>CM038711.1:48364169-48421316 GCA_021613375.1 Megaleporinus macrocephalus
GTAAGTTAATATAAGTACTTTTGTGCTGCGATACAGCTAATATTTTCTAAAAAAGTGAGTTTCAGTCAGAGTTATGTGGTGTTTCAGAGAACGTGGATGCATGTTTGCGTTTGTAAAATGTATTTATTAAGTCTAAAATCAGCGAACGTAGCTAAACTATAAAGCCGTGCTGTTTAAAGCTTAAAATGGTGGGTGTAGTTTTTTTGAGCTGCTCTCACGGTCCGTAAACACTGATACAGGAAGCTGAAGAACTACATTTCCCATCACCGCCATAGAGTCCTCCTGGGTGTTGCGCAGGTGCCTCGGCTAATTAGTGATTTCTTTCTCGGAGCGCAGTGAAAGGTAAGAAACACTCTACTATTTACACTTCTCTGATTTTATTTATGTGTTTAAAACGATTATAAAGCAGGTTCTGTACTAGTGGAGCGTTAGTTATCATAAACAGCAGGACATTCACTTCACCTGGTTTCTCTATAAACACTTAGACTGAGCTGGACAGACAGCGGCTGAGTTTAAACATCTGGAGAATAAAGTTACTGAGCTGGTCAGACAGTTTAAACATCTGGAATATAAAGTAAATAAAGTTACTAAGATTAAACCAGTGTGTTCTATCTGAGTGCTGCTAACTGGCGCTAGCTAACTAAAACTCCAACACCAGTGTAAACACGGAGCGGTTTGTGTTTAAAAACGAGTTTTAACAGCTCCAACCTAATATATTACAAGTTCAGATTTACTGGTGTGATTGGTAACTATTAAAAGTCATATTTAGACGTTCAGCAGACACAGTCCTGCTACTGAAGCAATGCTAACCGTTAGCGTCCGATTAATCTACTCAGAACGAACTTTTTCTGAGTGACTTGTTAAAACAGGCAGCAGACAGTGACGTAGAGATACAGGATCATCACTGTAGAGCTAGATTACTTCACTCTGCTGACAGTGAAGCTTTAAATCTGCTGTAGTAGATCCAGTAAAGGAGTCATAGAGGAGCTGGAGCGGTGCTGCGGGAGGGGAGGAGGGGGTGTCAGGTTACAGACCTGCTGCTCTTTAACTGAGAGAACCAGAACAGACAGTCTACCGTTTAACTGAGAGAACCAGAACAGACAGTGTACCGTTTAACTGAGAGAACCAGAACAGACAGTGTACCGTTTAACTGAGAGAACCAGAACAGACAGTCTACCGTTTAACTGAGAGAACCAGAACAGTCAGTGTACCGTTTAACTGAGAGAACCAGAACAGTCAGTGTACCGTTTAACTGAGAGAACCAGAACAGTCAGTGTACCGTTTAACTGAGAGAACCAGAACAGACAGTGTACCGTTTAACTGAGAGAACCAGAACAGACAGTCTACCGTTTAACTGAGAGAACCAGAACAGCCAGTCTACCGTTTAACTGAGAGAACCAGAACAGTCAGTGTACCGTTTAACTGAGAGAACCAGAACAGTCAGTGTACCGTTTAACTGAGAGAACCAGAACAGTCAGTGTACCGTTTAACTGAGAGAACCAGAACAGACAGTCTACCGTTTAACTGAGAGAACCAGAACAGACAGTGTACCGTTTAACTGAGAGAACCAGAACAGACAGTGTACCGTTTAACTGAGAGAACCAGAACAGACAGTCTACCGTTTAACTGAGAGAACCAGAACAGTCAGTGTACCGTTTAACTGAGAGAACCAGAACAGTCAGTGTACCGTTTAACTGAGAGAACCAGAACAGCCAGTGTACCGTTTAACTGAGAGAACCAGAACAGACAGTGTACCGTTTAACTGAGAGAACCAAAACAGTCAGTGTACCGTTTAACTGAGAGAACCAGAACAGACAGTCTACCGTTTAACTGAGAACCAGAACAGTCAGTGTACCGTTTAACTGAGAGAACCAGAACAGTCAGTGTACCGTTTAACTGAGAGAACCAGAACAGACAGTGTACCGTTTAACTGAGAGAACCAGAACAGTCAGTGTACCGTTTAACTGAGAGAACCAGAACAGTCAGTGTACCGTTTAACTGAGAGAACCAGAACAGACAGTCTACCGTTTAACTGAGAGAACCAGAACAGTCAGTGTACTGTTTAACTGAGAGAACCAGAACAGACAGTCTACCGTTTAACTGAGAGAACCAGAACAGTCAGTCTACCGTTTAACTGAGAGAACCAGAACAGTCAGTGTACCGTTTAACTGAGAGAACCAGAACAACCAGTGTACCGTTTAACTGAGAGAACCAGAACAGACAGTCTACCGTTTAACTGAGAACCAGAACAGTCAGTCTACCGTTTAACTGAGAGAACCAGAACAGTCAGTGTACCGTTTAACTGAGAGAACCAGAACAGCCAGTCTACCGTTTAACTGAGAGAACCAGAACAGACAGTGTACCGTTTAACTGAGAGAACCAGAACAACCAGTGTACCGTTTAACTGAGAGAACCAGAACAGACAGTCTACCGTTTAACTGAGAGAACCAGAACAGACAGTCTACCGTTTAACTGAGAGAACCAGAACAGTCAGTGTACCGTTTAACTGAGAGAACCAGAACAGCCAGTCTACCGTTTAACTGAGAGAACCAGAACAGACAGTGTACCGTTTAAGTGCGAGAACCAGAACAGACAGTGTACCGTTTAACTGAGAGAACCAGAACAGTCAGTGTACCGTTTAACTGAGAGAACCAGAACAGACAGTGTACCATTTAAGTGCGAGAACCAGAACAGACAGTGTACCGTTTAACTGAGAGAACCAGAACAGTCAGTGTACCGTTTAACTGAGAGAACCAGAACAGACAGTGTACCATTTAACTGAGAGAACCAGAACAGCCAGTGTACCGTTTAACTGAGAGAACCAGAACAGACAGTGTACCATTTAACTGAGTGAACCAGAACAGTCAGTCTACCGTTTAACTGAGAGAACCAGAACAGTCAGTGTACCGTTTAACTGAGAACCAGAACAGACAGTCTACCGTTTAACTGAGAGAACCAGAACAGACAGTCTACCGTTTAACTGAGAGAACCAGAACAGACAGTGTACCGTTTAACTGAGTGAACCAGAACAGACAGTGTACCGTTTAACTGAGAGAACCAGAACAGACAGTGTACCGTTTAACTGAGAGAACCAGAACAGCCAGTGTACCGTTTAACTGAGAGAACCAGAACAGTCAGTGTACCGTTTAACTGAGAGAACCAGAACAGACAGTCTACCGTTTAACTGAGAACCAGAACAGACAGTCTACCATTTAACTGAGAGAACCAGAACAGTCAGTGTACCGTTTAACTGAGAGAACCAGAACAGTCAGTGTACCGTTTAACTGAGAGAACCAGAACAGTCAGTGTACCGTTTAACTGAGAGAACCAGAACAGCCAGTGTACCGTTTAACTGAGAGAACCAGAACAGTCAGTGTACCGTTTAACTGAGAGAACCAGAACAGTCAGTGTACCGTTTAACTGAGAGAACCAGAACAGACAGTCTACCGTTTAACTGAGAGAACCAGAACAGACAGTCTACCGTTTAACTGAGAGAACCAGAACAGTCAGTGTACCGTTTAACTGAGAGAACCAGAACAGACAGTCTACCGTTTAACTGAGAGAACCAGAACAGTCAGTGTACCGTTTAACTGAGAGAACCAGAACAGACAGTCTACCGTTTAACTGAGAGAACCAGAACAGTCAGTGTACCGTTTAACTGAGAGAACCAGAACAGACAGTCTACCGTTTAACTGAGAACCAGAACAGACAGTGTACCGTTTAACTGAGAGAACCAGAACAGTCAGTGTACCGTTTAACTGAGAGAACCTACAGAAGGAATACTCTGTATACTTTTTTTAATCTATCACTGAATGTGTGAATCCAATCTTTCCTTCGGTCGTCGTCACAATAATAATAATAATAATAATGATAATAATAATAATAGTAATAATAATAGTAATAATAATAATAAGGGAGATGTTTTCTGTTTAAAAAGCTGAAGTTTACTTTAAAGCTCTACCTTTTGTTAGTGTTTATAAGAAATAGTATTAGAGGAGGAACTTTAGTAGATTGTCATGTCATGTAAGACAGCAGGTACATATTTATGTGCATATTTGTGCGTAAGATAATCTTTATGTAAACAACCAGGGATCTCTATTTAATGCGTGAGCTCTGTATTTAAAGATGTGGTGGTAATACTAATTGGTAATATTAATTACTAATTGGTAATATTAATTACTAAGTGGTAATATTAATTACTAATCAGTTTCACTGTTGCTTTTTCCATATAGTATTGCATTCTAATATTTATGTTTAGAATCTCTGTAATTAATATTATGTTATTTTCCTTGGTTTAGATTTCACAGTAAGATCACATGAATGACAGGAAAAATGCCTCGAAGAGTGAGCCCACTTCAAGATGCCATACATCATGTGATTGTAAAGAGTGACAAAACAACAAAGCTTGAAGTGAAGTACATCAATCCCATGAAAGGTAGGATTCGGTTTATGGTTTAAGTATATATAATAATTTGTAATTTCAAATCGGGATTATCAACAACACAAGTATATTCTGTATTTTGTCGG
This sequence comes from Megaleporinus macrocephalus, assembly GCA_021613375.1. Lineage (NCBI taxonomy): Eukaryota > Metazoa > Chordata > Actinopteri > Characiformes > Anostomidae > Megaleporinus > Megaleporinus macrocephalus. The sequence continues at coordinate 48,368,697 of CM038711.1, forward strand.
AACACCAGGTTCTCCAGGTTAGAGCTAGTCTAGCTGGTGTAGGTTGTCTCAGTCACTTTAGTATGTTTTGTTCTGCAAAAAAAGTAAAAAGGGGAAACTTTGCGATGAAGCTAGTATTACCGTGTGTAGTAGAGAGAACTAACAGACAGGTTCCTAAATGGTCATTATGTAATGCTCTAGCGGTGCATACTACAAGCTGTTGTAATAATATCTAAATATCTAACTTTCAATTTTCTCGTTTCACCTTAAATGGAGCAGAAACGGCTCTGGCCCCTAAAGCATTTTAATAACTGCTGCACAGAAAATTTAAACAAGAAGCTGTTGATTAAAAAGCTGAATATCAGCATCAAAATGTATGTCTAGCACCATTTGTAATGGAATGTAAAAGACAAGAAGCCGGCTAATAGGAAGCTGAACTTCAGCATAATCTGAAGTTTTATGTATGCAGCTACTAATAAATACACACTATGGTAGAACATTTCAACAAGGGTTCCTCCCTGCTATAGTTTCAACTAATTCCAGATGCTGCTTTAGCTTTAGCTAATGTAAAAGTCTCTCTACAGTCAGTATGTGTTTGTCTGTTCTGGGCTACTGTAGAAACATGGCGGTGGTAGTTTCTGTTAGACTAGCTGCTACTGTGTAGATATGAAGGCTCGTTTTAAACTGACAAAAACTATTGGTAGTTGCAGGTTTTTGTATAATAAAGAAATCCTTTTAAAAATATATATTTCTGATAATAGATCCTCTCTACATCTTACACATTGATGCTGTAACAAATATTCTGTTTTTCAAAAAATAAAATCTGACTGTTGGGGCACATGTACTCCAGTTCTGAAAGTATTTGCAAGCTGTTCAACAGTAAAATAGTGATTATTTCATCCATCGCTACCGGATTATTTGTCATCAATGCAGGACTTTTCACCAGATTTGACCAAAAGTCTCAAGAAGTAAAGGATCCATCATAATAATAATGCATGTTTCTTACTCTAAATCAGGAGTATTTAATTAGTCAGTAAGGTCCAGTTAGAGGAGATCTCCTCAGGCCGGTCTGGACCATCATCATTTCTAACGTGTGTTCTGATTCAGTGGTGTATCCTGTTTACTGAAGTAGTCTAGAATCAGCATCTTATACCATCAACTACTGAAACACCAACACACCACACATACCCTTCAGTATATTTCAGTATATTGTTTAAACTGTTTTAATGCTGAACTGAATTAATTATTTATAAACTAATAATAAATGTTTTTCTCACTTTAATAAAAACAAGAGCTACATAAAAAAAAACAGAATGATTTTGAAAAAAGTGCATCTTCTCCCTTCAGTCTCCGTACCTTGCCTGTGTACGCGCCACACGCCCCAATGTGCACAGATCGGATTGGCGCACGTGATTGGTCTCTGAGTTCACTGCACCGTAAAGCCTGTATACCATAAAGACAAGAAAAGCTCTGCCTCTTAAAATAAATACACTCAAAATGAAATCATTCTCAATAGTTTATCAGTTTGGGTCCGCTTTGGATAACATCTGGATCCGGATCCAGACCGCGGTCCGCCTATTAGTGACCCCTGCTCTAAATACTCCTCCAGGAAAGAAATGGTGTTTGCAAACAGCTGGAAATCCTCATTAATGTTATGAACGGCAAAACTTGTCTAAGGTTCCGCTGTCCGGCTGGACCACATGTCTGTTGTAGTGGCATATTAGTCCACTTGCGACAGCTCGTACAACTCTTACACTTCTTGTACAACTCTGGGACGGCAGTTTACAAATGAAAAATATGTGCGTGACAGCGTTACGTATAGCATTCCAGATCTGGCGTTGCACCCGTCATGCAGAGCTTCATGGTGGCGCTTCAAATGGTAAAACAGATTAGTCACATTGACTCGTGTAGTGCAAGAACTGCAAGACACTTCACAAATTACATGCTTTTGGCCAACATCATCCTTTCTGTAGCCGAAATATTTCAGCTTCAGCTGTTGACCTGTAAGAATGAGTGGATGTCTTACTTTCTAGTGCACGTCACTCACTACAAACAACAAAAAACAACAACTCCGTGAATCCACTACTGGTGCAAAATAAGTTATATTGGGCAGTTGTAATCTTCCGCTGGCACGTATTTTATGTAAAATAAGAACAGTGTGAATCTGCTTCTTGTGTCAAGCAGCAAAAACTTTGCAGCATGACATGTTTGCTTCATTTGCCTTAAGTGACCTCCCATGTCCTGCAATGTGACTATTGCGCATGTGCACATCATGATGACCATGGTGAAAGGATACATCATGCAGCCCTAGTTTTTTTTGTTAGAAAAGTTTTAGAAATTACATAATGACATCCAGTTGGTAGTTCATACACAAAAAGCATCTGGAGAAGACTATTTCCAGTGGTTTTATGGTTATGATCAAACAAGTTATATTAATTGTTTAAATTACAAAATTATTGAAACTTTTTTTTCTTGTTCTAAAGTAGCAAAATAGAAACAGCTTTCACCTGTGCTTGGGATATTCTGGGATAGTCAGTTGTGTTAATGTTTATTTTTAATCTGTTGGTTTATTAGTGTTTTTAAGTGGAACAATATCTTAATTTAAATATTTATCAAGCAATAGATTAATTAAACTTTAGAGTTGAAAGTACATTGTTGATCCTTATTTAAAAAGTAGCTGAGCAGTGTTTTTTAATTTTTTGCAGGTCGTGGTGTCTTTGCTCTGGCACCATTTTACAAGGGAGATTTTGTGGTTGAGTACAGGGGAGATAGGATTGATTTAAGGGAATCTCAGCGAAGAAGGCGGCTCTACCACAGTCTTTGCACTGTGTTCATGTTTGACTTCAAATGGAAGGGGAAAATGTGGTGGTAAGTTATTGGTGTCATTAGTAGTTTTCAAATCGACTGAACCCATCTTATGTATAAACCTACCACAAAAAGTAAGGAAATTTGTGCTTGGTAGATGATTTCTTAGCTGTAACGATGTTTCTTGGTAATAAATCTTATACCTTTGGAAAGCCTGTTAACTTCCATTTTAATTGGTGCCACATTTGTAAGGAACATGCATTTGTGGGATGAGAAGTAGAGCTAAGTATGTAGGTTGCATCAATGAAAAATTTGCCAAATCTTCTCTGCCATTGCCAAACAGCTTATTTTGCTGTTGCTATTGACACTTGTTTGGAGCTTCTGGTACCCCCAGTTACCTGATGATGCACTTTAGTACCATAGGCTGTCTTCTACAGATTTGCAGTCAAGGTTTGCAGGTTGATATGGCCGAGGCTCTCTGCCCAGACAATCCGGAACAGACTGCATGCAGCCAATCTCCAGTCTCATCGGGCTACCAGGAGGCTTGCCATGACTGCTCTTCACTATCAGGCCTGTTTGGGCTGGTGTCGGCAACATGTGCATTGAAGTCTGAACATATGGAGGAACATTTTGTTCAGCGATGAGTTCAAATGGAAGTTGGCTTATAGGGTCAAAGTTTGGAAAAGACGCGAAGAACACTATGCTCGTTGCTGCACCGATAGAGTAACACCTTTTGGTGGAGGCAGCATGATGGTGTGGGACGGCATCACTCTCATTGGAAAAACAAGGCTTGTCATCATTGGAGGAAATCTCCATTAAGATAAAAATCTGCAACCAGTGGCAATCCCAGTTCCAATTGTACTTAGCTGTTTGGCAGAGAGGATTTAGCAACTTTCATGGATGCAACCCACAAATGCATATTCCTTACAAATGTGGCACCATTCAAAAGGGAAATTACAGACTTTCCAACAAAGAAATAATCTACCAAACACAAATTTCCTTACTTTTTGTGCTGTGTTTATATACATGTTTCTTTTTTACAAAGTATTGATGCTGCAAAAGAAGACGGCTCATTTGGGAGGTTGGTCAATGATGACCACAGACATCCGAATTGCAAAATGAAGATGATTGAGGTAGATGGAAGGCCACATCTCTGTCTCTTTGCCATAGAAGACATAAAAGAAAAAGATGAAATTACCTATGATTATGGAGGGAATGACTGGCCATGGCGAAAGAAGGTATGTAGTTATGTATAAAAAAGTTGCAATGTTTTGTTCTTTAACTAACTAAAAAATGTTTAAAGTGATTAAAAGTAAAGAACAGCACTACCCCTTGATGTTTTTAGGATACAGTTTCTATGAACACCGAAGATGGTGAGCAACCTTCCCAGTCTGGACCAGTACTGCCTACTGGTTCCTCAGCAATGAATCAGGTAAGTCTATTACAGTCTAACACAAGTGTTTCTTACACCCCATTTGAAATTTAGCTTACTGTATGGCTTGCTTATCAGTGTAAACTTACAAATTCCAAGTTTTGTACTATTACAATGTGAGATATGAGAATATCAAAGTGGAAAAGCATTTCTTGAGCAAAGTTTGAAGTTCCAAAACATTATTTTTTGTGTGTTTTCTTTATTGTTTTTGTTGACCTCACGGAGTCCCCACAACACAGGTTTTAGTCAGATGTGTGTAAACGAGATATATTCTGGACAGATGCTCTCAGTTAGGATAGTGTCCCCACGAGTCACAGGGTATTAAAATGTGTTAAGTGTCCTCATGAAGTATGTTTAAGCATTGATGTACTGAAACACTGACTTTTTGAGTACTCTGATTGAGGGGTGTCAACTGTATAAAAAAAATACACATGTATTTCAGTGCATGCTAATTATTTGTAATTATTTGTAATTGACTAAATATGCCATGTTATATAACAGATTATGGAGGATACGGTTTCTGAGATGAACACCAAAGATGATGAGCAACCTTCCCAGTCTGGACCTGTACTGCCTACTGGTTCCTCAGCAATGAATCAGGTAAGTCTATCACAGTCTTTCACAAGTGTTTCTTACACTCCATTTGAAATTTAGCTTACTGTATGACCTGCTTATCAGTGTAAACTTACAAATTCCAAGTTTTGTACTATTACAATGTGAGATATGAGAATATCAAAGTGGAAAAGCATTTCTTGAGCAAAGTTTGAAGTTCCAAAACATTATTTTTTGTGTGTTTTCTTTATTGTTTTTGTTGACCTCACGGAGTCCCCACAACACAGGTTTTAGTCAGCTGTGTGTAAACGAGATCTATGTTGGACAGATGCTCTCAGTTAGGATAGTGTCCCCACGAGTCACAGGGTATTAAAATGTGTTAAGTGTCCTCATGAAGTATGTTTAAGCATTGATGTACTGAAACACTGACTTTTTGAGTACTCTGATTGAGGGGTGTCAACTGTATAAAAAAATACACATGTATTTTAGTGCATGCTAATTATTTGTAATTGACTAAATATGCCATGTTATATAACAGATTATGGAGGATACGGTTTCTGAGATGAACACCAAAGATGATGAGCAACCTTCCCAGTCTGAATCTGTACTGCCTACTGGTTCCTTAGCAATGAATCAGGTAAGTCTATTACAGTCTAACACAAGTGTTTCTTACACTCCAGTTGAAATTTAGCTTACTGTATGACCTGCTTATCAGTGTAAACTTACAAATTCCAAGTTTTGTACTATTACAATGTGAGATATGAGAATATCAAAGTGGAAAAGCATTTCTTGAGCAAAGTTTGAAGTTCCAAAACATAATTTTTTGTGTGTTTTCTTTATTGTTTTTGTTGACCTCACGGAGTCCCCACAACACAGGTTTTAGTCAGATGTGTGTAAACGAGATATATGCTGGACAGATGCTCTCAGTTAGGATAGTGTCCCCACGAGTCACAGGGTATTAAAATGTGTTAAGTGTCCTCATGAAGTATGTTTAAGCATTGATGTACTGAAACACTGACTTTTTGAGTACTCTGATTGAGGGGTGTCAACTGTATAAAAAAAATACACATGTATTTCAGTGCATGCTAATTATTTGTAATTATTTGTAATTGACTAAATATGCCATGTTATAACAGATTATGGAGGATACGGTTTCTGAGATGAACACCAAAGATGATGAGCAACCTTCCCAGTCTGGACCAGTACTGCCTACTGGTTCCTCAGCAAGTAATCAGGTAAGTCTATCACAGTCTTTCACAAGTGTTTCTTACACTCCAGTTGAAATTTAGCTTACTGTATGGCTTGCTTATCAGTGTAAACTTACAAATTCCAAGTTTTGTACTATTACAATGTGAGATATGAGAATATCAAAGTGGAAAAGCATTTCTTGAGCAAAGTTTGAAGTTCCAAAACATTATTTTTTGTGTGTTTTCTTTATTGTTTTTGTTGACCTCACGGAGTCCCCACAACACAGGTTTTAGTCAGATGTGTGTAAACGAGATATATTCTGGACAGATGCTCTCAGTTAGGATAGTGTCCCCACGAGTCACAGGGTATTAAAATGTGTTAAGTGTCCTCATGAAGTATGTTTAAGCATTGATGTACTGAAACACTGACTTTTTGAGTACTCTGATTGAGGGGTGTCAACTGTATAAAAAAATACACATGTATTTCAGTGCATGCTAATTATTTGTAATTATTTGTAATTGACTAAATATGCCATGTTATATAACAGATTATGGAGGATACGGTTTCTGAGATGAACACCAAAGATGATGAGCATCCTTCCCAGTCTGGACCTGTACTGCCTACTGGTTCCTCAGCAATGAATCAGGTAAGTCTATTACAGTCCAACACAAGTGTTTCTTACACTCCATTTGAAATTTAGCTTACTGTATGACCCGCTTATCAGTGTAAACTTACAAATTCCAAGTTTTGTACTATTACAATGTGAGATATGAGAATATCAAAGTGGAAAAGCATTTCTTGAGCAAAGTTTGAAGTTCCAAAATATTATTTTTTGTGTGTTTTCTTTATTGTTTTTGTTGACCTCACGGAGTCCCCACAACACAGGTTTTAGTCAGCTGTGTGTAAACGAGATCTATGTTGGACAGATGCTCTCAGTTAGGATAGTGTCCCCACGAGTCACAGGGTATTAAAATGTGTTAAGTGTCCTCATGAAGTATGTTTAAGCATTGATGTACTGAAACACTGACTTTTTGAGTACTCTGATTGAGGGGTGTCAACTGTATAAAAAAAATACACATGTATTTCAGTGCATGCTAATTATTTGTAATTATTTGTAATTGACTAAATATGCCATGTTATATAACAGATTATGGAGGATACGGTTTCTGAGATGAACACCAAAGATGATGAGCAACCTTCCCAGTCTGGACCTGTACTGCCTACTGGTTCCTCAGCAATGAATCAGGTAAGTCTATCACAGTCTTTCACAAGTGTTTCTTACACTCCAGTTGAAATTTAGCTTACTGTATGACCTGCTTATCAGTGTAAACTTACAAATTCCAAGTTTTGTACTATTACAATGTGAGATATGAGAATATCAAAGTGGAAAAGCATTTCTTGAGCAAAGTTTGAAGTTCCAAAACATTATTTTTTGTGTGTTTTCTTTATTGTTTTTGTTGACCTCACGGAGTCCCCACAACATAGGTTTTAGTCAGATGTGTGTAAATGAGATATATTCTGGACAGATGCTCTCAGTTGGGATAGTGTCCCCACGAGTCACAGGGTATTAAAATGTGTTACGTAAAAGATATAAAGGGAAGATTTGAGAGAGCTCTAAAATTTGATGGGGATCAAAATTTTTCTACATTTGAGGTTAAATTACTGCTAATTTAAGAGATTTCGGGATATAGCCATATCTAGCCACATCTAATTTGACAGGTCTGGTAGGTTAGCAATAAAGGTGCTAGGTCTGAGATCTGAGACTGTTGTGGTTTGAGGAGGAACATTTACGTGATCTACACGATATTATTGCTAAAGTATTTACTCACTCACACTGTGTGTGATAGGACGCCACCTGTGCAACAAGTCCAGTCGTGAAATTTCCTCAATACTAAATATTCCCCAGTCGACTGTCAGTGGTGTTATAACAAAGTCTAAGCGATTGGTTGCCTGGTTGCTTCTGGTCCTGTTTAAATTCTGGATAGATTTATAATATAACATTTGTGCAACTATGAACAGGATTTGTGCAATCATGAACAGGATTCCCTGGTACACTGATTATTCTGCAACTCTTCTAACAATGTTTTTTTGTTTTTATGTTGAAGAGTTCATTGGAAGACACTGATGAAGAGGATGTACATGTACCAAGATTACGGAGAACTAAAAGTGTTGCAGTAAGTGTTTCCTATCAATTCTAAAAGAGACAAAAACAATTCATAAATTGAAACCTTTACATTTAAAAATGTAATAGTTATTTTATTGATTTTTTTAGATGAGAGGTTTAATTCCTGAAGAGTCAGATGAGCTGTTTGATTCCACCCCAGACAGTGAGGAGGAGTACATTCCTAACTCTAGAGACAAAGAGAGTAGTTCAGACAGTAGTATATCCCTTAAACCCCTGAAACGGAGCCTTCAGTCTCTCATAGATGAAGCCTTCCCTTGTAATCCTGTCCCTGATAGCACATCATCAGGTGTCATGAATGTAACAGAGGCAAGAGAGCATGAAGTCATGGATCTAAATAAAAGGCCAAGCCAAAGGCAAAGACCCCAAGTGGTAGAGAGTGATGGAGTCTGCAGCAGTTCGGAGCTTATGCAACAAGAAGGGACAATATTTGTTAATGCTGTCAAAAGAAAATGTGATGGTCTTAGAGTATATAACAAGTTTGCACATAATGCCTCTGTGCTTAAAACAGGAAAGGGAGAACTGGTTCCATACAAGCGACCACCGAAGAAAGCAGAAGGCACTGACTTCATGCATTGTGCATACTGCCAAGGGTTATTTACCAGGAGTGTTCTTTGGCGACACATGAAGGTCTGTAAACTAGGCCCTAAAGATTGTGCTCCAAAACCTGGAAAAAACCGCGTTCAGTCTCTCTGTGCGTTCACACAGCCTGTACCATCACACATAAGCAGAGCACTTTGGAAGACTTTAAGCCTCATGAATGCAGATGAAATCACAGCTACTGTCAGAAATGATAGCTGCATCATTCAGCTGGGAGAGCATTTGCTTAATAAAGGTGGATCAACTGCCAAGAATGAGGCATGCGTACGACAGAAGTTGCGAGAACTAGGAAAACTACTGATCACTGGCAAAAAAGTTGCATCTCTGAAGACAATGGAAGATTTTATAGATCCACAAAACTACATAAAAATGATTCAAGCTGTCAGACACACATGTAGATATGATAGTGATTCCAACACATACAAAACTCCTTCTCTAGCAAAGAAACTTGGAATAAGCCTAATGAAGCTCAGCAAACTTGTAAAGGCCAAAGCTTTGATTGCAAAAGACCACTGTTCAGCACAGAAGCTCAGTCATTTTCAGGAAATACATAAAGAACGGTGGTGTGAATTGATCTCTGCAACAGCAGCACGAAATCTTGAGGAGTCGAAGTGGAATGCCCCCACAATGTTGCCTTTTACGGAAGATGTGCAAAAACTTCATACATTCCTCAATAAAATGCAAGATGAATGCATCAGGCAGTTATCAACAGAGCCGATGACTAAGTACTGGTCAGAGCTTGCAAAGGTTGCTTTGACTCAAATCATCCTCTTTAACCGCCGCAGAGAGGGAGAGGTATCAAGTATGCTTCTTTCTGCATTCTTATCCAGGGACACCAGTGATCCACATGGTGATATAGATTGGGCCCTCTCAGAAGTTGAGAAGAAACTGTGCAGTCACTTTTCCAGAATTGTGATCAGAGGAAAAAGAGGAAGACCAGTTCCTATTCTGCTGACTCCCAAAATGCTGAATGCGTTAGAGTTGCTTGTGAAGAACAGGGAGACTTGTGGTGTGCTGAAAGACAATGTATATCTGTTTGCTCGGCCATCAACAATGTCACATTACAGAGGCTCAGATTGTATGCGCAGCTTTGCAAAGTCTTGTGATGCACCTAATCCTGATGCACTGACGTCCACAAAACTGAGGAAGCATGCTGCCACTCTTTCTACTGTTCTAAACCTGAAGGACACAGACATGGATCAGTTAGCAAACTTCCTGGGGCATGACATAAGAATTCACAGGGAATACTACCAGCTTCCTGAAAAGACCCTCCAGCTTGCAAAAGTCAGCAAAGTTCTTATGGCCCTAGAACAAGGGAGACTTGGGGACTTCAAAGGCAAGAATTTGGATGAGATCGATATTGGTCCAGATGGTAAATAACAACTGTCTCTTTTTCATTTTTTATGCAGTCAATAATTCACTCTTCTACACAACACACATCAGTATAAATGTTTTAATGTTGCGATCTGTTCTTCTGTTCTTCAATACATTGTTGTTCTGCATTTTGCAGAGGAGATTGAGCTAATTGATGATGAAGAACAAAATGAGGAAGAAACACATGAAGAAATTGAAGGTATGTAATTTTAGATTTTCATTATCTCAGCAAAATAGTGTGGCATTTCATTGACTAGTTAAACAACTGTTCTTGATTTTCTCGAAAAAATGGGATTCATGAGTGAATTTGATGTATCCTTGGTGTGTACAACAAATAAGTAGTAATTAAAGTCATTATATACTGGCATGATGCAAACTGTTCCAGTGATACTCTTCTTTTTATTTGTGGGTGTTCAGCTCTTTACCTAGAGAGCTGGTACCCAGTCCATTTTGATTATTCCCCAAACTCAAGTACTGTTGACAGATCTGTTGAAAAAATAACCTCACCAAATATCCAGGGCCAAAGCTGAATACCTTTGTCCTATGCAGATTATTGTTATGAATGTTTTAATATTTTTTTAAGATTTAATACTTAACGACATTTTTAAACAAACATATAGGTAACTCCTATTGTAGAGCATGTTTTTGAATTTAATGTAATGCTGATTGGTACATTTTTCACCAGAAGCAACACAGGAGGAATCACCAGAAGCAATGCAGTTATCACCGCTTGACACTACAGTTATGTCCCTGCCAGAGAGGAAAAATTCCAGTCAGAGACCTTCCATTCAAGGTAATACTATAACTTAATCTGTCATTAACTTAATCTGCCAGGCAGTACAAAATAAGGTTAAGGTTACATAGTTTAATTTATTGTTGTAGGTATGGACCATTTTTAAACAAATTTGCCCTCATTCATTGTGTTTTTTAAATATATTTTACGTATTGTCTTATTTGCCGCCCCCTTGGCCCCATTTGTTAATAGAAATGGACCACCATAGGACCACCTTTGACAATGAAACCTGTATGTTGTGCTGGGGTGGTGGGTTTTTTTACACACTTTGGGGCACTGCAAGCATGAGTGGACCATCCTCTAAAAAAATATCTAAGAGTGTCTCTGTGGTCTGGTTAGAAACTGTCTACTGATAAAGTGTTGCAGTGTGGCCAAGTGCTATAATCTAAGTACAGTCTCTAATTGTTCAACAACTGAAATGAAGGGTTATCTGATAAAGTGATGGTAAGTGTACACAACAACATTACTGTGCCTGATGCATGTTTACATGCCAATATCTTTGTTATGACAAGAAATAGCCAATTTAAGTTGAAAGGATAGCTACACAAAAAAAACATGCATTAACATTGTGACTGAGAAATCTAAATCACTAAGTAGCAACAATATCAGAACCAGGGAGAACATAGTGTTTTATTTTAAGTTTTGTTCACCTGGTGGCATGAAAATCAACTGCTTCTGAATGTACCAATGTATTAAAAAATTTTGCACTTAATTAAAGGAATTTTTGTTTAACACAAAATTAGAGCAATTAGAACATAACTGAATTTAAGCAAAAACATGTTGTGACATATTTGCTAGCACATTCTTCACTGTCTTTGCTTAAAGGGTCCATGTCTTACATTGTTCTTGAGGTCTATTCATGATTTCCGTAGTTTATTTACCAGAATTGATCAACATTTTTGTTAAATAAGGTTTTTTGCATCTAAGATTAAAATATGATGATATCTGTTTTGTGTCTCATTTACAAGGCACTCAAAACTTTAGTGTAAATAGGTGGGACTAAACTGCCATAGGCTGGTTCCTGTAACAAAGAAATGGTGAATTCAAAACTGTTTTTGTAGTATAGTTTTCATATATTACCTCAAATACATTATTTTAATATGGGCCGTTTATTCCCCAATAATTTTTGTGGGCAATCAATATATAAGCTTGTCAGTAATTGCACATCTATATAGTGCATCTGTAATGTAAATTATGCACGAAGTGCTAAACTTGCAAGTTGTTATAAAAAAAGAAGAAATTTCTCTGTTGCACCTACACGGACACATTTTGTTCCCTTGTCGTTTTATTAGCTTTTTGCGAGTGATGGTTATAAACAGCTCTAAGCTTGCATCTACATTAAGTAGAATGCCAGTGTAATGCCAACACTAAGTTTTTTTTATTATGTCTTATAAGTTGTACGACATAATTGAATGAAGAGGTTCCTAATTTACTTTATAATTATACTTAGTGTTTATATTGATGTTTTCACTTTAGGTAAAACCTCAACACCAAAAAGAAGAAAAGCTTGGGAAACAAAAGAGATCCAGGCTGTAGAAAGACACCTGAAAAACTTCATTACTTCATGTCGTGTCCCAGGAAAGGCTGCTTGTGAACAGTGCATAAGAGCTGAGCCTTCAGCACTTAAAGACAGAGACTGGCAGAGTGTCAAATTCTATGTTCACAATCGTATTGTGGCTTACAAAAGAGACATAACCCAGTAATTGTAATTTTGTTTTATGTAACTTTTGGATTAACAAAACTGAAATTATGTTTAAAAAAATTTGATTCTTTGCCTCGTCAAAAAAGTCTTTGGCAGTGTTTACCATCAGGTTGTGGTTTAGAAAACCAAGCTGGTAAGTATGTTTTCTTTTATTTCAAACTAAAAAGAGATTTTTATGTTGAATTTAGGTAGAGCAGCGCACTAGTTACATGTGCATGTAATTGTTTCTGGTACAGTGCAACAAAAACTGCCAACCTATTATTTTGTTTTATGTACTAGGTTTTCTAATTGTGATTAGAGTTACTTAACTAAAATAAAAAAGAAGCAATTACGTTAATCTTGATGGCTGTCTTGTTTATTAACCTACAGAAAGTAAGTTACATTTGTAAATGCATGTTTTTAAATGGTGTCCCCGTGATGTTCTCTAACTAACTGATTGGTGTGTATGCAAATTGGGTTCCTAGTGTTGTCCCCATTATGCTATATACATTAGCTAATTTCTGTGTTATGCAAATTTTATCCGAAGTCCCCATTTGGCGTGATCATACCACACTGGACAATGTATTTGCTTAAATCAAAAATCTGAGATGATTTTCATGTTCCCTAATTTTAATTATGCATACATGATTTTTTTCACGTCTGTAGGACCACAGGAAAGTGGTGTCCCCGAAAAGCATGTGCCTGACTAGTGTCCCCATCAAGAGTTAATTACAAGACTGTGTGTGTGTGTGATGTATGTGTGTGTGTCCTGTGATGTATGTGTAGATGTGTGTGTGTGTGTGTGTGTGTGTGTGTCCTGTATATAATATGTGAGTATCCTGTATGATGTGTGCGTGTGTGTGTGAGAGAGAGTCATGTATATGATGTGTGTGTGAGTCTCCTGTATATAATGTGTGTGTGTCTCCTGTATATAATGTGTGTGTGTCTCCTGTATATAATGTGTGTGTCTCCTGTATATAATGTATGTGTGTCTCCTGTATATAATGTGTGTGTCTCCTGTATATAATGTATGTGTGTCTCCTGTATATAATGTGTGTGTCTCCTGTATATAATGTATGTGTGTCTCCTGTATATAATGTGTGTGTCTCCTGTATATAATGTATGTGTGTCTCCTGTATATAATGTGTGTGTCTCCTGTATATAATGTGTGTGTGTCTCCTGTATATAATGTGTGTGTCTCCTGTATATAATGTATGTGTGTCTCCTGTATATAATGTGTGTGTCTCCTGTATATAATGTGTGTGTCTCCTGTATATAATGTGTGTGTGTCTCCTGTATATAATGTGTGTGTCTCCTGTATATAATGTATGTGTGTCTCCTGTATATGTGTGTGTCTCCTGTATATAATGTATGTGTGTCTCCTGTATATAATGCGTGTGTGTGTCTCTTGTATATAATGTGTGCGTGTGTGTCTCCTGTATATAATGTGTGTCTCCTGTATATAATGTGTGTGTGTGTCTCTTGTATATAATGTGTGTGTGTGTGTCTCCTGTATATAATGTGTGTGTCCTGTATATGATGTGTGTGTCTCCTGTATATAATGTGTGTGTCCTGTATATGATGTGTGTGTGTGTGTCCTGTATATAATGTGTGTGTCCTGTATATGATGTGTGTGTGAGTCTCCTGTATATAATGAGCATGTCTCCTGTATATAATGTGTGTGTGTGTGTGTCCTGTATATGATGTGTGTGTATGTGTGTATGTGGTAGTCCTCGTTGCTATCTTGGCTCAGAGCCTGCAGGTAGTAGTAGTTCCTCTTATTGGCCTGACATTAATAAAAAATGTGTGTGTGTGTGTGTGTGTGTGTGTGTGTGTGTGTGTGTGTGTGCATGAGTGTGTAAGAGAGAGTGAAACAGGGAGAAAGGGAAGTTGGGGGCTGTGTGGCCGGTCTGGTTCTGAACAGGTGCTGTAGGTACAAGATTAAAACTAGACAAAACTAACCAGACAGCCAAATTTAAAAGCTTGGAATGATGTTGCGTCTGGTGCTCAGACTGTTTTGACTAGTTTTTTTTTGTTTTGTTTTTTTTTTAGATTGACTCAGACCAGTGCTTGGTTACATTTAAACTGTATTCCAATAGAGATAACTGATTTTATGTTAAAAGTGAAAACACCAGCAACCAAATGCAAATGATTACTACATAAAATGAATGCAACCTAAAAAAATTACACTATAGTTTTTTCAAAAAGCAAATGTCATTGTATTTACCAGAATGAGATTATAGGTAACTTAAGCATCGACTCTCAGTGTTTGCTATTCATACTTCTATTTAAAATGTAGAACTACATAAGTGGGGGACAAAAGAAGTTCATTAATGTTAAATGCTGAATAAAATAAATGCTGTATGTAAAACATCTGTACACTGAGAGCAGTGCAATTATCAAGTTCACTGAGTTGCAAATATAAAAATATGAATATGCAAATACAATCTAGTTAAAAACTACACCACTCTGCTCTTCTGGACCTTATTTAATAAAATCTGTTGTTACCAAACCTAAAGATCAATCTGCTAGATCTTCTTGAGACCCTTCTTACCAATGGCTATTAAACTGAGACCCCCAAAAAACCTGATCATCATAATTCGTGTTCTAACTGCTAAAAGGTCTATATTCACTCATTATACTTCATATCTGTGCAGCGTGCTCAGACTCTGATGGTCACTTTTAGTGATGTAATTTATAGACGCTCCCTTTTCAGCTGTTCACACAAATCAAAGAGTTTAAAAGCCATTCATTTATCATGAAGTGTCACAAAAAATCTGGACTAATTGATTTCAGCACAAATATTAATTATTTACACATAATATTTTTATATTATATATATTTATATATAACGAATTAGTTCCAAAAGTGGAACTAATTCATGTTAACCTGATCTTTAGGAAAACACTGCAAATCTTTAATCTGCCAATATAAAATATTAACATTTCTAAGCATCCAGGCTGGATAAAATCACCTCTGCAGTGAGGAGGATCCTTCAAAATGATCAATTCCTCACATTTCAACGCGTCATGTGACATACTCATCATCCAGAATGGCAGATTTGGAGCAAAGGTGACCAGTTAGCTTGTATGCAGTCCTTAATATGTGCTATAATGTGATCCATCCCTGGATCAGACCTGTGTTCACTGAAACAGCACACAGCCTGAGCACGTAGTAGAGAAGTGCTCTACAGCAGCACACCTTTCCTCTTTCCCCAAATCTAGCCAATCAATCAAGACACAGCCTATTCAGCTAACAGCCTCAGCATCGGCCCCATCATCAGCACATCATGAGTTCGATCGCTGGCAATGCCACAGCCAGCCAGAGCCGGGAGTTCATTGGCATTTGTCTGATGAAGTAAAGAACAACAGCATCTGTCAAGCATGCAGCTAACAGTACCAGTCTGAGAGTGAGAGCATGTTATCCTTTACCCTCCTAGCCTGATAGAGGAGCCATGTTTGGTACAGTGTAGTGGGTTCCACCATACGCCTTAACACTATTAACACTACCCTTCCCATGTACAGGTAAACTGTAACACTACCTTCACCTACCTGTGTACAGGTAAACTGTAACACTACCTTCACCTACCTGTGTACATGTAAACTGTAACACTACCTTCACCTACGTGTGTACAGGTAAACTGTAACCCTACATTCTTCTACCTGTGTACAGGTAAACTGTAGCACTAACTTCACCTACCTGTGTACAGGTAAACTGTAACACCACCTTCACCTACCTGTGTACAGGTAAACTGTAACCCTACCTTCACCTACCTGTGTACAGGTAAACTGTAACCCTACCTTCACCTACCTGTGTACAGATAAACTATAACACTACCTTCACCTACCTGTGTACAGGTAAACTGTAACACTACCTTCACCTACCTGTGTACAGGTAAACTGTAAACCACCTTCACCTACCTGTGTACAGGTAAACTGTAACACACCTTCACCTACCTGTGTACAGGTAAACTGTAACACCACCTTCACCTACCTGTGTACAGATAAACTGTAACACCACCTTCACCTACCTGTGTACAGGTAAACTGTAACACCACCTTCACCTACCTGTGTACAGATAAACTGTAACACTACCTTCACCTACCTGTGTACAGGTAAACTGTAACCCTACATTCTTCTACCTGTGTACAGGTAAACTGTACCACCACCTTCATCTACCTGTGTACAGGTAAACTGTAACACTACCTTCACCTACCTGTGTACAGGTAAACTGTAACACTACCTTCACCTACCTGTGTACATGTAAACTGTAACACTACCTTCACCTACCTGTATACAGATAAACTGTAACCCTACATTCTTCTACCTGTGTACAGGTAAACTGTAGCACTAACTTCACCTACCTGTGTACAGGTAAACTGTAACACCACCTTCATCTACCTGTGTACAGGTAAACTGTAACACTACCTTCACCTACCTGTGTACAGGTAAACTGTAACACTACCTTCACCTACCTGTGTACATGTAAACTGTAACACTACCTTCACCTACGTGTGTACAGGTAAACTGTAACCCTACATTCTTCTACCTGTGTACAGGTAAACTGTAGCACTAACTTCACCTACCTGTGTACAGGTAAACTGTAACACCACCTTCATCTACCTGTGTACAGGTAAACTGTAACCCTACCTTCACCTACCTGTGTACAGGTAAACTGTAACCCTACCTTCACCTACCTGTGTACAGGTAAACTGTAACCCTACCTTCACCTACCTGTGTACAGATAAACTATAACACTACCTTCACCTACCTGCGTACAGGTAAACTGTAACACTACCTTCACCTACCTGTGTACAGGTAAACTGTAACACTACCTTCACCTACCTGTGTACATGTAAACTGTAACACTACCTTCACCTACGTGTGTACAGGTAAACTGTAACCCTACATTCTTCTACCTGTGTACAGGTAAACTGTAGCACTAACTTCACCTACCTGTGTACAGGTAAACTGTAACACCACCTTCATCTACCTGTGTACAGGTAAACTGTAACCCTACCTTCACCTACCTGTGTACAGGTAAACTGTAACCCTACCTTCACCTACCTGTGTACAGGTAAACTGTAACCCTACCTTCACCTACCTGTGTACAGATAAACTATAACACTACCTTCACCTACCTGCGTACAGGTAAACTGTAACACTACCTTCACCTACCTGCGTACAGGTAAACTGTAACACTACCTTCACCTACCTGTGTACAGGTAAACTGTAAAGAGTAGATCAGACAGCACCAGATTTTTTTGTTAACCTGTCAGACACACCGATTCAGACCCATAATAACCAATAGGGGAAAAAAAATACACTCACATGAATAAATAGGTGAATATTATTGAATGCTTAGGTATAAATGGATATATGTATGCATACATATATGTTATTGTTGTTTGTTTGTTTTGTTGTTTGTTGGTTTGTTTGTGTGTTTTCTTTCTCACTTAATTCCCCCCCCTTGCACCTCCCCCTGCATTTCACTCTCCGGTCCCTCCAATTCGGAACCCCCCTAAGCCTCTGTATGGAAAAGAAAAAATGTTGCAGTTTAATGATTTTTGTAAATAAATAAATAATAAAACGTCGTACATACATGGTTTTCAGTGCAGTTCAGTACATACCTTTAAATTAGTTTGATTTAATTCTAGTGTTCTAGGAATCCGAGACCATATTCCTAATGAACACTCCAAGAACATGTGGAGGACACGCAGACAGATTCAAGAGTTTTATTGTCATATGCACAGCAGAAACAGAGTTACACTGTACTATGAAATTCTTACTTTGCTGTTCCTCCATTCACCAGTAGATAAAGATAACCAAAAAAGGAATAATAAAAATATATACAATATATAAAGTATAATAATATAAGTTGAAGTAAATAAAAAAAAAAATCTTCTTTTTTATAGTTGCTTTTATGTGCAAGTATGAAGAGCAGCAGCCAAGTCTGCAGTTTAATGATTGTTGTAAATAAATAAATAATAAATAGTTAATAAATTAATAGTCCCCCCCCCCCCCCCCCCCCCCCCCCCCCCCCCCCCCCCCCCCCCCCCCCCCCAAAAAAAAAAGGGGGGAAAAAAATGGAATTTGAGCTAAAATTTTGTTGGGTTATAATCGCATACTGAACCTTTAAAGCCCGTCTGCTCAGTTTTGCATTGGAACTATATAGCTAATAAAAATGGGGGGGAAAAAAAGGAATTTGAGCTAAAATTTTGTTGGGTTATAATCGCATACTGCACCTTTAAATCCCATCTGTTAAGTTTTGCACTGGAACTATATAGCTAATAAATAATGGGGGAAAAAAGTAATTTGAGCTAAAATTTTGTTGGGTTATAATTGCATACAGCACCTTTAAAGTATGTCTGCTAAATTTTTAACTGGAAACTATATAGCAAATAAATAATGGGGAAAAAAATATGGAATTGAGCTAAAAATTTTGTTGGGTTATAATCACATACTGCACCTTTAAAGCCCCTCTGCTCAGTTTTGCACTGGAACTATATAGCTAATAAATAATGAAAAAAAAATGTGGAATTTGAGCTAAAATTATGAGTTATAATCGCATACTGCACCTTTAAAGCCCGTCTGCTAAGTTTTACACCGGAACTATATAGCTATTAAATAATGAAAGCTCAGTGCTGCACCAAATAAAGGAAATGCGACGTCTTGGTCGATACTTTCGTGGGTTTTTTTGGTCGAACCATCATTTTAGAGTTCAATGACACACACAAACACAAAAGAGTCTCTGGAGTGTGGTTGTGCCGGTATAGTGCCGGAGGATGGAGATGAATGGCTGCCATAATGGGTGCTGGCATAGCGGCTCCAGTGCCAGAGGGTCACAGTGAAAGGACAAGCGGCACACACACACACACACACACACACACACACACACACACACACACACACACACAAAGCAATTACAGCCACTTCACACATTCTCTGAGCACAAGCCTATGGGACAACATCTCTACATATCTACAGGCTGGACGACGTCCTACACTCAGAGAAACGCTCATATTTGGAGAGAATTGAAACAGGGCCGGCTCAAGCAGGTAACAAATTGGTGTGCGTCTGAAACAACTGTATCCAGCGATGATAGATTCTCCCGCGCCGCTGAACCCGATCGATGTTTGCTCTCTTGCTTTAAGGAACCAACAACGTTAGCCGCAGCAATCAGTAGCCAAGCTCACAGCTGGATTGTTTTTCTCTGAAGACTTGCAGCTGAGAGGAAGTGAACCAGGCCCAACAGTGCCTCCTACTGACTCATAGGTGAAGTGCACGTCTTATATACTGTACATGGTTTCAGTGCAGTTAAATACAGATCTATAAATTAGTTTGATTTAATTAACACTCCAAGAACATGCGGAGGACAGGCTGACAGGAGCCAAGACTCAAAAGAAGAACCTCACAATGGAGAGTGAAATCATTATAGAACTATTTTTACTAAGAGAGTGATTGGATGTCGAATTCAAAGCCAGCTTAACTTAACCAGACCCTCCTCGAGATGTAGAACAGGTTACATTTGGCTTATTTGGTGACTAACTGAGATCATTCTATGTTCATTATGAACAGGAATAACAGTGGAAGGTATTATAGACAAAGGTGTCAAAAGTATTCAAATTCATTACTCAGGTAGAAGTATAGATACTAGGGTTTAAAAATACTTCTGTAGAAGTTGAAGTATTAACTGAAGCTTTTTACTCCAGTAAAAGTGTAAAAGTACTGCTTTCAGAACTACTTAAAGTATACAAGTAAAAGTAATTTAAGGAGAAAAAATGGCATTATAGATAAAAGCTTAGTCCGCACCACAGGGGTCTATAGTGCACTAGCCCACCTCCCCCAAAAACCCCATTCTTCTAAAAGCCATAATGACTATAATGTTATATTAAAATGTTAATGTTGATAAATTTGGGATGCGCTAGGTTTCCTGTTTCAGCCACTATACGCCCATTGAACATGAATGTAGTTTAGTACAATGTAAATATATTAAAGAAGCATATCTGTTACTACTGAACATTAACATGTGTTTCATGGAGCAGAAGATATGATGACTAGTTGTCTATAAGTATTGTAATGAAGTCAAACTTCAAAGTCATGTTATCAATAATCTTTACTGGAATGTAAATGTACATGAATGAAAATCAGCTGAAATGAAATAGGAGTAACGAGACTATGTTCAAAATGTAAGGAGTAGAAAGTACAGATATGGAGTGTAAATGTAAGGAGTAGAAAGTACAGATATGGAGTGTAAATGTAAGAGTAGAAAGTATGATAATGGAGTGTAAATGTAAGGAGTAGAAAGTACAGATAATGGAGTAAATGTAAGAGTAGAAAGTACAGATAATGGAGTCTAAATGTAAGAAGTAGAAAGTACAGATAATGGAGTGTAAATGTAAGGAGTAGAAAGTACAGATAATGGAGTGTAAATGTAAGAAGTGAGAAAGTATGATAATGGATTGTAAATGTAAGGAGTAGAAAGTACTGATAATGGATAAATGTAAGGAGTAGAAAGTACTGATTAATGGAGTGTAAATGTAAGGAGTATAAAGTACTGATAATGGAGTGTAAATGTAATGAGTATAAAGTACTGATAATGGAGTGAAATGAAGGAGTAGAAAGTACTGATAATGGAGTGTAAATGTAAGGAGTAGAAAGTACTGATAATGGAGTGTAAATGTAAGGAATAGAAAGTACAGATAATGAAGTGTAAATGTAAGGAGTAGAAAGTAAAGATAATGGAGAGTAAGTGTAAGGAGTAGAAAGTACTGATAATGGAGTGTAAATGTAAGGATCAAACAGTACAGATAATGGAGTGTAAATGTAAGGAATAGAAAGTACAGATAATGAAGTACGTATGTAAGGAATAGAAAGTACAGATAATGGAGTGTAAATGTAAGGAGTAGAAAGTACAGATAATGGAGTGTAAATGTAAGGAGTAGAAAGTACAGATAATGGAGTGTAATGTAAGGAGTAGAAAGTACAGATAATGGAGTGTAATGTAAGGAGTAGAAAGTACAGATAATGTAGTGTAAATGTAAGGAGTAGAAGGTACTGATAATGGGGTGTAAATGTAAGGAGTAGAAAGTACAGATAATGGAGTGTAAATGTAAGGAGTAGAAAGTACAGATAATGGAGTGTAAATGTAAGGAGTAGAAAGTACTGATAATGGAGTGTAAATGTAAGGAGTAGAAAGTACTGATAATGGATTGTAAATGTAAGGAGTAGAAAGTACAGATAATGGAGTGTAAATGTAAGGAGTAGAAAGTACAGATAATGGAGTGTAAATGTAAGGAGTAGAAAGTACAGATAATGGAGTGTAAATGTAAGGAGTAGAAGTACTGATAATGGATTGTAAATGTAAGGAGTAGAAAGTACAGATAATGGAGTGTAAATGTAAGTAGTAGAAAGTACAGATAATGGAGTGTAAATGTAAGGAGTAGAAAGTACTATAATGGAGTGTAAATGTAAGGAGTAGAAAGTACTGATAATGGAGTGTAAATGTAAGGAGTAGAAAGTACAGATAATGGGAGGGTAAATGTAGAAGAGAAGTAAAAAGTGTCAGCTGAATAATAATTACTCCAGTAAAGTATAAATAACCAAAATCTCTACTTAGTAAGGTAACATAGTATTTGTATTTAATTATAGACACATACATGGAGCAGTCAAGATGCACTTGTAAATAAGTACGCATGCACCAGAGACGGATGAGTAGTGATGATTGAATTGGCCAAAGCGTCCATATTACTCAACAGATTTTCATCAGTTATAATCATCAGACATACATTAACCTAGCCAGGCTGCATGAAAGCTCTAGCTTTTATTACTGGGTCATAACTGTGATGAAGCTGATTGGCTGTCTGGAGCAGCAGGACACAGCAAAGTCATTAGAAGACAAAGTTTAGTGTGGAGCTCCAGTACCAACAAAATCACACCCATAAGAAAATCCATCAATGTGTGAGTCACTTCTAAACAGTGTGAAACCCCCAAAAACAAGGTGAGTAGTAAGATGTGATGGTGCAGGGTACGCCCATCACTGAGGTTAACAGTACCACCAGAATATCCAGCTTGTAGTGATTGTGTGTTGTTCTATGTACCTACCTTGATGTCTGTGTAGATGAGGGCAAATGGGAAGTAAAGGGAAGCGAGGCTTCTTGTTCCTGTTGGGCCAATCCACCTTCAGGGAGGAAGAGGGGCCTCCGCGTCCTAAGGGGAGTAAAATTAATTAATAAATTAATAGTTACCGGTAATATGTACAGGGTGGGCCATTTATATGGATACACCTTAACAAAATGGAAATGGTTGGTGATATTAACTTCTTGTTTGTGGCACATTAGTATATGGGACGGGAAAAAATTTTCAAGATGGGTGGTGACCATGGCGACCATTTTGAAGTCGGCCATTTTCAATGGGAGGAGGGTCATGTGACACATCAAGCTTATTAGGCTTGATAAAACAAGCTTATAAAACTCTCGGTGCCTGAAGAGTGATCCAATCACTGGAACAAGTCTGGTAGGTGTTATTTTTAAAAAGCTTGTGTGTGCTGTACAGTGGCATTAGGCCAGAAAGGGCTTTAAAAATAAAAATAAATCAATGTGTTTCCTGACGCACGCAAGTGAAGACCACCCAACTTTTTTCATACAGTAAGCAGTGATGTGTACTATACGGGTCACCAGTGTTTTTAGTGAACTGGGAAAATCTGCTTTTAGCTATGTGCCCAGCGAGCTGGACCTCACTACAGAACTTACTAAAGCTCAGCTCACTGGAGTCACTCCATTATTTTAAACACCTAGTCTCTAACCACCTTCAGAAAGCCCGCCACTGTTTTAGCTGAGTTTAGTTTTTAGATTTTATGTTTTTAAGTTGTTTTTTTTGTTTAACATTTTTAGTTAACTATAAATTTCCTTATTATTTTTTTAGCTGTTTTTTTTATCTTTTGTTCTTAGTTATTGTTTATTTACATTTACTCTTATGTATTTAGTTTTATTTATTTATCTGTAGTCTTTATTATTTTTATTACCTTTGATTTATTGATTCCTACCTTTAAAATTCTTATTTCTATCTTATTTGTTTTATATATTATTTTATCTTTTAATATTTTGTATCTACATCTTACTAAAATTCTGGGTCTTTTTATTTTTTCCGCGTGATGACAGAAATCTAGTGGTTTGAGCGTAGTTGCTGGCACATATGTGTAAATCACATCACCGTAGTCAAGCATAGATAAAAGTGTGTTGGGAAACAAGATTTATTTCTATATCGTTACAGAAGAGTCTTCCTATTTACCAGCTTTTCAAGAGGCTGAATAGGAAGTTCAGCACTGAAGCTGCTAGTCTATGTGAATATACAGATCAAGGACGCTGTAGCTACAGAACTTTCAATAGACAATCACTGTTATACAACACAGTGAGTCTCTTTGCTTATCCAACCACACGGTCAGATCTACACACAAACACGAGTGTTGATTCTCTCAGTTATATAATCATATCAGGCTTTGAGTACAGAATTGTTAAATAGTGTAAATCAGGACACAACCCTTCTTGAACTACTTGTTCTGTAATGGTAGTGAACGCTGTTGACGTCCCTGGCTGAACCACCCAGCATCTGTGTATGTTTATTTTTCATGGCATAATGAAACTTGGATTGTTTTGATATATATCGTGGTATATACACTACCGCTCAAAAGTTTAGGATCACTTGCAAATTTCATTTCATGCAATTTTCATGCAATTCACAAACAATGTTGTCCATTTCACAATTAATGTAAGTGTATCAGATGATTTTTAAAGAATAAAAATGTTTGTATTAAAGTCTATTTTTGTATAGAGGCTTATTTTACATATAGTTTATTATCAGTAATTCTCAGTCCTCTGTCTAAATCTCCTGGTACGACCACCAATCCAAGTTAAGGATGTTATTGGACTAATTGGTTGTTAGGACACTCTTGCTCAATTGTGCTGCACAGCTGAAAAACATTCTACTAATAAGTGAGTATAAAAGGGAACAACATTCTAGGTTAGTTTAGTATTGAAGATCAGCAGTTGATGGCTTGCTGACCGACTCGCAATGACCAGAAAGAAACAACTTTCTTTAGAGACCCGTCAGTCCATTGTTGTGTTAAGGAAGAAAATACTCCATTAAAACAAGAACATTTCACTGTGATCCAAACTTTTGAGCGGTAGTGTATGTACGTATTTTTCAATTAAAACCATTTTAAATGAATAATACTGAGGTTAAAAGAAATAAAACTTTTAACAACCAATGCGAATCTTACATATCGTCGCTGTCTAATGAAAATCATGTATCTCCATTTTGTCGTTTTTAAGTTTTTTTGTTTTTTTACATCATTGGAACATGTCTCAGGCTGTTTACCTTCTGATAGAATAGAAAGTAGCTTCGGAAAGATTCTGGTTCCATTGACTTCATTGAAAGTAAATGATGTTTTTGGTCTCTCCTGTAAACTTGCAATTTTGGAGATACTCGTTTTTCATTGGACAGAGACGATATGTTTACTGTGAAAGAACAAAAAACTATACCATGGTATAAGACTGTCGAATTTCAATACAAGACCCAATGAGTCCAGCAAAAAATGGTACTGAATGTTGTTCCCTGCCTAATTTCTACAAGACTGAAGTTTCTAAGCTTCTGATTTTGTAGCTTTTATGCTCATATTCTTTATTTTACCTTGAACATGTTGTAGCATCTGTACAAATACCTGACTAACACCTACACTATTAAAGGTGCCTCATTTTATCATTTTTAAAAGTCATTTGTCTCATACACGTATCCCATTCGCTCACACCTCTGATGATCAGAGAAAATAGTGCAGCTAATTAGGCAACCAGTATCTTAGGCCTACTGCGCAAAGTTTAGGGTGACAAGGTGTCCCTGTTTTGTCAGGGAAAGTCCTCATTTTTGAGGTCTAATAACTTTAGGACCTCCCCTTTTTTTGGTAGCCTGTCCTTGGCTGGAGCTGTCCCAGTAATGTCCCCGTTTTTACTCAGAACTAAAAACACTATCAAGTCTTAAGAAAAGCGGTCACTATAGAAGCTGTCACTATAGAAGCAGTCACTATAGAAGCAGTCACTATAGAAACTGTCACTATAGATGCCGTCACCCCCGAAACTGTCACTATAGAAGCAGTCACCACTGAAACGGTCACTATAGAAACTGTCACTATAGAAACAGTCCACCGAAAATGTCACTAAAAGCAGTCACTATAGAAACAGTCACCACCGAAATTGTCACTTTAGATGCAGTCACCACCGAAACGGTCACTATAGATGCAGTCACCACTGAAACAGTCACTATAGATCCAGTCACCACTGAAACTGTCACTATAGAAACAGTCACTATATAAGCAGTCACCACCAAAACAGTCCCATAGAAACAGCCACCACTGAGACTGTCACTATAGAAGCATTCACCACGGAAACTGCCAATATAGATGTAGTCACTACCGAAACTGACACTTTAGAAACAGTCACTACAGAAACAATAACTACAGAAACAGTCACCACCGAAATTCTCACTATAGAAATAACCATCACCAAAACGGTCACTACCGAAACTACTGAACTAATGAACATCCCTCCTGGCCAGCATTGGTTATAACATTAAAGTATATGTGTCCCAAAGGCAGAAAATCAGGTCCTAATAACTTTAGGACCACCCTCTTTTTTGGTAGCCTGTCCTTGGCTGGAGCTGTCCCCAGTAATGTCCCTGTTTTTACTCAGAATTAAAAACACTACAAAATCTTAAGAACGGCCTGCAGCAGAGCGGACGGGCAGACAGCTCGGGTTGTGTTTGTTCTGGCCAACAGAAGGCTGACCACTTCCACCACTCTCTGGCCGAGTTTTAGAGAACATCACTGTGTAAAGTCCACTGGACGCCAGGCCACAACATCACCACAAACATCTTTTCAGGACACAGGGTAACCCAGTGCTGGGTTTAGGGTCTGGCTACTGGGCTGCAGCCAGGGGTCTAATTTACAGCCAGTATGAATATGAATTATGGGCTCATACAGGCTCTGTATCTTGTGTGGTTAAAGCTTCCCTGTAGGCCTTCACCAGAGTCCACTACAGCACATCTGTTACTATGGTCAAAACAAAAAACTGAAACTGTCCCCCTTTTTAATTTCACTAATAAAAACTTTGGATGATGAACTTTTGATGATATACTGACCGCCAAGTTAAAGACGTCCCCAGATTTCGGTTCACATTAGTGCAGCCAGACAGTCGACAGCTTCTCAGGTAGCAAATGCAGTAATTGGCCTGGTCCAAGCCTAACCCCAAAAGTCTGTACACTCTTTTATGTCCACTGGTTCAAAACAAAGTGAACCACGTCAGATGAAATGGACAGGACAGCAAGAGGCGACTGAGGGACTGTAGAATCTTCACTTTCATTTAAAGCAACCATGACCACCAACCCAGTCACCGAGCTAAAAGGGTAGAACATCAGCATGGTCTGCACTCTCTGTTTTATATATATATATATATATATAGATAGATATAGATAGATAGATATATATATATATATATATATATAGATATATAGATATGTAGTCGCTGTCCAAAGAAAACTGTCTTTACTTTCAATGTAAGTCTATGGAATCAGAATGGATGATACTGATACTGGATGATACACTATATTGCCAAAAGTAGTTGTTCGTCTGTCCTCACACTCATATGAACTTGAGTGACGTCCCATTCTTAATCCATAGGGTTTAATATGATGTCAGCCCAACCTTTGCAGCTATAACAGCTTCAGCTTCTTCTGGGAAGGCTCTCCACACGGTTTAGAAGTTTAGAAGTGTTTATAGGAATGTTTGACCGTTCTTCCAGAAGAACATTAGCAAGGTCAGAAGAACATTAGCGAGACCCATTCCATGAAGCTCTCTACGCTCTGTTCTTGAGCTGATCTGAAGACCACATGAAGTTTGGAGGTCTGTAGTGATTGACTCTGTAGAAAGTTGGTGACCTCTGTGCACTATGCTCCTCAGCATCGACTGACCTGCTCTGTCATTGTACATGGCTACCACTTGATGGCTGACTTGTTGTAGTTCCCAATCACTTCCACTTTGTTATAATACCAGGTTTTATACACCTGGGGCCATGGAAGTGATTGAAACACCTGAATTCAATGTTTTGGTAAGTGTGATAACATGGGACAAAGTTCAACATGGGAAGCAGATGTTACAGATTTAGCTATTAGAAGTCACACCAGCTTCAAAGTGAATATTGTTTTAGACTCCGCTCTCCATTTCCATGAGTTTAGCTGTGCAGAGCTGAATGTATGTATAGCCTATCGCTGTATGCTGCAGAAGAGAAAGCAAGCCCAATCCATCATGTGAGACCCTGCATGAACCTGAGCTACAGTCATTATCCCACATCCGTGACCTCTGGGACAGGCCTGGTTGACCCATTGTTTTGATAGAGACCCCTTTTTGGAGAGATGAGGTTATCTCCAGCCAAGGCCAACACAAGCCAGAGAAAGCTTTGATGCTTCTCGGCCAGCGAACCCGATCCCGGTGCTTTTATTTATTTTATGCGAGAGGAATTCAGGCAAGGCCAAAAGTGAGGCCGATAGCGCGGACGTAGGGGAGCTTAGGCAAATAACACAGCTCCAGTTTGGACGGCACCGCGGTTTTGTTGCGCTGGCGATAACGGCAGTTTTCTTTTTCTGCCAGAGAGATTTATATCACAGACAGACAGGGGAGCAGACGCCGGGCTTGAGAATCCAGGCAGATTTAGCTGGGCGAGTTGTGTTTTTCCGATAAAGCCTGCCTCCTACCGTTCCGTTTCGGGAGGGGTCAGCTCTGTCTGAGAGAGCGTCTGGGCAGGGGCGGACGAGGGAATGGGCGCGTCCGAGCATTAGAGCTCCAGAAGCACCTCCAGTTCCACCTCGCGACGATCAGGGCGGAAGTCAAAAGGACAGCAGCGAGCGCCGCCGAGGCCGATGGCGCTAGAGTCGTCAATGGGTAGCAAACAGAAAAATAAAGAGGGGATTTACAGAATATTGAACTCCGGAGAGACAGAGGCTGGAATTGAGTCCTCTTTTGTCTCGCATTGCCACGAGGGGTGGTGACGGGAGGGTGATGTGAAGCAACTGCCAAGACCGAGGACAAAAAGGCAGCGACGGCTGGGTAGGCTATGAAAAAGCAGTTCATTTCAGAACCTTTTATCATCCATTCATTCTCTGGGTTTCAGTTCTGCACAGTGCAGCTGCTGCACTAGCCTCCAATTCCAGGCGATATTATATTACCTGGACTCATAAAGGCACTGCTGTGGAATCAAGCGCTTCCTCTTGAGGGATGTGTGTCTTTTTTATTGTATGCATGTTAAAATTGAGGTTTGAACCATGTATGTACACTACATTGCCAAAATTGTTCACTCACCCATCCAAATCAATGAGTTCAGGTGTTCCAATCACTTTCATGGCCACAGGTGTATAAAACCAGCACCTAGTCATGCAGACTGCTTCTACACACATTAGTGAAAGAGTGGGTCTCTCTCAGGAGCTCAGTGAACTCCAGCGTGGTACCGTGATAGGACGCCACCTGTGCAACAAGTCCAGTGGTGAAGTTTCCTCACTACTAAATATTCCACAGTGGACTGTCAGTGGTGTTAGAACAAAGTGGAAGTGAGTGATTGAGAACGACAGCAACTCAGACACCAAGTGGTAGAACACGTACAATGACAGAGCGGGTCAGCGGATGCTGAGGAGCATAGAGCACAGAGCTCACCAACTTTCTACAGAGTCAATCACTACAGACCTCCAAACTTCATGTGGTCTTCAGATCAGCTCAAGAACAGAGCGTAGAGAGCTTCATGGAATGGGTCTCCATGATCAAGCAGCTGCATCCAAGCCTTACATCACCAAGAACAATGCAGAGTGTCGGATGCAGTGGTGTAAAGCACGCCACCACTGGACTCTAGAGCAGCGGAGACGTGTTCTCTGGAGTGACCAATCACGCTTCTCAGTCTGACAATTCGATGGACAAGTTTGGGTTTGGCAGTTACCAGGAGAACGGTACTTGTCTGACTACATTTTGCTGAGTGTAAAGTTTGGTGGAGGGGGGATTATGGTGTGGGGTTAAACAAGAGATTCTGGACAAATTCCCAACTTTTTGTGTACAGTTTGGGGGACGGCCCCTTCATGTTCTAACACGACTGCCCACCAGTGCACAGAGCATCTCATAAAGACATGATTGAGAGAGTTTGGTGTGGAATAACTTGATTGACCTGCACAGAGTCCTGATCTCAACCTGATAGAACACCTTTGGGATGAATTAGAGCAGAGACTGTGAGCCACACCTTCTCATCCAACATCAGTGTCTGACCTCACTAATGGTCTTTGGAAGAACGATCAAACATTCCCATAAACACTCTTCTAAACCGTGAGGAGAGCCTTCCCAGAAGAGTTGAAGCGGTTATAGCTGCAAAGGTTGGGCCGACATCATATTAAACCCTATGGATTAAGAATGAGACGTCACTCAAGTTCATATACGTGTGAAGACAGACAAGAGAACACTTTTGAAAATATAGTGTATGTATGTACAGTACTGTGTAAAAAGTAACATGAATATGTTATTGTGAGAGAAGTAGATCAGATCTTGATCCAGTTTGAAGAACAAAGTGTAGTTCCAGATTTCTCCTGGACGCCCCAGACATTGTATGAATGTGTTCAGTTCCTTCAGCAGCAAATCTTGATTTAGCTTAATGAAGTACTGAGCAGTCAAAGCAGGTATTAGATGAGAACTGATAATAATACTGGGTTGTTTAGGAGAAGCTTGGAAGGGGTTAAATAAACACACTCATATGTAAAAGCACTACTTACTCTATTAATACTGTTTGAATATTTAAAAATAAAGTGTTTAGCTGATCATATAAAAGCTTCCTGTCTGGAAATAATTGGTTTTTATATGTAGTAATAATAATAATGTCTCCACACACACACCTACACAGAGTGCTGGATCTCTTGGAATGGGTCAGAAAATAACATCTTCCACTCATTCTCGTTATATTCATCTGAAGCAGGGCCGCAACGGGTCAAACTAATCAGCCAGCTAAGTCCCCTCACTTTGGTTACTGTTGCTATGAGCACGACAATAACTATGGCATTGAAAACTCTATGAATGAAACCTAAGTCTGTCCCACGCTATAGGACTCTACAGGTTTTCTGTCCTTGATTATAGTTACTCAAACACCACACACGTTCAGACACACGAGCACAAGTCCTGAGCAGCGGATACGGTTCTCAAAACCTCAGGGACATGGCGACTCACAGTGAGGCCTCTGCTGTGATGATGGCGTTTCCTGTACAGACAGAGCCAAGCAGACGAAAAAATTGTGGATGAAATTAACATGGCTGATACATACACTACCACTCAAAAGTTTGGGATCACAGTGAAATGTTCTTGTTTTAATGGAGTATCTTCTTCCTTAACACAACAATGGACTGAGGGTCTCTAAAAAAAGTTGTTTCTTTCTGGTCATTGTGAGTCGGTCAGCAAGTCATCAACTGCTGATCTTCAGATACTAAACTAACCTAGAATGTTGTTCCCTTTTATACTCACTTATTAGTAGAATGTTTTTCAGCTGTGCATCACAATTGAGCAAGAGTCTCCTAACAACCAATTAGTCCAATAACATCCTGAACTTGGATTGGTGGTCGTACCAGGAGATTTAGACAGAGGACTGAGAATTGCTGATAATAGAACTATATGTAAAATAAGCCTGTATACAAAAATAGACTTTAATACAAACATTTTTATTCTTTAAAAATCATCTGATACACTTACATTCATTGTGAAATGAACAATATTGTTTGTGAATTGCATGAAAATTGCATGAAATTAAATTCTAAAGTGATCCTAAACTTTTGAGTGGTAGTGTACTGCAATGCAAGCTTCAGCTGACTACATCAATAGACCAATCAATCCTAACATTAAACCCACCTCCTTATATCTACACTTACTGTCCACTGTATCTCCATACAGGAGCTACACTTACAGACTGTAGTTCATCTGATTCTCTGTATACTTTATTACTCTGTTCTTTAATGATCAGGACCCCCACAGGACCACCACAGATAGGTATTATTTGGGTGGTGGATCATTCTTAGCACTGCAGTGACACTGACGTTGTGCCGGTGCGAGTGGATCAGACACAGCAGTGCTGCTGGAGCAAGGAGGACGGATTAAAGGATAAGGGATTGCCCAGGGATAGCCCACCCCCCCAACTCGTGCCCCTCATGATCAAGGGCCCTCTAATGGTATGCCTTGCTCTTCTCTAGGGCCCCCTGGTAGGGGCTCTCTTAACAAGGGCCCTCTAAAATTATGCCCCCCTCTTTCCTAGGACCCTTAATAGCCAGAAGTCAAAGTCAGAGCAGGAACACTGGAATATGGTTCATTCATTCGTCATCTAAGCTGCTCATCCTCCTGGGTTGTGGGGGGTGCTGGAGCCATCCCAACTCTCAGTGGGCAGGATCTAAGAAACATCATCCAGGACAGGTTGCTGGTCCATCACAAGGCACACACACACACACACACACGCACACTGTTGAAGGAAAGCAGACCACCCAGAGGAAACCCACGCAGACACTGGGAGAACATGTAAGCTCCAGACAGAAAGAACTCAGCCTGCCTGGCCAGGGAACCAAACCCAGGCCCCTCTTTTTGCCCCACTGTGTTGCCCCCTCTAAGACAGTACAGTCACTCAACACTAATGGTACTTAATGAGAGTCATTCAGAATAAACCGGTGCACCATTTAAGGTGGAACAGGAACAAGAAGCTGAAGAATAAGTCAAAGTGATACAGATACAAAGTGTAACTGGACACTAAATTAAAAATTAGCTTTATCCAATCAGGTGCAGTTCACAAAAGAGCAGTTCATCTGATTGGCTCTTAGCTTCCGCAATACGTTAGCCGCTCAGACTCTTGCAGAAAAACAATCAATCAATCTCAATCAACCTTTACTTAAACTCTGAGTACATTGAGAGTGACCCTCTTTACAATGCACCCGAGATGATACATAGATATTGATGGAAAAACAAAGGAGACATGAATTAAAGGCATTGAGATATAAAGTAAATAAAAACATTATAGTAATATAATGCTAATTAAAATAAAGCATAGAATAATAATAAAAAGGCCTATGTATCATTTCAGAACTTCAGAACTATCATTTCAGACTGTTATTATTGCTATTATTATTATTTTTATTATTTTTTTATTTTTTTCTGAACTTTGACTTTTTATTATTATTATTATTATTAATTATTATTTGTATGTATTTCTATATTTTTTTCTGAACTTTGATTCTCTTTTTATTTCTTATTATTATTTAGCAGTAGATAGTAGTAGTAGTAACAGTAGTAGTAGTAGGTGTAGTAGAAGTAATAGTAGTAGTAGTAGGTGTGTAGTAGTAATAGGATGTAGTTGTAATAGTAACAGTAGTAGTAGTAATAGGTGTAGTAGTAGTAATAGTAGTAGTAGTAATAGGTGTAGTAGTAGTAATAGTAGTAGTAGTAGTAGGTGTAGTAGAAGTAATAATAGTAGTAGTTGGTGTAGTAGTAGTATATGTGTAGTTGTAATAGTAGTAGTAGGTGTAGTAGAAGTAATAGTAGTAGTAGGTGTAGTAGTAGTATAGGTGTAGTTGTAATAGTAGTAGGTGTAGTAGAAGTAATAATAGTAGTAGTTGGTGTAGTAGTAGTAGTAGGTGTAGTAGTATTAGAAGAGGAAGAAATATCAGGAGAGTAAAAGTTAAACAACTGAATAGAACAATTCCAGAACAATGTAAAAGGTGGGGAACACTAAATCATTGAGGATGGTGAAGAATATCTAGAACAGAGTGAATTGTGAAGAACATGATCTAGAGCACTGTGAACAATGGAGAACATGATCTAGAGCACTGTGAACAATGGAGAACATGATCTAGAGCACTGTGAACAATGGAGAACATGAGATAGAGCATTGTGAACAATGGAGAACATTTTAAAACTGAATAGTGGAGAACATTTTAAAACAGCGAGAATGGTGGACAACATTCTAGAACAGTATTGCTGGTGGAGAATATCTAGAACAATGTAAGTAGGTGGAGAACATGATCTGGAGCAGTGTGAACAGCAGTCTCCCAGACACAGGTCCTACCATATACCTCATTTATAAATAGCTCCCTACAAAAACCTCCAGGTAGGACGTCCTAAAAAAAAAAAAACTAATGTTACCAGTGAAGCTGGAACGGGCTTCTTTTTCAAATGTCCCTGCTCCACCTTAAATAGTGCAGGCAGTTTATTCTGGTACTGATTAATTGGGTTTACCATTTAAGGTGGAACAAGAAGATTCAAACCAGAAGCTGAACCTCCTTATAAAATCCCCAGCATTAATAGAAAATGTGAGGAACAGGTTTAACAGAAGAAACTCCACTAAGCTGCTGGCTGGACAGACTACTTCTTTACTGCTACGCATCAGTAGCGAACCGTGACCCTTAGCCTCGCCCCTCTCTCAACCCCTCCGCCCCCCAACCATCGTCTGAAAAAAAAAATCCAAGTGCAAGTCAATAAACAAAAAATGAGACGACAGAATTACAACAAACAAAAACATCTGTACAACATAAAAACTTTTTAAGCAAGCTAGCACTAGCTAGCTGTTTCTCCAGCTAGCGTCGCCACAGCGGGTGGAAATGATCATACAGTTAAGCCCCGCCCACTTAGAGGGAAGATATGATTGGTCAGTTTTACTGTGATGTGAAATTGATATAGCACTGAATTAGAACTGCCTGGCCCCCTCTGTACATGAACAGCGGGACCACCAATCACCAACAGTCTGCGGAGGCATCACAGTCCTTATAGGGGGAGACCCAGACTCACAGGCTTCCACTTAACCCCTCACACTCCAACACAGATTGAATAGACACGTCTGAATAATTTATTTATATTTAATTATATGTAATTGTTTAGATGTTGATTGTCAAACTGTAAGTAGATAAAATAATTATATATATATATATATATATATATATATTTATATATATATATATATTTATATATATATATGTGTGTGTGTGTGTGTGTGTGTGTGTGTGTTAAGAATATTTTAGACCCTCTGAGAGGGCGTAACGGTTCTCCACTGCTAAGCACACATTTCTAAGAAAGCAGATCTCTATCAAAATAAAAGTCCTGTAACAAAAGGTTAATTCTGTACTGCAAAGCTTGCACGGTTTATCTAAGAATGACCCCACGTCCAGCTTTTTTTTTTGCTTTATCTTCATCTTTTTGTATGTATGATTGGTGGTTTTTAATATAAACATTGGTGAAATAATTTTATTTATTATACTTACTACTTTATTATAATAATACTATTATACTTTGTAACTCATTTGATTGAGATAAAACTGATAACCCTGGCATTTCAATATTTTGATAATTGTATACAATCTGCTATAACATATGGTATGATAGTTGCTAATCATTTTAGGTTGTAGAAGTCGAACATCCCACCTACGTTTAAAATGAGGCTGACAGAAGTAGCAAATATGTTGCATGTTGTGATATGGCTCAGATATGTTTTGTCTGGTCGTCTGGAAAAGTTTTTTAAAATACGGAACCCTTTTTTTAGATTACTTAGCCAATGTGCATATTCATTAGATGTTTCACCGTAGCTGCTTTATTAAGCATTCAGTCTATTATATTTATTTCCATTGCTCAGTTGATTCTGTGGATGTTTGTGAGCCTACTGTAGTGTGCCCCTTTATTTCACTGTGCCTGTTATTTTATTTATTGTTTTTTTTCGTATCTTTTTCTCTGAAAATGCAGAATCATTGTTAATATTATGGAAACATGTAATGTGAAAATCCAATAGATAAATAAAAATAATAATAATAAAAAAAACTAATAACCCTGATATCTTTGTTCACTGTAACCATGATATTAAATGTTTATACCATGTCATCTCTAGTAGACACTCCAAATACCCAAATGTACATGCGCATGGGGTTGAACAAGAGTTTCTCATAATATTTCCCCTTTAAGCGACCACGGAGAAGAGAGGGCGACGCGGGTAATTAATGTGTGTCTATGCACGGTGGGAGAGGTGAAGGAAACCAGCTCCATTTTCTCCGTGTCATAATATCTACTCTATCAGTTACCTTATTTAGCCACCGCTGCTGATATGCAATTATGATGCTGGGAGAAAGAAAATGGGTTTCAAATAACCGTATCACCTGTCACCAGCACAATGGCTCCCTCACAGTGCTCACTTTCACATAATATTTCTCCAGCGTGGCTCACTACCGTCATCTGCTGCCTACTGGATCGTTCTTAAACTTCCTAAAGCTTTTCATCATCTGGTAGTTCTGATTTAGTGAAGACCCAGAACACTTGGTTTGGTGAAGCTACAATTTTCCATTGCCCTCCAGAGGAAAAGAGATGTACCTGATATAATAGTAAAACTCTTCTAGAGCAGAGAGAATGGTGGAGAACCTTCTAGAACAATGTAAAAGACGGAGAACATTTAAAAAAATCACTCTGGGTGGTGGAGAATGAATTGAGCAGAACATGATTTAGAGCAGTCTGAACAATGGAGAATATTTTAGTGCAGAATCGTGGAGAACATGCTAGAACAGTGAGAATGGTAGACAACCTTCTAAAACAGTATTGATGGTGCAGAATATCTAGAATGGTGTGAATGGTGGAGAACATTCTAAAACAATGTATATGGTGGAGAACATTCGAAATCAGTGGATGGTGGGGAATATCTAGAACAGTGTGAATTGTGAAGAACATCTAGAACAGTATGAATGGTGGAGAGTGTTCTAGAGCAGAGTGAAGGGTAGAGAACCTTCAAAGACAATGTAAAATATATGTAGAACATTTAAAATCACTATGGGTGGTGGAGAATATGTAGAGCAGAATGAATTGTGCAGAACATGATTTAGAGCAGTCTGAACAATGGAGAATATTTTAGTGCAGAATCGTGGAGAACATGCTAGAACAGTGAGAATGGTAGACAACTGATTATTATTTGATAAATCCAGATCACTTTACAAACTAAACTAGATACTCCACATTACATGGTACTGTAGTCAGAAAACTTAAATTATACATGCTATATATACACATGCTATATATATATATTATATATATATATATATATATTATATATATATATATATATATATCGTTGCTATATATCTATATAAGTCTTTGCTGACATAATGCTAAAATGAAATGATAAATGTATGTTAAGGTTTCCTGACTAGACAAGACTAACATTAAATGTTATAGACAGTATGGCTGTGTCCCAAACAGCACCTCTGGAACATTACATACTGCACTACTGACAGCAGTTCTAACAATGGTGTCCTTTATTTTACTCATTAATTAATTATTTTATTTATTATATTTTATTTTTTATATATTTAGTATAGTAGCAGTCTGCAGTTTGGGGGCGTGGTCAGAGAGTAATGTGACTATGTTTCAGAGTCTGTTTCAGAGCTTTCTGACTAAAGTTAATATAAACGTAAGCTAACCCAAACCCCTCCTATTCTGTTACCATAACAACACATTATACTAGATAATGTTTATTTTATTTATTTTAGTATATATGGTCATCGTTGCTATTAATTGCTCTCATCACTGACCTCACGTTTAAAGCTGGTGCGAGCTGTCGGCTCAGTGAAGCTGCTGACTGCAGGATATTTCTGAATAGGCATCTCAACAAAGTGAAAGACCACCTAACAACCAGAGCCCGTTGCTGACACACAAACACAGCATGTGAATGAGGATGCTGCCAAAACGTGCTTTTAAACAGTTTCCGCTTTTTTGTGTTTTCATTTTTTTGGGTGGGACAAAATCTACCTGTTTCTGATATTGGGTGGGACACGACTGAGCCTGCTTTAGCTGATGTTAGCTAACGTTAGCTTCACTTGCCAAGTTCAGTGATTACAGTTATGCTAAGCTAATGTAGTTGAGTTATGAAGATTTATAGAGTCGTATGAGAGCGAGTTCCCCTTTGATCATATTTACTACAATAGCTGTACCTCTATATCTGAGTTCAGCTGGTTGCTAGGCTGTTGTCATGAATACTGTTGGTTATTTAGCTAGATACTGTTTACACTCAGGATGAGCTGCTGTTGTGGGTGTGGTTTGACTAAAAGATCAGGACTAAGTGATATGGTGGTCTATTTCTACATTACAGCTCTTTCAGATTCAAATTCGAAATATCATCAGAATCTGAAGAAGCAGCTCTGGAACATTCTCAGTCCCGTCAGTCATGATGCTGTTGTACCGCCGCGCTGTTCACTGTTGTTCCCAGTGACGTCACACGGTAGTGTTCAGGAGTTTACGTAGCGAGTCCGGTTTTTCTGTGAATATAATTAAGATAATCTATTTTAAAGCAAATTAAGCGAATTTCGTTTTAAGTCATGTTTATATATTTTCAGTATCTACAACAATAGGGGGTCCATAAGTGGTGCCTAGCCTTTAAAGGGAACAAAAGGGGTAAAATACCTGAAACATCTAGCAGAATATTGGCCAATCAGGTTTTGTTTTTCTCTGTTGTATCTAGGTAGCGAGCTCTCTGATTGGTTTAGACCTAAACAGCTGAAGGCCAAGTGTATTAGATTAACCACCGGTATAATAATTTATATATATATATATATATATATATATATATATATATATATATATATTATAATATATATATATATATATATATATACACGCACACAAAAGCTCAAAGTTTAGGATCACTTTAGAATTTAATTTCATGCAATTCACAAACAATATTGTTCATTTCACAATGAATGTAAGTGTATCTGATGATTTTTAAAGAATAAAAATGTTTGTATTAAAGTCTATTTTTGTATAGAGGCTTATTTTACATATAGTCTATTATCAGTAATTCTCAGTCCTCTGTCTAAATCTCCTGGTACGACCACCAATCCAAGTTAAGGATGTTATTGGACTAATTGGTTGTTAGGCCACTCTTGCTCAATTGTGATGCACAGCTGAAAAACATTCTACTAATAAGTGAGTATAAAAGGGAACAACATTCTAGGTTAGTTTAGTATCTGAAGATCAGCAGTTGATGGCTTGCTGACCGACTCACAATGACCAGAAAGAAACAACTTTCTTTAGAGACCCGTCAGTCCATTGTTGTGTTAAGGAAGAAGATACTCCATTAAAACAAGAACATTTCACTGTGATCCCAAACTTTTGAGCTTATACCAATACACATACATACATACCACTTTAACAATATCCAGTGCATCCATACAAAACTCATGTAATGTCAGGCAGCACAAGCAAAAGCAAAGGACTTTGATTTTGACATGCTTTCACTAAAGAGAGTCCAAGGAAGACTCATAAAGAAGACCCCAATTGACCTTCATAGTGCAATGACATGGTCAGTTTACCCTGTCAGGTGGTCCTTAAGAGGTTGTACATGACATAAATTGAATATATGTTTATCATTTGTATTTTTTTCACATAATTTAATTGTAGATTGTAGAATTGTATCAATACAATCAATAAAAAGCCAACACCAGGTAAACAATTGGACTCCTGCTCAAGCGCCCTTGAAAAGTGAGGAGAAGTGAGAGGCGTCTGGAAGCAGCAGAGCTGCTGAATTACTCTGCCGGCTTGGGCCAGATGTGCATTTCCATATGACAGTTACAGTAAAGAGAATGGAGCTGCCCACCTTATTGATTTATCCATACACCCCAGTGAACACAGCAGACTAGTGCAGCGAGGCTATTTACAGAGCCCACTCAGTGGGCCGCTAACAGCTGTTTGCTAACAGCCTGCATTCACTTACACTTGAACTGCAGTTCTTCAAGTAAGGCAGCTATACAGGACACAGCGTGGGCCACAGCTACCAGGTGAGCCGAGCTGGAGACTCGTTTGATAACAGACCTACTGGAAATAGTGATCTATACGTTTTACCCACGTCTCTGAGGGTCTTCCAGGCTTAGTAAACCATTTACACAGCACAGCTGCTCAGTGAAGCAGCATTCATCATTTTCAGCTTATTTGCATATACAGTGCAGTGAAAAAGTGTTTGGTCTCTTAATTTCCTCTATTTTGCATACTCGTCACACTAAACAGTTTCAGATCCTCATTCGCAACGTAAAAACTAACACGAGCACATGAGGAACCACACAACACCACCATCAACCACCATCTCCCCCCTCCCATCCTCACCATGTTCCACAGGGGACGTAGAGAGCATCTTGAGCAGCTGCATCATCGCCTGGTTTGGGAATTGCACCGCCTCTGACCGCAAGACCCTTCAGCGAGTAGTCAGGACAGCCTAGATGATGATCGGGGTCTCTCTCCCCCCCCTGTCTGTTTACTCTCCTGTCTGTTTACTCTCCTGTCTGTGTACTCTCCTGTCTGTTTACTCTCCTGTCTGTCTACTCTCCTGTCTGTCTACTCTCCTGACTGTCTACTCTCCTGTCTGTGTACTGCCCTGCCTGTGTACTGCCCTGCCGGTGTACTGCCCTGCCTGTGTACTGCCCTGCCTGTGTACTGCCCTGCCTGTGTACTCTCCTGTCTGTTTACTCTCCTGTCTGTTTACTCTCCTGCCTGTGTACTGCCCTGCCTGTGTACTGCCCTGCCTGTGTACTGCCCTGCCTGTGTACTGCCCTGCCTGTGTACTGTCCTGCCTGTGTACTGTCCTGCCTGTTTACTGCCCTGCCTGTTTACTGCCCTGCCTGTTTACTGCCCTGCCTGTTTACTGCCCTGCCTGTTTACTGTCCTGCCTGTTTACTGTCCTGCCTGTTTACTGTCCTGCCTGTTTACTGTCCTGCCTGTGTACTGTCCTGCCTGTGTACTGTCCTGCCTGTGTACTGTCCTGCCTGTTTACTGTCCTGCCTGTTTACTGTCCTGTCTGTTTACTGTCCTGTCTGTTTACTGTGTCTAATGTCTTAATTTATCATATTTATTGTTTCTAGTTAAAACTGTGTCTGCACATTTGCACTCTGTACTGTTTGTACTCTATAGATTCCAGAGAGGAATTCAAGATCTCCGCATTTAACCCATCTATGTGATGAAACACATGTGTACACACACACACACACACAGACTAGTGAACATACACACTTGGGGGCAGTAGTGAGCACACTTGCTCTGAGTGGTGGACAGCCCTACCACAGTGCCTGGGAAGCAGTCAGGGGTTGGGTGTCTTGCTTAAGGGCTCCTCAGTCATGTCATGTCGATATATGGGATCGAACCAGCAACCTTCTGGTCACAAGGCTGGTTTGATGCATCTTTTGTGCTGAGGATGGTTGTCTTGTTGCAAACCCCAGTCCTGCTTGAACCGATGACCAGATGTTCTCCTGCCCTGTTTCCTGCCATCTTAATGATGAGGTTGCCGAGAAACTATTAAAGGATTATAACACTGTGCCGTGTGCGGATACCATTAGGAATCATTAAACAGCCACCTCAGTTTTTGTTCCGAGAGCCTTCCACTCTCCGAGTCTCCTTTGCTTTGAAAAATTACAAAGGAACCTCAGACCTGAGGACTCCGGCAAGCGCCAACCACAGCTGCAGCCCAGCTAAAGGATGACGGATAGAGTCGGACGCTGGAAAAGCCCGTGGCAATATGAACCATTACAGAGTTATGGCAGCCGTGTTATTGACCATCAAGGGAAAGCAACAGGCTGCCCACCAATCGCTTTCATCTACGGCAGGGCTGTGCCTGAAAATCACCCACTCTTTATATGGCACGATAACTCACCCACCTAAATTCAAACACGGTCACGCCGCGCACCCTCCGCCAAGGTGTGAAATATAGTTCGGGCCTTATCTGCTCCCACACCTACGACCTCTGCTTTCCCGTCCTATGACCCCTTACAAAAAATAAGTCTACTTAAAGTTCATTTTATTAAGTATACTTTATGCAGATACTAAACTAATGTCATTGTACTAGTAGTACACTTGTATATGTACTATTTTAATACTTCTTGGGACTAAATTGGCCCACTTTCTAGTTTTTAAAAGTATACTTTTAGGTACACTCTAAGTGTAAGAGTAGTAAACCAAGTATACAACTAGTTTACATCTTTTGTACTGCAACTACACTAAAAGTAAACTTTACTGTTAGTTTACTAGCTTATAGGTTTTCTTTAAGTGAACTTAACACAATTCTTATAATTTACTGCTTATATTATTGTTGTACTTTAAAGTATATGACTAGGTTTAAGGGTTTTTTCTACTTAAAATAGAACTTAATGTTTACTTACTCACCAGTGGACACACGAAAAATAAACAAGACACACTCAGATTAAGAAACATATTTGTATCTTTATACATCTTTATAAATCAAATTTTAAATAAATAATCTACTGGATGTTTTTGTGCAGAGCAAGATACTTACTTCTACTATCTCAATCAAAAGATTAAGTACAAGTAAAGGCCAAATATACTGTTCTGTACTTGTCAGTAAAACCCCAGCATACTTAAGTATAACTATGTTTAGTATATCAATGAGAAGTACATAACAAGTAAACTGAAAGCATACTCACTTCCTTTAGTTTAAAAGAAGTAAACTAATGGTACACTTGAATAACGTTCTTTTTTGTAAGTGACAGGATTATCTTCTCTGCCTTTGTTACCGTTAGCGCCTCACGATAATTAGAGCCGCTCTCATGAAACCCCTCTT
This sequence comes from Megaleporinus macrocephalus, assembly GCA_021613375.1. NCBI lineage: Eukaryota > Metazoa > Chordata > Actinopteri > Characiformes > Anostomidae > Megaleporinus > Megaleporinus macrocephalus. The sequence continues at coordinate 48,410,951 of CM038711.1, forward strand.
GCTTTTTCCTCGCCGGATCAAAATAAAGGCAGGACGCCGACACTGGGATTCTTCTTTATTATCCGGGAGATCAATTGGGCTCGCCGCACCGAGGAGCTGAATGAACAACAAGAAGAAGGTCTGGGGTGGGGGGTGGAAATTAAGTCATGCTTGGGGGGCTTGAGTTGGGGGGGAGCAACAAAAACAGAAGAGTACTCGTGCAGACAGCAGGTATCTGGAGATAACTAGCATTCAGCGGGGGATAACCAGATAAACGTGTTATCGCTCTCTCTAAACGACTCCAGCACGATCCTTTAGAAGTTCACCTCCTCCAAAAAAAGAGAAACGCCCCAATCAGCGTCCCATTAATCTTCAGACTCCTCTTTATGCATTCCTCTCTCAGGTTCTGATGAAATGGCGAGCTTCGGCTCCCCTCACAAAGCAGCAATCAATGCACAGCTATAAATTTAACCTAACGCATAATTTCTTTCGAGACCCGAGGCCACGCGCTTGAAAGATGACAGAGAAACACATTTCTAATGGCACTGCGGTTGCTAGCAGCGCTCAGTCAGTCCAATAAAACCACCAGCACGGTCAATATGGGTTATGTGTGTTAGATAATACACAATGGAGTCACATTATTATGACCACCAGCAGCTAGACAGACAGACAGACTCAATAAGGTCCTGGTAGGTTGTCACAGGCAAGGACGTAGGAGCGTGTTTGACATTGTGGGGGCGGACACTTGCTAATATGATCCAAAGCCCACCCTAACCCCTAAAATATGACCTATAAGCTGATTCCACTGTAGGTAAGGTAGTAAATCACTGTATGTATAGTGACGTAGAACAACATTTGTGGAATTACAGTAAATTAAACTAATAAATAAACAAAATAAAACATTATCTGTACGTCTGTTTATTATTAGATAAATCCAATTTAAGACCACTTTACAAACTAAACAGTATACTCCACAGTACATGATACTGCTGTCAGAAAACCTTTATACATATATACACCAAAATATATTATTTTCTTTGGTGGTATTATGCTGAAATGAAATGATAAATGAATGTATATTAAGGTTTCCTGACTAGACAAGAGTAACATTAATGTTAGACAGTAAGGCTGTGTCCCAAACAGCACCCTCTGGAACATTACATACTGCACTACTGACAGCACTTTTAATGATGGAGTCCTTTTATTTGTTCATTAATAAATTAATTTTATTATATTTTATATTTTACGTATTTACTGTAGTAGCAGTCTGTGGTTTAGGACGTGTCCAGAGAGTGCTTTCTGACTAAAGTTAATATAAACGTTAGCTAACCCAAACCCTCAGAGTCTGTTACCATAACAACACATTATACAAAAGCTGTTTTATTACAGTATATATGGTCATCGTTGCTATTCATTGCTCTCATCACTGACCTCACGCTCCAGCGAGGCGAGAGCTCGGGTCAGTGAAGCTGCTGACTGCAGGATATTTCTGAACAGGCATCTCAACACAAGCCTTAACACAGTTAAAGACCACCTAACAACCAGAGCCCGATGCGAACAACAAACAAAGCATGTGAATTGTGAAGGCTGTCAAAACATGCTTTTAAAATAAAAGTTTTTAAACTGTTTCTGTTTTTTCTGTGGTTTAATTTTTGTCTGGGACAAATCTACCTGTTTCTGATATTGTGTGGGACACAAGTAATCCAGGTGGGTTGTCCTCAAGTCCAATGAAACCACAAACTTGGTCAACATGGTCCATATGAGTTAGATAATACACAGTGGAGTCACATTATTGACATTATTGAGCCAACACTACCATCCAGGTGGTCCCACAGATGCTCAATTGGGTTCAAGTCTGGGGAACGAGGGGTCCAGGGTAGTACTTGGAAGTCTTGGTCAGCTCTTCCAATCAACGTAGGACATTTCTAGTCGTGTGACGTGTCTCATTGTCTTGCTGGAAGATCTCATCACTATGTATGGTGTACGTGAGCTGCAAGGATGGATTCAGACCCAAATCCATTGGGAGTGGATGAGTAGGTCCAGAAAAAGTCACAAAAACATTCCCCAGACCTAAACACTGCCACCTACACGCTGCAGCCATCCAAAGTAGTAGGATCACAACAATGTGAGCCAACTCCGTAAAACCACATGAGCTTCTACAGGACCTCCATGCTAGCGCACGTTTACTTTTTCAAGCTGCCCAATAAAATCAAGTTATTTGTTTAATTATTTACAGTCAGAGCTTCATTCAGAGGTTCGTTACTCATGTTTAATGACGCACTTGGCGTTGTTAGCCAGACGCGGCCACTTCTCGAAATAGGGCTCCATTTCAGAGCGGTTGTCAAACAGCGCTAGGCCTATTAGTATGCAATCAGCATGGCCGCATGTTCCCTTCGCTCGCAATTACGATTTATGCATTTCTCTTTCTCATGTTGCCTCATGTTACCCTGGTAACGACATAAAAAAAGATATCAAAACACTGTAAAGACGAGACGGAAGAAGGAAGTAGCAGCAAATACACAGCAAAAAGAGTAGAAGAAGGTTGGGTGAGTGGAGGAGAAGGGCAGCCCAGGACAGAAGAAAGCTGCTTTATTGACATACCAGACATAACAGACTCAACAGACTCCTCAGGGTCGTGCACATGAGGCATCGTCTGTTCTCCAGCCAAACACCTGAGGAGGGAGGAGCTCACCAGGACAAGCTCCCGAATTTAGCTCCACCTGAACAGCAATCCCTCCGGCTCCCTGCAGCCCAGCTGAGGCCAACGCAGTCGGCCAGCAACCCCGGCAGCAGTCACAATATTTTGACAACAGTCTAAACCTCGTCTGGCAGGCAACAGGCTCTGTAGCATTAATGGAGAGCGGCAGTTAACTATGGAACAGCAGTAGTAAATACAGCAGGAGCTGATGGAGCAGACTATACATTATTATAAACACGTCGCTGCTCTCAGCAGTGTATGTTTTGAGGGCTGGCTTCAATCTGATCCTGAAGAGAACAACCCTATACTTAGTCTGAGCTCAGCTTACGAACAGTGGGGAACAGTCATTGGCCCTCTATGCCCTCTCAAAGGGCCTAAAATATTCATAACACACACACAAACACATTATTTTATTTTATCTACTTACAGTTTGACAATCAACATCTAAACAATTACAAAAATATAGACAAATAAATTATTTAATCGTGTCTATTCAATCTGTGTTGGAGCGTTCATGTACAGAGGGGGCCAGGTAGTTCTAATTCACCAATCATATCTTCCCTCTAAGTGGGCGGGCTTAACTGTATGGTCATTTCTGCCCGCTGGTAACACGTGAGCCTTAATGTGGTTTAATGACTAAATTATTAAGACACGTTGTTAAAAATCACTAAAAGTATCAGATTTATTAGATTTTGTGTAAAATCTGCTGCACGTTGGTCTCCATTGTTGTATCTACGTGATCAGCGGGTAGTGACGTCAAATGGTTGCAGTAACCGGCCGTCACGCTTGAGCACAGCTAGCTAGCTAAACATGCTACTGTTCAGTCTTTACAGTTTGAGCATTTCTGACATAAGCGGCGACATCACACACCACGTTAGTGTAAATGGTGAACAGAGAGGGTGGAGGAGAGAGTGACACAGTGCTGGAGTTGTTGTGAAGCTGTGTGTTGGTGTTGACGGAGAAGGAGAGTGTCTGTTAAAGGAGCTCCGTTTTCTAGCAGGAAACATTCACGCTCAGTAAACAGCTCGATACACTGAACGGGAGTGTCTCTGAGCTTCACACTCCTTTATTAGTGAAGTAGTGTGTTCACTACTAAGACTGTACTTTCACCTTCAGGATCCACAAACGAGGAGAAGCAGCTGACGCTAACACTAAACGTTCTCAGGAGAGAATCCAGCGCATGTTCAGGTTCACGGTTCTTCTCGCGGTTCTCCATAATCTGGAGCTTCTGGACTTCCTGTGTGGGGAAACTGTGGCACTGCATTGTGTTTTAGTCTACGCTTAAAACCAACAGCCTCCGTCAAGTCTCTCACCAGTGGTGGTCTACTGAACCACTCAAACTCATCCAGACTGAAGTGAGGAGAGCAGAGCGGGGGTCTTTGGGTAGCTGTGTTGGTCCACACGCTGCTTCACTAACTATTCTCCTTGTTTATGTTTGTAAAAGCTGTTTAGACTAATATCAGTCTTCACACTGCTACCCAGTCGGGGTTCCCTTTAAGAAGTTGTCTATGTTGTACAGATGTTATCGTTTGTTGCATTTCTGTCGTCTCATTTTTTGTTTATTAGGAGAGGAAACAGTTTTTTTTTTTCAGACAGTGGTTGGGGGTGGGGTGTTGGTGGAGAGGCTTAAGGGTCACGGTTCGCTACTGCTTATGAATGACTGCAGTATTAGTTAAGCGCTGTATGTTTCAGGTGACTTTGGAGCTCCAGTGTTGAGGCTGTTAAGCACAGAATCCAACACTAATAATTAATGATACAGCAAACATAAAAAACATGCATTTGCTTCTCCTCACCAAATTGGCAAACGGTGACCCTGCAGAAAAACATTTGAGGGATTCATCATTCAGCACCTCGTATGTCCAGACTAAGCTGCTTTTGGAGTAGGAAGTACACAGACTAGTCAATTTGTCACCTTTACTGCTCAGCGATAATACCTTAAATTTGATGTTGACTACTCTCTGATCACGGGTTATGATATTAACAGCATGGATGCCTCAGAGAAGACAACAGGTGAGGAGCCTGGTGATTTCAGGGGCCCTGTCTCTGGTTTCCTGAAGGTTAGCAATGCAATCCAGGGCTTGTTAAAAAGGTATAACCTTGTAAGGAAGCAGAAGACCCTATAGTATAAAATAGAAAGTCAGTTACTATTAATTTCTATGGGTTACCATGCTCTAGATTTTAACAAGGCCAACTACTGGTGTGCCCAAGTCTCAGGTTTCCGATTTAAGGGCTTGTTGGAATGGGCACGTTACCATCTTCTGATCTGTGGAGTTGGGCTTTACTCCAACATTACTCTGCTGATCTACAGAGCTTCAAAATCAGATATAGAACATGATTATGTACAGTTTCCCGAAGACTATCGGCGTCTCAAATCCTACTGAGCTCCTACATAGACATCATTTTACATCATAGTATGCGCTCCCAACATGTAGACTGTCCCAATACTTACATACCTTAAACATGCTGTCTACTGAGGAACCTTATTTAGACCTGATTTTAAGGAAGCATCGAACTCTTCCTCAGCCGCTAAGACAATCCCATGATGCAACACAGGCTAATCTACGAGCAGTGAAGTGGTTTTAAAATGTGAGTTATTTTGATTCTCTCTGGAGTTTTAATGTGTTTCTTTTCATATAGGGTCTGTCTCAAATCCTAGTGAGTGTGTAAGTAGGCTGTCTAGGTAACAGCTGTGTAAGTATCAGTGTTCTCTCCTCATCTCTCCTCATAAAACAGATTACTGAGACGCTCTAGTTAGAGAGAGACTGCGTCACGGCTTGTTCCCGCCCACTGCAGCACGCCACCGGTGGTTTAGCTGGTTGCTAAGATACCGGCCGGCATATAAAACAATAGCCCGAGGCTTAAAAATCTGTTATCATAAATGCTAATGTCTGGAGTATAAAAGTGTAAATGGTGAAGGACTCGTTACAGAGTTGATAATAAAATACTGTTTTGTGTGATTATATGACCAGAAACACATTAAAACTCCAGAGAGAATCAAAATAACTCACATTTTAAAACCACTTCACTGCTCCTAGATTAGCCTGTGTTGCATCATGGGATTGTCTTAGTGGCTGAGGAAGCGTTCGATGCTTCGTTAAAATCAGGTCTAAATAAGGTTCCTCAGTAGACAGAATGTTTAAGGTATGTAAGAATTGGGACAGTCTACATGTCAGGAGCACAAACTATGATGTAATATGCTGCCTATGTAGGAGATCACTAGGTTTTGAGACACACCCATAATCACACAAATTAGTATTTTATTTACGAGTCGTTGACCATTTTGCAGTTTTCTACTCAAGTTTTATAATCTGTGTTATGAGGAGAAGTGTCAGACAGAATGCTGCTACATAAACAGCTGCCTACCTAGACAGCCTACTTAGACATCACTAGATTTTGAGACAGACCCCATAATGCAAAGTCATGTATTATTGGAGAAGGACCAAAATGCTCTATAATCCTATAAAGTTTGAAGTCAGTTACTATTATTTTCTAGTTAAGGTGCTCTAAATCTCAGCAAGGCCGCTGATACGAATCAATGGTCAGGACCCCCACAGAGCAGGTACTATTAGGGAGGTGGGTCATTCCCAGCACTGCAGTAACACTGACATGGAGGTGGTGGTGTGTTAGTGTGTGTTGTGCTGGTGTGAGTGAATCAGACACAGCAGTGCTGCTGCTGGACTGTTTAAACACCTCAGTGTCACTGCTGGAATAAGAATCGTCCACCAACCAAAACTATCCAGACAGCAGTGTCCTGTGGGCGGCGTCCTGTGTCCACTGATGAAGGACTAGAGGAACACAAACTGTGCAGCAGCAGATGAGCTACTGTCTCTGACTTTACATCTACAAGGTGGACCAGCAAGTAGTAGGAGTGTCTAATAGAGTGGACAGTGAGTGGACACAGTATTTAAACTCTCCAGCAGCAGCACTGCTGTGTCTGATCCACTCACACCAGCACAACACACTCTAACACACCACCACCATGTTTACAGCAACACAACACACACTAACACACCAGTCAGTGTCACTGCAGTGCTGAGAATGACCCACCTCCCTAATAGTACCTGCTCTGTGGTGGTCCTGTGGGGGTCCTGATCATTAAAGAACAGAGTAATAAAGTATACAGAGAATCAGATGAACTACAGTCCGGAAGTATAGCTCCTATATGGTCAGTGGAGCTAATTAAATGAACACAGTGTGTAGATGTTATGGTTGAGAGGTATATGTGGATAGCAGCCGACTCTGTCTCTGCGGAACTCGAGCCCAGCCGTGTGTTTAGGGTCTGGCTGAAGCTCTACAGCCACAAATATCTTTCTACTGACAAAATATTTGGACAAGAATTAAGGGCTCATAAAGCCGCTGAATCTTTTGTGGTAAACGTGTATTTGCCTCATCGGTACCTAAGCCGATAGACTTGATGACTTTTGAGCAAAGGTGTCAAAAGTATTCACATTCATTACTCAGGTAGAAGTACAGATACTAGGGTTTAGAAATACTTCTGTAGAAGTTGAAGTATCAACTGAAGCTTTTTACTCCAGTAAAAGTGTAAAAGTTCTGCTTTCAGAACTACTTAAAGTATAAAAGTAAAAGTAATGTAAGAGAAAAAATATCATTAAGGACAAAAGCTCAGTTCCCATCACAGGGGTCTATAGTGCACTAGCCCACCTCTTCAAAAACCCTATTCTTCTAAAAGCCATAATGACTATAATATTATATCTAAATGTTAATGTTGATAAATTTGGGATGCGCTAGGCTTCCTGTTTCAGCCACATATACGCCCATTGAACATGAATGTAGTTTAGTACAATGTAAATATATTAAAGAAGCATATCTGTTACTACTGAGCATTAACATGTGTTTCATGGAGCAGAAGATATGATGACTAGTTGTCTATAAGTATTGTAATGAAGTCAAACTTCAAAGTCATGTTATCAATAATCTTTACTGGAATGTAAATGTACATGAATGAAAAGAAGCTATAAATGAAATAGGAGTAACGAGACTATGTTTAAAATGTAAGGAGTAGAAAGTACTGATAATGGAGTGTAAATGTAAGGAGTAGAAAGTACTGATAAAGGAGTGTAAACGTAAGGAGTAGAAAGTACTGATAATGGAGTGTAAACGTAAGGAGTAGAAAGTACAGGTAGTGGAGTGTAAATGTAAGGAGTAGAAAGTACTGATAATGGAGTGTAAACGTAAGGAGTAGAAAGTACTAATAATGGAGTGTAAACGTAAGGAGTAGAAAGTACTGATAATGGGGTGTAAATGTAAGGAGTAGAAAGTACAGATAATGGAGTGTAAATGTAAGGAGTAGAAAGTACAGATAATGGAGTGTAAATGTAAGGAGTAGAAAGTACTGATAATGGAGTGTAAATGTAAGGAGTAGAAAGTACTGATAAAGGAGTGTAAATGTAAGGAGTAGAAAGTACAGATAATGGAGTGTAAATGTAAGGAGTAGAAAGTACAGATAATGGAGTGTAAATGTAAGGAGTAGAAAGTACAGATAATGGAGTGTAAATGTAAGTAGTAGAAAGTACTGATAATTGAGTGTAAATGTAAGGAGTAGAAAGTACTGATAATGGAGTGTAAATGTAAGGAGTAGAAAGTACTGATAATGGAGTGTAAATGTAAGGAGTAGGAAGTACAGATAATGGAGTGTAAATGTAAGGAGTAGAAAGTACTGATAATGGAGTGTAAATGTAAGGAGTAGAAAGTACAGATAATGGAGTGTAAATGTAAGGAGTAGAAAGTACAGATAATGGAGTGTAAATGTAAGTAGTAGAAAGTACTGATAATGGAGTGTAAATGTAAGGAGTAGAAAGTACTGATAAAGGAGTGTAAACGTAAGGAGTAGAAAGTACAGATAATTGAGTGTAAACGTAAGGAGTAGAAAGTACAGATAGTGGAGTGTAAACGTAAGGAGTAGAAAGTACAGGTAGTGGAGTGTAAACGTAAGGAGTAGAAAGTACTGATAATGGAGTGTAAACGTAAGGAGTAGAAAGTACTGATAATGGGGTGTAAATGTAAGGAGTAGAAAGTACAGATAATGGAGTGTAAATGTAAGGAGTAGAAAGTACAGATAATGGAGTGTAAATGTAAGGAGTAGAAAGTACTGATAAAGGAGTGTAAATGTAAGGAGTAGAAAGTACAGATAATGGAGTGTAAATGTAAGGAGTAGAAAGTACAGATAATGGAGTGTAAATGTAAGGAGTAGAAAGTACAGATAATGGAGTGTAAATGTAAGTAGTAGAAAGTACTGATAATTGAGTGTAAATGTAAGGAGTAGAAAGTACTGATAATGGAGTGTAAATGTAAGGAGTAGAAAGTACTGATAATGGAGTGTAAATGTAAGGAGTAGGAAGTACAGATAATGGAGTGTAAATGTAAGGAGTAGAAAGTACAGATAATGGAGTGTAAATGTAAGGAGTAGAAAGTACAGATAATGGAGTGTAAATGTAAGGAGTAGAAAGTACAGATAATGGAGTGTAAATGTAAGTAGTAGAAAGTACTGATAATGGAGTGTAAACGTAAGGAGTAGAAAGTACAGATAATGGAGTGTAAATGTAAGGAGTAGAAAGTACTGATAATGGAGTGTAAATGTAAGGAGTAGAAAGTACTGATAAAGGAGTGTAAATGTAAGGAGTAGAAAGTACAGATAATGGAGTGTAAATGTAAGGAGTAGAAAGTACAGATAATGGAGTGTAAATGTAAGGAGTAGAAAGTACAGATAATGGAGTGTAAATGTAAGTAGTAGAAAATACTGATAATTGAGTGTAAATGTAAGGAGTAGAAAGTACTGATAATGGAGTGTAAATGTAAGGAGTAGAAGTTAAAAGGAATAATTATTCCAGTAACGTATAAATAAACAAAATTTCTACTTAAGTAAGGTAACAAAGTATTTGTACTTTATTACTTGGCACCTCTGCTTTTGAACCCCTTTTAATGAACGTCTATTTTTAAAAAGCATCAAGTGACAAATCTCACAAAGCAGCCAGTTTTCATTTCAGAACACGGCCAAAGACACGTAGCCTACTTGCGAATTACACAGCACCTCCCCCTACTGGCCCACCCGACAGTGCTATTATATACAGTGCATACACAACAATGTACAACAAGCCCTCGTGAAGAGGATGCACGGGCATAAAGGCGTAAAGACATTAAACATTAATGTCCTCGCTGAAAGCAGGGCGGACAAAGCTAATGGGCAGGACCGGGCCGTTTGAATTATTCATTAAGTATGTTGCTGATATGTTGCTGCACACATGCAGACCGACATGTATGGAGAGAAACGATTTCTCAAACCCACAGCGTCGTTACCTGGAGCCCTGTTTAAGTGGAGCGCACCCAGGGGCTTGTGGGAAGCCTCGTCTTATTGAGCCCCATCAAAGACAAGAGCCGGGCCAAGCGCTCGCTCCATCCTCCCTTTCTCACTCTCCAAAATACCAGGACATCTCAGGGGTTCCAACTCATCTTCCATGCCTGTAGCATTTCTCTGGTGTCCTCTGTTCCTTCTCCAGGTTTAGAGTGTTCTGAGGGGCTCTTGGTTCATACTCCATGAACAAAGCATTTCTTGGAGGCCCTTCTTCATTCCTTCTCCACATCTGGAGCGTTTCTCTGGGACTCGATCCTCCTCCACATATGGAATGCTCTCTGAACTCTACGTTCTCTGAAGTTCTTTGTTTTAATGTATCT
>CM038711.1:48422315-48502315 GCA_021613375.1 Megaleporinus macrocephalus
TCTCACAGTACAACACTCACAGTACAGTACAACACTCACAGTACAACTCTACAGTACAACACTCACAGTAAAACACTCACAGTACAACACTCACAGTACAACACTCACAGTACAACTCTCACAGTACAACACTCACAGTACAACTCTCACTGTACAACACTCACAGTACAACACTCACAGTACAACTCTCACAGTACAACTCTCACAGTACAACACTCACAGTATAAATCTCACTCTACAACACTCACAGTACAAAACTCACAGCACAACACACAGTATAACTCTCAGAGTACAACACTCACAGTACAACACTCACAGTACAACACTCACAGTACAACACACAGTACAACTCTCAGAGTACAACTCTACAGTACAACACTCACAGTACAACTCTCACAGTACAACACTTACAGTACAACACTCACAGTACAACACTCACAGTACAACACTCACTGTACAACACTCACAGTACAACTCTACAGTACAACACTCACAGTACAACTCTCACAGTACAACACTCACAGTACAACACTCACTGTACAACACTCACAGTACAACTCTCACAGTACAACACTCACTGTACAACACTCACAGTACAACTCTACAGTACAACACTCACAGTACAACTCTCACAGTACAACTTTCACAGTACAACTCTCACAGTACAACACTCACAGTACAACTCTCACTGTACAACACTCACAGTACAACACTCACAGTACAACTCTCACAGTACAACACTCACAGTACAACTCTACAGTACAACACTCACAGTACAACACTCACAGTACAACTCTCACAGTACAACACTCACTGTACAACACTCACAGTACAACTCTCACAGTACAACACTCACAGTACAACACTCACAGTACAACTCTCACTGTACAACACTCACAGTACAACACTCACAGTACAACTCTCACAGTACAACACTCACAGTACAACTCTCACTGTACAACACTCACTGTACAACACTCACAGTACAACACTCACAGTACAACTCTCACATTACAACTCTCACTGTACAACACTCACTGTACAACACTCACTGTACAACACTCACAGTACAACACTCACAGTACAACACTCACAGTACAACATCACTGTACAACTCTCACAGTACAACTCTCACTGTACAACACTCACTGTACAACACTCACTGTACAACACTCACAGTACAACTCTCGCTGTACAACACTCACAGTACAACACTCACTGTACAACACTCACAGTACAACACTCACAGTACAACACTCACTGTACAACACTCACTGTACAACACTCAGTACAACTCTCACTGTACAACACTCACAGTACAACTCTCACAGTACAACACTCACAGTACAACTCTCACAGTACAACACTCACAGTACAACACTCACAGTACAACACTCACTGTACAACTCTCACAGTACAACACTCACTGTACAACACTCACAGTACAAATCTCACAGTACAACACTCACAGTACAACACTCAAATTACAACTCTCACAATACAACACTCACTGTACAACACTCACAGTACAACACTCACAGTACAACTCTCACAGTACAACACTCACAGTACAACTCTCACAGTACAACAATCACTGTACAACTCTCACAGTACAACTCTCACTGTACAACACTCACTGTACAACACTCACTGTACAACACTCACAGTACAACTCTCGCTGTACAACACTCACAGTACAACACTCACTGTACAACACTCACAGTACAACACTCACAGTACAACACTCACTGTACAACACTCACTGTACAACACTCACTGTACAACACTCAGTACAACTCTCACTGTACAACACTCACAGTACAACTCTCACAGTACAACACTCACAGTACAACTCTCACAGTACAACACTCACAGTACAACACTCACAGTACAACACTCACTGTACAACTCTCACAGTACAACACTCACTGTACAACACTCACAGTACAAATCTCACAGTACAACACTCACAGTACAACACTCAAATTACAACACTGACAGTACAACTCTCACAGTACAACACTCACAGTACAACACTGACAGTACAACTCTCACTGTACAACACTGACAGTACAACTCTCACAGTACAACACTCACTGTACAACACTCACATTACAACACTGACAGTACAACTCTCACAGTACAACACTCACAGTACAACACTGACAGTACAACTCTCACAGTACAACACTCACAGTACAACACTGACAGTACAACTTTCAAAGTACAACACTCACATTACAACACTCACAGTACAACACTCACAGTACAACTCTTACAGTACAACACTCACAGTACAACTCTACAGTACAACACTCACAGTATAACACTCACAGTACAACTCTCACTGTACAACACTCACATTACAACACTAACAACATAACACTCATTGTACAACTCTCACAGTACAACACTCACAGTACAGTACAACACTCACAGTACAAATCTACAGTACAACACTCACAGTACAACACTCACAGTACAACACTCACTGTACAACACTCACAGTACAACTCTCACAGTACAACACTCACAGTACAACTCTCACTGTACAACACTCACAGTACAACACTCACAGTACAACTCTCACAGTACAACTCTCACAGTACAACACTCACAGTACAAATCTCACTCTAAAACACTCACAGTACAACACTCACAGCACAACACTCACAGAACAACACTCACAGTACAACACACAGTACAACTCTCAGAGTACAACACTCACAGTACAACACTCACAGTACAACACTCACAGTACAACACTCACAGTACAACACTCACAGTACAACACACAGTACAACTCTCAGAGTACAAATCTACAGTACAACACTCACAGTACAACACTCACTGTACAACACTCACAGTACAACTCTCACAGTACAACACTCACTGTACAACACTCACAGTACAACTCTACAGTACAACACTCACAGTACAACTCTCACAGTACAACACTCACAGTACAACACTCACAGTACAACACTCACAGTACAACTCTCACTGTACAACACTCACAGTACAACTTTCACAGTACAACTCTCACAGTACAACACTCACAGTACAACTCTCACTGTACAACACTCACAGTACAACACTCACAGTACAACTCTCACTGTACAACACTCACAGTACAACTTTCACAGTACAACTCTCACAGTACAACTTTCACAGTACAACTCTCACAGTACAACACTCACAGTACAACTCTCACTGTACAACACTCACAGTACAACACTCACAGTACAACTCTCACAGTACAACACTCACAGTACAACTCTACAGTACAACACTCACAGTACAACACTCACAGTACAACCCTCACAGTACAACACTCACTGTACAAAACTCATAGTACAACTCTCACAGTACAAAACTCACTGTACAACACTCATTGTACAACTCTCACAGTACAACACTCACTGTACAACACTCACAGTACAACACTCACAGTACAACACTCACTGTACAACACTCACAGTACAACTCTCACAGTACAACACTCGCTGTACAACACTCACAGTACAACTCTACCGTACAACACTCACAGTACAACTCTCACAGTACAACTTTCACAGTACAACTCTCACAGTACAACACTCACAGTACAACTCTCACTGTACAACACTCACAGTACAACACTCACAGTACAACTCTCACAGTACAACACTCACAGTACAACACTTACAGTACAACTCTCACTGTACAACACTCACAGTACAACACTCACAGTACAACTCTCACTGTACAACACTCACAGTACAACCCTCACATTACAACACTCACAGTACAACGCTCACAGTACAACACTCACAGTACAACTCTCACTGTACAATACTCACATTACAACACTCACAGCACAACACTCACAGTACAACTCTCACAGTACAACTCTCACAGTACAACACTCACTGTACAACTCTCACAGTACAACTCTCACTGTACAACACTCACAGTACAACACTCACAGTAAAACACTCACAGTACAACACTGACTGTACAACTCTCACAGTACAACACTCACAGTACAACTCTACAGTACAACACTCACAGTACAACACTCACAGAACAACTCTCACAGTACAACACTCACAGTACAACTCTACAGTACAACACTCACAGTACAACACTCACAGTACAACTCTCACAGTACAACACTCACTGTACAACACTCACAGTACAACACTCACAGTACAACACTCACAGTACAGCTCTCACTGTACAACACTCACAGAACAACACTCACAGTACAACTCTCACAGTACAACACTCACAGTACAACTCTCACTGTACAACATTCACTGTACAACACTCACTGTACAACACTCACAGTACAATACTCACTGTACAACACTCACTGTACAAAACTCACAGTACAACACTCACTGTACAACACTCACAGTACAACTCTCACAGTACAACACTCACTGTACAACACTCACAGTACAACACTCACAGTACAACTCTCACAGTACAACACTCACAGTACAACTCTCACAGTACAACAATCACTGTACAACTCTCACAGTACAACTCTCACTGTACAACACTCACTGTACAACACTCACAGTACAACTCTCACTGTACAACACTCACTGTACAACACTCACAGTACAACTCTCACTGTACAACACTCACAGTACAACTCTCACAGTACAACACTCACTGTACAACACTCACAGTACAACACTCACAGTACAACACTCACAGTACAACTCTCACAGTACAACACTCACAGTACAACTCTCATTGTACAACACTCACAGTACAACTCTCACTTTACAACACTCACTGTACAACACTCACAGTACAACTCTCACTGTACAACACTCACAGTACAACACTCACTGTACAACACTCACAGTACAACTCTCATTGTACAACACTCACTGTACAACACTCACAGTACAACTCTCACTGTACAACACTCACAGTACAACACTCACAGTACAACACTCACTGTACAACACTCACAGTACAACACTCACAGTACAAATCTCACTCTAAAACACTCACAGTACAACACTCACAGCACAACACTCACAGAACAACACTCACAGTACAACACTCACAGTACAACACACAGTACAACTCTCAGAGTACAACACTCACAGTACAACACTCACAGTACAACACTCACAGTACAACACTCACAGTACAACACACAGTACAACTCTCAGAGTACAAATCTACAGTACAACACTCACAGTACAACACTCACTGTACAACACTCACAGTACAACTCTCACAGTACAACACTCACTGTACAACACTCACAGTACAACTCTACAGTACAACACTCACAGTACAACTCTCACAGTACAACTTTCACAGTACAACTCTCACAGTACAACACTCACAGTACAACTCTCACTGTACAACACTCACAGTACAACACTCACAGTACAACTCTCACAGTACAACACTCACAGTACAACTCTACAGTACAACACTCACAGTACAACACTCACAGTACAACTCTCACAGTACAACACTCACTGTACAACACTCATAGTACAACTCTCACAGTACAAAACTCACTGTACAACACTCATAGTACAACTCTCACAGTACAACACTCACTGTACAACACTCACAGTACAACACTCACAGTACAACACTCACTGTACAACACTCACAGTACAACTCTCACAGTACAACACTCGCTGTACAACACTCACAGTACAACTCTACCGTACAACACTCACAGTACAACTCTCACAGTACAACTTTCACAGTACAACTCTCACAGTACAACACTCACAGTACAACTCTCACAGTACAACACTCACAGTACAACTCTCACAGTACAACTCTCAAAGTACAACGCTCACTGTACAACACTGACAGTACAACACTCACATTACAACACTCACATTACAACACTCACAGTACAACACTCACAGTACAACTCTCACAGTACAACTCTCAAAGTACAACGCTCACTGTACAACACTGACAGTACAACACTCACATTACAACACTCACATTACAACATTCACAGTACAACATTCACAGCACAACACTCACCATTACAACACCACATACAAGTCAGTTCAACACCCCATAAGCAACACTCACAGTACAACTCTCAAAGTACAACACACGTACCAACACTCACGTACAACATTCACATTACAACACTCACAGTACCGCACTCACATTACATGCACTCACATTACAACACACATCATACATATCTCTAGTACAACCCTCACATTAAAACACTCACAGTACAACCCTGACAGTACACACCCACAGTACAACAATCACAGTACCACTCTACACAGTACAACTTTCACAGTTACAACACTCACAGTACAACTCACACAGCATACACTCACAGCAGAAACCACTCACAGTACAACACTCACATCACAACATGACATGCACAAACTCTCACAGTACCACACTCACAGTACAACACTCACAGTACAACTATTCAAGTACATCACCTCACATTACAACACTCACAGTACAACTACTCACACTACAACACTACGTTTACAACCACTGTACAGCATAACACCTCATCGTACTACTCCTACACAGTACAATCCCTCACAGTACAACTCTCACTTTCACCACTCACAGTACAGCTCTCACATTACACACACTCACAGTACAAACTCTCACAGTACAACACTCACAGTACACACTCTCACCTTTACTACACTCACCGTACAAATCTCACTCTTACAACATCTACAGCACACAACACTCAGAGCACAACACTCACAGTACAACACTCACAGTACAACTACTCACATTACAACACTCACAGTTACAACACTCACAGCACAACTCTCACTGTACAACACGTCACAGTACAACACTCACAGCTCCAACTCTCCACAGTAACAACACTCACAAGTACTAAACTCTTCACTGCATTAACACTCACACAGTACAACACTCACAGTACAACACTCATCAGTACAAAACTTTACAAAGTACATCACTCACATTACAACACACACAGTACTAACACTCATCAGTACAAACTCCTCACATGTACAACATCTCACACTACAACACTCACCATTACAACACTTTACAGCATAACACACATTGTACAAACTACTCCAAAGTAGCAACCCTCCACAGTACCACACTCACAGTACAACCTCTCACAGTACAACTCTACAGTTACAACACTCATAGTACAACCACATCACAATTTAACCACTCTCACAGTACCAACACTCCACAGTACAACACACTACACATTACAACACTCACTGTACAACACTACGACAGTACAACTCTCCCATGAACAATACTCAGTTCTGTAACAACACTCACAGTACAACACTAGAAGTACACAACACTCACAGTACAGAACCTCTCACAGTACAACTTTCCACAGTACAACGTCTCACCAATAACGAACACTCACAAGTACAAACTCTCACTGTAACAACACTCACAGTACAACACATCACAGTACTACACTCACTGTACAACACATCACAGTACCACTCTACAGTACAAACACTCACAGTACAACTCTCACAGTACAACACTTACAAGTTACAACACACACGTACAAACCACATCCACAGTACTACAATCTCACACAGTACAACACTCACTGTACAACCACTCACAGTACAACTCTACGTACATCATCACACAGTACCACTCTTCACGAGTAACAACACTCACAGGTCCACCTCTCACTGTACGAACACTCACAGTACAAACACTCACAGTACAACTCTCAACTGTACAACACTGACTGTACAACACTCGCTCACATTACAACATTCGCAGTACAACACTCCACAGCACAACACTCACATTTACAACACTCAACAGTACAAGTCTCACAGGTACAACACCTCACAGGTACAACGTCTCACACTACAACTCTCAAAGTACAACACACAGTACAACACTCCACGTAGTTACAACACACACCATTACAACACTCACAGTACAGCACCTCACTATTACAAACCCTCACATACAACCACACAGCATAATACTCAATGTACAAACCCTCACAGTACAACACTCACAGTACAACTCTGACAGTACAACACTCACAGTACAACACTCACAGTACAACTCTCACAAGATACAACACTTTCACCGTCACACCACTCACAAGTTACAACTCTCACAGCAATAACACCACAGCAGCACTCACTCTCAACCAGTACAACACTCACATTACAACACTTGACAGCCACAAACTCTCATCAGTACAACACTCACTGTATCAACACTCACAGTACAACTTTTCAAATGTAATCATCACTCACATTACAACACTCACAGAACAACACTCACACTACAACACTCACATTACAACCACTTACAGCATTACCACTCATTGTACAAACTCTCACAGTACAACCCTCACAGTAACATACACACAACAGCGTACAACTCTCATCAGTAACAACAGCATATCAGTTACAACACATCATAGTACAACTCTCACTGTACAACACTCACTGTACTAATCTCACATAGTACAACACTTACAGTACAACACTAACCTGTACAACACTCACAGTACCACTCCTACAGTACAACACCCACCAGTACACACTCTCACAGTACAAACACTCACAGTACAACACTCACAGTACAACTCTCACAGTAACTCACCCTCACTGTCACGAACACTCACCAGTACAACTCTACAGTACAACTACTCACAGTACAACGTCTATCCCAGTACAACACTTTACCAGTACAACACACTACTGTACAACACTTCCATAGTACAACTCTCACAGTACAACAACTTCACTGTACAACACGCATCAGTACAAACTCTACAGTACAAACACTCAACGGTACAACTCTCACAGTACAAACACACACTGTACAATCACTCACTGTACCAACACTCACAGTACAACCCTCACAGTACAAACATCTCACTGTACAGCACTCACAGTAACAACTCTCAGTACAACACTCACATGTACAACTCTCACAGTACAACTTTCACAGTACAACTCTCACCTACAAACGTACACAGTACAACTCTCACTGTACAACTCTCCGACAGTACATCCACTCACAGTACAAACTCACTCCACTGTACAACCACTCACTGTACAACATTCACATTACAACACTCACAGTACAACTCTCACAGTACAACACTCACAGTACAACTTCACTGTACAATACTCACATTACAACACTCACAGCACAACACTCACAGTACAACTCTCACATGTACAACTCTCACAGTACAACACTCATGTACAACATCTCCACAGTACATACTCTCACTGTACAAAGCACTCACAGGTACAACACTCACAGTACAACACTCACAGCTACAACCTCTCACTGTAACAATACTCACATTTCTACAACACTCACAGCACAACACTCACAGTACAACTCTCACAGTAACAACTCTCACAGTACAAACACTCACTGTACATCACTCACAGTACAACTCTCACTGTCACAACACTCACTGCTACAACACTGACAGTACAACACTCACATTACAACTCTCACAGTAGAACACTCACTGTACAACACTGACAGCTCACAACACTCACAGTACAACACTCACATTACAACATTCACAGTACAACCACTCACCAGCACAACACTCACATTACAAACACCCTCACAGTACAAGTCACACAGTACTAACACTCACAGTACAACACTCCACAGTACAACTCTCACAGTACAACTCTCATAAGTATACAGACACTATAGTTTACAATCACTCACAGTACATAACACTCACATTACAAGACTCTACAGTACAGCACTCACAGGTTTACAACACTCACATTACAAACACTACAGCATAAATACTCATTCTACAAACCCTCACAGTACAACACTCACAGTACAAACTCTGACAGTACAACTACTCACAGTACAACATTCACATGTACAAACTCTCACAGTACAGACTCTCACAGTACATACACTCACATACAACTCTCATCTGCATAACACTCACAGCACAACACTCACAGTACAAAACTAATCACATAGTACAACTATCACTGTACAACACTCACATTACAACACTGATAACACAAACTCTCACAGTACAAACACTCACAGTACAACACTCACAGTACAACTTTCAAAGTACAATCACTCACATTACAACACTCACAGTACAAACACTCACACTACAACACTCACATTACAAAACACTTACAGCAATAACACTCATTGTCACAACTCTCACAGTACAAACCCTCACAGTACACACACTCACAGTACAACTCTCCACAGTACAACTCTACAGTACACACACTCAGTAGTACAACACTCATCAATACAACACTCCTACAGTACGAAAACACTCACAGTACAACTCTACAGTACAACACTCACAGTACAACACTCACAGTACTAACTCTCACAGTACAACACTCACATTACAAACACTCACAGTACAACTCTGACAGTTACAACTCTCACAGTACAAACACTCACAGTACAAACTCTCACTGTACACACCACTCAAAGTACAACCACTCACAGTACACCACTCTCACAGTACAAAACACTCACAGTACCAAACTACTCACAGCATAACACTCACAGCACAACACTCACAGCACAACTTTCAAAGTACATCACTACATTACAAACACTCCACAGTACAACACTCTACAGTACAAACACTCAACAGTACAACTCTCACAGTACACAACACACACATGTACAACAAATCACAGTACAAACTCATACAGTACAACTTCTATAGTACAACACTCACAATACAAATGTACAGTACAACACTCACAGTACAACTCTACAGTACAACACTCACAGTACAACTACTTACAGTACAACTGCTCACAGTACAACACACATAGTACAAACACTCACAGTCACAACATCACTCGCCAGATACAAACTCGTTACAAGTACTAACACTCACAGTACAACTCTCACGTGTACAACAATCCACAGTACAACACTCACAGTACAACGCTCACAGTACAACACTCACAGTACAAACTGCTCACAGTCATATACACTCACAGTACATACACTCACAGTACAACTACTCACAGTACAACTTTCAAAGTACATCACTCATCATGTACAACACTCACACTACAACA
Source organism: Megaleporinus macrocephalus (assembly GCA_021613375.1). Classification (NCBI taxonomy): domain Eukaryota; kingdom Metazoa; phylum Chordata; class Actinopteri; order Characiformes; family Anostomidae; genus Megaleporinus; species Megaleporinus macrocephalus. Next base: position 48,433,403 of record CM038711.1, read on the forward strand.
CTCTACATGTACAATACTTACAGCATAAACACTCATCTGTACATACTACTCACAGTACAACCCTCCACAGTACAACTACTCACAGTACAACACTCACTTTACAAACTCTCACAGTACAACGCTCACAGTACAAACACTCACAGTACAAACACTCACTGTACAACATCTCACATGTACAACTACTTCACAGTACAATCACTCACATGTACAAACACTCACAACTACAACTCTACAGTACAACACTCACAGTACAATCTACAGTAACAACTCTCACAGTACAACACTACATTACAACACTCACAGTACAACTCTAAACAGTTACAAGACTACACAGTACAACTCTACAGTACAAGGACACTCACAGTACAACATCTCACATTTCACAACACTCAAAAGTACAACTCTCACAGTACAACTCTACAGTACAACTCACTCATAGTACAACACTCAAACAGTACAACAACTCTACAGTACAACACTCCACAGTACATACACTCACATTACAACTCATCACAGTACAACACCTCACAGTACAACACTCACAGTCACATACTATCACTGTACAACACTCACAGTACAAACTCTCCCAGTACAACACTCACAGTAAAACTCTCACTGTACAACCACTCACAGTACAACACTCATCAGTACAACACTTACAGTACAACACTACAGTACAACATTACAGTACAACTCTACAGTACATCACTCACAGTATCAACTCTCACAGTACAACACTACTCACAGTACAACACTCACAGTACAACTCTCACAGTACAACCCTCACTGTACAACACTCACAGTACAAACTCTACACACAGAACAACACTCACAGTACAACTCTCTCACAGTACAACACTTACAGTACAACATCTCACTGTACAACACTCATAGTACTAACTCTCACAGTACAACACTCACATGTACAACACTCACAGTACAACTCTACAGTACAACACTCACAGTACCAACTCTCACAGTACAAACACTCATGAGTACAACACTCACTGTACACCACTCACAGCCAAACTCTCACAGTACAAACCACTCACTGTACAAACACTCAATGTCAAGTCAAGTCAAGTCAAGTTGGGTTTTTTATTGTCATTTCAACTACCATACAGAGTACACAGTGAAACGAAACAACGTTCCTCCAGGACCATGGTGCAACATAGACAGTGCATACTGGACACAAGTGCAACACAAACAAAACAAGTACTGGGACAGACAAACACAACACAGTACAGACAGAGAATCAATAAATAATTGGCTGGTTGTGTGCAAAACTTGTGCAATGTGTAATAAATAGAGTCCAGTGAGGTAGTAAAGTTATTAGTGCAAAGCTTTGTGCAAAAATGCTTCCCTTTTTTTTTATCTGGGGTAAATGGTTGGAGAAAGATATCAGTTCAGACGTTGAGTTGTGTTGAGAAGTCGGATGGCTTGGGGGAAGAATCTGTGTTGGCAGCAGTCACTGATCGTGTTGGACCGGGACGCTGCGGTACCTTCTTCCTGATGGCAGGAGGGAGAACAGTCTGTGTGAAGGGTGGGTGGGGTCATCCACAATGCTGGTTGCTTTGCGGATGCAGCGGGTGGTGCTAAATGTCCAAGACGGAGGGGGAGAGAGGACTCCGAGTGCATTCTCTCAGCTGTCCTCACACTATGAGTTGACTTGCGGTCAGAGGCTAGTGAAAGATCCCAAAACCAAGCAGTGATGCAGCTGCTTAGGATGCTCTCTCTATGGTTTCCCCTATAGAAGAGGGTGAGGATGGGTGGAGGGGGTGACGGCCCTTTCTCAGCTTCGGAGGAGTAGAGACGCTGCTGGGCTTTCTTGGCTGTAGAGCTGGTGTTCAGGACCAGGTGAGGTTCTCCGCTAGGTGGACACCAAGGAACTTGGCTGCTCTTACACGATCTCCACAGTAGGAGCCGTTGTTGTTAAGCGGAGAGTGGTCCTGGTCTTGCTTTTCCTGAGAGTCAACGAAACCATTTCCTTGGTCTTCTCTACATTCAGTGAAGGTTGTTGACCGCACACCAGTCTGTCAGCTTGCTGTACCTCCTCCCTGTATGCTGACTCGTCGCCTTTGCTGATGAGACCCAGCCACAGTTGTATCATCGGCGAACTTTATGATGCCTGTCTAGAAACTGTGTTTCGCCAAACACAGTCATGAGTCAGCAGGGTGAACAACAGAGGACTCAGTACACTTGCCCTGGGGTGCCCCCAGTGTTCATGGGTGATGGTGCTGGAGCTGCTGTTTCCCGAACCGGACTAACCTGGGGCCTCCCTGACCAGGAAGTCCAGGATCCATGTTGGGCACAGTGGGTGTGTTGAGGCCCAGCAGGCGTAACTTCCTGGTGAGATTCTGTGGGATGATGGTGTTGGAATGCTGAACTGAAGTCTATGAACAGCATTCTGACGTAGGCGTCCTTCTTTCTCCCAGGTGGGCGTATAGGGAGAGGTGAAGGGTGGTGGGTGAGTGGCATCGTCCGTGGAGCCGGTTGGGACGATATCGCAAATTGCAAGGGGTCCAATGAAGAGGGCATGGCTTGGGTGTGATCTTGCTCACCCAACGTGTTGTTCGTCCTGTGCCTCAAACCGTGCATAAAAGTCGTTTAGGGCATCGGTGAGGAAGGCATCACTGTCACAGGACGGTGGCATTGTCCTGTAGTGTGTGATTTCCTGGATGCCCTGCCACATGCGCCGCGTGTCACCCGTGTCCTGGAAGTGGTTGTGGATCCTCTGGGCGTGAGCGCGCTTTGCCTCTCGGATGGCTCGTGACAATTTGGCTCTTGCTTTCCTTAGGGCCGCCTTGTCACCCACTCTGAAGGCCGAGTCGCGGGTCCTCAGTAGCGCACGCACCTCAGGAGTCATCCACGGCTTCTGGTTTGGGCATATGGTGATGGTCTTGGAGACAGTGACATCATCAATACACTTGCTGATGTAGCCAGTGACTGATGCTGTGTACTCCTCCAAGTTAACAGAGTCGCCTTCAGTCGCAGCCTCCCTGAACATGTCCCATGCAGTGCACTCAAAACAGTCCTGAAGGGCAGAGATGCTCCTGCCGGCCAGGTTTTCACCTGCTTCTGAACTGGTCTGGAGCGTCTGATGAGGGGTGTGTAAGCTGGAGTCAGATACACAGACATGTGGTCCGAGAACGCGAGGTGGGGGCGGGGCTCCGCGCCGGTACGCGCTGGGTATGTTTGTGTAAACAAGGTCCAACGCGTTCGCTCCTCTCGTGGCAAAGTCCACATGCTGATGGAATTTTAGGGAGGACTGACTGGAGATTAGCGTGGTTGAAATCTCCGGCGACAATGAACAGTGCGTCTGGGTGTCTGGTCTGCAGATCACTGACGCCCCCGTGCAGCTCCCACAGTGCCTCTTTAGCATTAGCGCTAGCGCTAGGCGGTATGTACACGGTGGCTATCAGCACGGCGGAGAATTCCCGTACTAAATAAAAAGGTCTGCACTTAACTATGATGAACTCCACCAGCGGAGAGCAGTGCTTGGCAACAGTCACAGCGTTGTTGCACCATTCTGTGTTGATGTAAACACACACGCCTCCACTGCGGGTGTTCCCGGACAGAGCCGCGCTCCTATCCGCTCTGAACGAGGCTAGCCCGTCTAGCTGAATGGCGCTGTCTGGAATACTGTCGCTGAGCCACGATTCCACAAAGACTAGAGCACAGCAGTCTCTGAACTCTCGCTGGGTCGCTCGCTGGAGTCGAATGCAGTCCAGTTTATTATCAAGGGAGCAGACGTTTGCGAGGAATAGCGATGGTATAGCCGGGCGGCTAGGGCTAGCCTTTAGCCTCGCGCGAACCCCGGCTCTCTTACCGCGCTTCCGCTTTCGCTCGCACCGCTTGCGATGACACTTCCGCCGGGCTCCGCCATCAGGAAACGCCGCGGACTGCAGGCCTGGGTCTTGTAGCAGGCTGAGCTCTTGTAGCGTCTGCAGAACTTCGTCCGAAAGATTGTTTGTAGGCTGATTTCTTCACTGAAGCAGGTCTGGCGGTGGTAGGATATGTGCACTGGTGTTCCGATGCACATATTTGCAGAGATGGACGTGAATATCCACAAACAATGACACAAAAAGCACCAATTCTCGGACCAAGAGCGGCCGCTGCGTGTTAACGCGCCGCCGACCGGATGTGCACAGGATGTGCACAGTACAACTCTACAGTACAACACTCACAGTACAACTCTCACAGTACAACTTTCACAGTACAACTCTCACAGTACAACACTCACAGTACAACTCTCACTGTACAACACTCACAGGACAACACTTACAGTACAACTCTCACTGTACAACACTCACAGTACAACATTCACATTACAACACTCACATTACAACTCTCACAGTACAACACTCACAGTACAACTCTCACTGTACAATACTCACATTACAACACTCACAGCACAACACTCACAGTACAACTCTCACAGTACAACTCTCACAGTACAACACTCACTGTACAACTCTCACAGTACAACTCTCACTGTACAACACTCACAGTACAACACTCACAGTACAACACTCACAGTCCAACTCTCACAGTACAACACTCACTGTACAACACTGACAGTACAACACTCACATTACAACTCTCACAGTACAACACTCACTGTACAACACTGACAGTACAACACTCACATTACAACACTCACATTACAACATTCACAGTACAACACTCACAGCACAACACTCACATTACAACACTCACAGTACAAGTCTCACAGTACAACACTCACAGTACAACACTCACAGTACAACTCTCACAGTACAACTCTCAAAGTACAACACACAGTACAACACTCACAGTACAACACTCACATTACAACACTCACAGTACAGCACTCACATTACAACACTCACATTACAACACACAGCATAATACTCATTGTACAACCCTCACAGTACAACACTCACAGTACAACTCTCACAGTACAACACTCACAGTACAACACTCACAGTACAACTCTCACAGTACAACTCTCACAGTACAACACTCACAGTACAACTCTCACAGCATAACACTCACAGCACAACACTCACAGTACAACACTCACAGTACAACACTCACAGTACAACTCTCACAGTACAACTCTCACAGTACAACACTCACATTACAACACTGACAGCACAACTCTCACAGTACAACACTCACAGTACAACACTCACAGTACAACTTTCAAAGTACATCACTCACATTACAACACTCACAGTACAACACTCACACTACAACACTCACATTACAACACTTACAGCATAACACTCATTGTACAACTCTCACAGTACAACCCTCACAGTACAACACTCACAGTACAACTCTCACAGTACAACTCTACAGTACAACACTCATAGTACAACACTCACAATACAACTCTACAGTACAACACTCACAGTACAACTCTACAGTACAACACTCACAGTACAACACTCACAGTACAACTCTCACAGTACAACACTCACATTACAACACTCACAGTACAACTCTCACAGTACAACTCTCACAGTACAACACTCACAGTACAACTCTCACAGTACAACACTCACAGTACAACACTCACAGTACAACTCTCACAGTACAACACTCACAGTACAACTCTCACAGCATAACACTCACAGTACAACACTCACAGTACAACACTCACAGTACAACTTTCAAAGTACATCACTCACATTACAACACTCACACTACAACACTCACATTACAACACTTACAGCATAACACTCATTGTACAACTCTCACAGTACAACCCTCACAGTACAACACTCACAGTACAACTCTCACAGTACAACTCTACAGTACAACACTCATAGTACAACACTCACAATACAACTCTACAGTAAAACACTCACAGTACAACACTCACATTACAACACTCACAGTACAACACTCACAATACAACTCTACAGTACAACACTCACAGTACAACTCTACAGTACAACACTCACAGTACAACACACATTACAACACTCACAGTACAACTCTACAGTACAACACTCACAGTACAACTCTACAGTACAACACTCACAGTACAACACTCACATTACAACACTCAAAGTACAACTCTCACAGTACAACACTCACATTACAACACTCACATTACAACTCTCACAGTACAACACTCACAGTACAACACTCATAGTACAACACTCACTGTACAACACTCACAGTACAACTCTACAGTACAACACTCACAGTACAACACTCACATTACAACTCTCACAGTACAACACTCACAGTACAACACTCACAGTACAACACTCACTGTACAACACTCACAGTACAACTCTCACAGTACAACACTCACTGTACAACACTCACAGTAAAACTCTCACTGTACAACACTCACAGTACAACTCTCACAGTACAACACTTACAGTACAACACTAACAGTACAACACTCACAGTACAACTCTACAGTACAACACTCACAGTACAACTCTCACAGTACAACACTCACAGTACAACACTCACAGTACAACTCTCACAGTACAACCCTCACTGTACAACACTCACAGTACAACTCTACAGTACAACACTCACAGTACAACTCTCACAGTACAACACTTACAGTACAACACTCACTGTACAACACTCATAGTACAACTCTCACAGTACAACACTCACTGTACAACACTCACAGTACAACTCTACAGTACAACACTCACAGTACAACACTCACAGTACAACTCTCACAGTACAACACTCACATTACAACACTCACAGTACAACTCTCACAGTACAACTCTCACAGTACAACACTCACAGTACAACTCTCACTGTACAACACTCACAGTACAACACTCACAGTACAACTCTCACAGTACAACACTCACAGTACAACTCTCACAGCATAACACTCACAGCATAACACTCACAGCACAACACTCACAGCACAACTTTCAAAGTACATCACTCACATTACAACACTCACAGTACAACACTCACAGTACAACTCTCACTGTACAACACTCACAGTACAACACTCACAGTACAACTCTCACAGTACAACACTCACAGTACAACTCTCACAGCATAACACTCACAGTACAACACTCACAGTACAACACTCACAGTACAACTTTCAAAGTACATCACTCACATTACAACACTCACAGTACAACACTCACAGTACAACTCTCACAGTACAACACTCACAGTACAACACTCACACTACAACACTCACATTACAACACTTACAGCATAGCACTCATTGTACAACTCTCACAGTACAACCCTCACAGTACAACACTCACAGTACAACCCTCACAGTACAACACTCACAGTACAACTCTCACAGTACAACTCTACAGTACAACACTCATAGTACAACACTCACAATACAACTCTACAGTACAACACTCACAGTACAACACTCACAATACAACTCTACAGTACAACACTCACAGTACAACTCTACAGTACAACACTCACAGTACAACACTCACATTACAACACTCACAGTACAACTCTCACAGTACAACTCTACAGTACAACACTCATAGTACAACACTCACAATACAACTCTACAGTACAACACTCACAGTACAACACTCACATTACAACACTCACAGTACAACACTCACAGTACAACTCTCACAGTACAACACTCACAGTACAACACTCACATTACAACACTCACAGTACAACACTCACAGTACAACACTCACAGTACAACTCTCACAGTACAACACTCACAGTACAAATCTCACTCTACAACACTCACAGTACAAATCTCACTCTACAACACTCACAGTACAACACTCACAGCACAACACTCACAGTACAACACTCACAGTACAACACTCACTGTACAACACTCACAGTACAACACTCACTCTACAACACTCACAGTACAACACTCACAGCACAACACTCACAGTACAACTCTCACAGTACAACTCTCACAGTACAACTCTCACAGTACAACACTCACAGTACATATCTCACTCTACAACACTCACAGTACAACACTCACAGCACAACATTCACAGTACAACACTCACAGTACAACACTCACTGTACAACTCTCACAGTACAACTCTCACAGTACAACACTCACAGTACAACACTCACAGCACAACATTCACAGTACAACACTCACAGTACAACTCTCACAGTACAAGACACTAGTTCTCCTGAAGTACATTACTGAGCCAGCAACACCCAACAATCAGACATCAGACATCAGATCATCAGATCATCAGATCAGAGACCTATACATCAGGTACATATACATCAGATCAGACAGCTATATTTCAGATCAGACATTTGTACATCAGATACACTTTTACATTTATCTGAATTGTAATGCAACACATTTGCAGAGCAAACAGTAAACTGTTAATAAACACAGCAGACACTCACTCACTCACTCACTTACTCACTCTCACTCTATCACTCACTCACTCATACTCACTCACACTCACTCACTCTCTTACATACTTTAACTCACTCTCTCACTCTCTCACTCTCAACCTCACTCTCTCACTCTCTCACTCTCACTCTCTTACATACTCTAACTCACTCTCACTCTCACTCACTCTCTCTCTCTCTCTCTCAGTCACTCACTCTCTCTCTCTCAGTCACTCACTCTCACTCACTCAATCACGTACTCTCTCACTCACTCACTCTCTAACTCACTCTCAGTTACTCTTTCGCTCACTAACTCTGTCATGCACTCGCTCGCTCACACCTTACTGTAATTAAGTAATCTCTCTCTCTCTCTCTCTCTCTCTCTCTCTCTCTCTCTCTCTTACCCGTGCTGCTGTGTGAGCTGGCTGGTCTGTGTTGCTTCATTCTCCTCCTGTTTGAAACTGAGTGTAGCTTCACAGCCGCTCTGGCTTTTATACTCAGAGCAGCGGAAACAGAGCGCGGAGCCGAGCTCCAGCAGACACTCTTAATAATCACTCTTCATACAACTCTTCACTATCACTCTTTATTATCACTCTTAATGATTACTTTTTATAACACTCTTCATTAACACTCTTCACTATCACTCTTTATCGTCACCCTTTATTATCACTCTTTATTAACACTCTTCATCACCACTCTTAATTGTCACTCTTCATAACAATCTTCACTATCACTCTTTATTGTCACTCTTTATTATCAATCTCCATTAACAATCTTCATTAACATTCTTCATTGCTTCTCTTCATTATCTCCCTTTATTAACACTCTTCATTAGCACTCTTCATTAACACTCTTTATTAACACTCTTTATTAACATTCTTCTTTACCACTCTTCATTAACACTTTCTTACTAACACTGTCCATTAACACTCTTCATTAATACTCTTTATTAACACTCTTTATCAACACTCTTCATTAACACTCTTGATCAACACTCTTTCTTAACACTCTTCATTAATACTCTTTATTAACACTCTTTATCAACACTCTTCATTAACACTCTTGATCAACACTCTTTATTAACACTCTTTATCAACACTCTATTAACACTCTTTATCAACAATCTTCATTAACACTCTTGATCAACACTCTTTATTAACACTCTTTATTAACAGAACTCACTGTATAGTTCAAGACTCAGTGAATAGTTCAGGACTCAGTGTATAGTTCAGGACTCAGTGTATAGTTCAAGACTCCGTGTAGAGTTCAGGACTCAGTGTATAGTTCAAGACTCCATGTATAGTTCAGGACTCAGTGTATAGTTCAAGACTCCGTGTAGAGTTCAGGACTCAGTGTATAGTTCAGGACTCAGTGTATAGTTCAGGACTCAGTGTATAGTTCAAGACTCAGTGTATAGTTCAGGACTAAGTGTATAGTTCAGGACTCAGTGTATAGTTCAAGACTTCGTGTATAGTTCAGGACTCAGTGTATAGTTCAGGACTCAGTGTATAGTTCAAGACTCCGTGTAGAGTTCAGGACTCAGTGTATAGTTCAGGACTCAGTGTATAGTTCAGGACTCAGTGTATAGTTCAGGACTCAGTGTATAGTTCAAGACTCCGTGTAGAGTTCAGGACTCAGTGTATAGTTCAGGACTCAGTGTATAGTTCAGGACTCAGTGTATAGTTCAAGACTCCGTGTAGAGTTCAGGACTCAGTGTATAGCTCAAGACTCAGTGTATTGTTAAAGACTCAGTGTATAGTTCAAGACTCAGTGTATAGTTCAGGACTAAGTGTATAGTTCAGGACTCAGTGTATAGTTCAAGACTTAGTGTATAGTTCAAGACTCAGTGTATAGTTCAGGACTCAGTGTATAGTTCAAGACTTCGTGTATAGTTCAGGACTCAGTGTATAGTTCAGGACTCAGTGTATAGTTCAAGACTCCGTGTATAGTTCAGGACTCAGTGTATAGTTCAAGACTCCGTGTAGAGTTCAGGACTCAGTGTATAGCTCAAGACTCAGTGTATTGTTAAAGACTCTGTGTATAGTTCAAGACTCCGTGTAGAGTTCAGGACTCAGTGTATAGTTCAAGACTCCGTGTAGAGTTCAGGACTCAGTGTATAGTTCAGGACTCAGTGTATAGTTCAAGACTTCGTGTATAGTTCAGGACTCAGTGTATAGTTCAAGACTCCGTGTAGAGTTCAGGACTCAGTGTATAGCTCAGGACTCAGTGTATTGTTAAAGACTCAGTGTATAGTTCAAAACGCAGTGTATAGTTCAGGACTAAGTGTATAGTTCAGGACTCAGTGTATAGTTCAAGACTTAGTGTATAGTTCAAGACTCAGTGTATAGTTCAGGACTCAGTGTATAGTTCAAGACTCTGTGTATAGTTCAGGACTCAGTGTATAGTTCAAAACTCAGTGTATAGTTCAAGACTCAGTGTATAGTTCAGGACTCAGTGTATAGTTCAGGACTCAGTGTATAGTTCAGGACTCTGTGTATAGTTCAGGACTCTGTGTATAGTTCAAGACTCAGTGTATAGTTCAGAACTCTCATTTAAACTATTTTAGTCACCAGTTGTTTTTTTTTTCAAACAGTTTTTTGGTCAGTGTCGTTCAGTGTCGTTCAGTGCTGGTCAGTGTTGATCATTGCTGATCAATGTTGGTCAGTGTTGGTCAGTGTTGATCAGTGCTGGTCAGTGTTGGTCAGTGCTGGTCAGTGTCAGTCAGTGTCTGTAAGTGCTGGTCAGTGTTGGTCAGTATCGGTCAGTGTCGGTCGGCGTTGGTCAGTGCTGGTCGGTGTTGATCAGTGTTGGCCAGTGTTGGTCAGGGCTGATCAGTGTTGGTCAGTGAGATTTAGGTGTTGAGCTGCAGGTGTTGGGCTGCAGGTGTTGAGCTGCTGGTGTTGATCTGGAGGTGTTGAGATGTAGGTGTTGATCTGGAGGTGTTGAGATTGAGGTGTTGAAATGGAAGTGTTTAGATGTAGGTGTTGATCTGGAGGTGTTGAGATTGAGGTGTTGAACTGGAGGTGTTGAGCTGCAGGTGTTGAGTTTGAGGTGTTAAGCTGCAGGTGTTGAGTTGGAGGTGTTGAGCTGCAGGTGTTGAGATTGAGGTGTTGAACTGCAGGTGTTGAGATTAAGGTGTTAAACTGCAGGTGTTGAGCTGCAGGTGTTGAGATTTAGGTGTTAAACTGGAGGTGTTGAGATTGAGATGTTGAGCTGCAGGTGTTGAGATTTAGGTGTTGAGATAAAGGTGTTAAGATTGAGGTGTTGAGATTGAGGTTTTACGATGGAGGTGTTGAGCTGCAAGTGTTGAGATTAAGGTGTTGAGCTGCAGGTGTTGAGATTGAGATGTTGAGCTGCAGGTGTTGAGATTTAGGTGTTAATCTGAAGGTGTTGAGATGGAGGTGTTGAGATGGAGGTGTTAAGATGCAGGTGTTGAGATGGGGGTGTTGATCTGGAGTTTTTAAGATTGAGTTGTTGATCTGGAGGTGTTGAGTTTGAGGTGTTAAGCTGCAGGTGTTGACTTGGAGGTGTTGAGCTGCAGGTGTTGAGATTGAGGTGTTGAACTGCAGGTGTTGAGATTAAGGTGTTAAACTGGAGGTGTCGAGCTGCAGGTGTTGAGTTGGAGGTGTTAAGCTGCAGGTGTTGAGTTGGAGGTGTTGAGCTGCAGGTGTTGAGATGGAGGTGTTGAGCTGCAGGTGTTGAGATGGAGGTGTTGAACAGCAGGTGTTGAGATTGAGATGTTGAGATTGAGGTGTGGAACTGCAGATGTTGAGATAGAGGTGTTGAACTGGAGGTGTTGAGATGGAGATGTTGATCTGGAGATGTTGATCTGGAGGTGTTGAGATGGAGGTGTTAAGATTGAGGTGTTGATTTGGAGGTGGTCAGTTCTGGTCGGTGTTAGCCAGTGTTGGTCAGTGGTATTTAGGTGTTGAGCTGCAGGTGTTGGGCTGCAGGTGTTGAGCTGCTGTTGTTGAACTGGAAATGTTGAGATGTAGGTGTTGATCTGGAGATGTTGAGATTGAGGTGTTGAACTGGAAGTGTTTAGATGTAGGTGTTGAGTTTGAGGTGTTAAGCTGCAGGTGTTGAGTTGGAGGTGTTGAGCTGCAGGTGTTGAGTTTGAGGTGTTAAGCTGCAGGTGTTGAGTTGGAGGTGTTGAGCTGCAGGTGTTGAGATTGAGGTGTTGAACTGCAGGTGTTGAGATTTAGGTGTTGAGATAAAGGTGTTAAGATTGAGGTGTTGAGATTGAGGTTTTACGATGGAGGTGTTGAGCTGCAGGTGTTGATATTAAGGTGTTGAGCTGCAGGTGTTGAGCTGCAGGTGTTGAGATTGAGATGTTGAGCTGCAGGTGTTGAGATTTAGGTGTTAATCTGAAGGTGTTGAGATGGAGGTGTTGAGATGGAGGTGTTAAGATGCAGGTGTTGAGATGGGGGTGTTGATCTGGAGTTGTTAAGATTGAGGTGTTGATCTGGAGGTGTTGAGATTGAGGTGTTGAGATGGAGGTGTTTATCTGGAGGTGTTGAGATTAAGGTGTTGAGCTGCAGGTGTTAAGCTGGAGGTATTGAGCTGCAGGTGTTAAAATGGAGGTGTTGAGATGGAGGTGTTGAGATGCAGGTGTTAAGATGGAGGTGTTGAGATGGAGGTGTTGATCTGGAGGTGTTGAGATGCAGGTGATGAGATTGAGGTGTTGAGATTGAGGTGTTGAGTTGCTGGTGTTGAACTGGAAGTGTTGAGATGGAGGTGTTGAGATGCAGGTGTTAAGATGGAGGTGTTGAGATGGAGGTGTTGATCTGGAGGTGTTGAGATGCAGGTGATGAGATTGAGGTGTTGAGATTGAGGTGTTGAGCTGCTGGTGTTGAACTGGAAGTGTTGAGATGTAGGTGTTGACCTGGAGGTGTTGAGCTGCAGGTGTTGGACTCTGTTATGTCCCGCTCAGTTTGGAGTGCCTGTGTTGTGGGCAGGTGGTGTTGGGAGCTCTGTGTTCAGAGGAACCTGAAAATTAACCTCGCTGTGCGGGTCGTCTGATTGGTCGTGACCTCTGCACACAGACCCGGCGGGAGGAGAGCCGGCGCTCCTGACGTGGAGGCTGGAAAATAATTCTCTCTGAGAAGAGCATCTTTTTCATTTGGCGTCAGATGAACAGACTCGGCGTGGCGCTAAGAGCTCCCATACTTCCCTGACGGAGCATTTGGAGATATTTAACATATTTGAGTGGTACAGTAATAAATTCACCACACACTTCCAAACACACTGTTCACAAAACGTTCTTCAGAACATTCAAATAGTTACTGTTTATTATTACAGACACGTTTACATCCTACAGTAAGAAGCAGTATTAACCAGGTATGAGACCAGAAGAGTTCAGTAAATATAAACATTATATAATATGTAGTGTTCAGTATTTAATACAGTTCCTCAAGTAATACAAACACTCTTACAATACGATACACAATCTAGTACCCTTTATAAGTGTCTGTAACCACTGAGTACATTAACAACACATGCTATGATAGTGTAACTACTACTGATGCAGCTGCGGTTACAGGCGATTACAGCAGTACAGCTTATATAATTACATGAGGGGAACTTGATAGTTGTAACGTTTTCTCTCTCATGTAATTACACATTAATAATAAGGTGAGTATAGCTACCTTAGTATAACTGCATGAGTGTACGTAACAGAGTAAGGAAATACGGTTGTTTTATATGAATTTCATAAAATTAAGCTCTGTAATACGCTGAAATGCAGTTTTAATGCCCCCTACTGGTAAGTGGTGAACTGCAGTTATGCTACATTTGATCTTTCTGATCCACCGTTCCCCCAGCAACAGTCTGTGATTTCTATGCTGCGGGTAGCTGAGCTTCGAGTTTTATAAATAAATAATGGTCAAAAACATGGTTTAAGTTAAAAATACTGCTCTTAATCTGATTATAAGACATATTAAAAAGTATTTTTGCAGAGAATTTGCTGTTTTAGGTTCTAGTTAGAAGTTTATGAGTCTTCTTTGTTAGAAGTTGAGTGAGACGAACACGAGGCTGTTTTCCCTCCACTTTCTGTAGCCGTGCTAGCAGCGTATGAGCTAATCCTTTTATTTTTTTCATTTATGAGATATTTTTATTTATTTACCCAGCTTGGTGTTAACTGCAGTAGCCACTCCAGTACAGAATATTAAGAAAAGTACATATTGTCTTCCAGGTATGTGTTTCACTATTTTTAATGCTAATCTGTTAATGTTCCGTTATGTTTATAAGTTGTGAATCTTTTTTGTGGTACAAGATTATACTGGTAGTGCAGAGACAAATTATAATACTTAGTATATTAGTATTTTTAGTATTTTAAATTCTTGAAAGCTTTAATATATAACGCCATATTGTGGGCAGGTTTCAAAGTTGTTGCCATATATGTGCTAAATATATATAAAGCAACAGTCTGTGATTTCTATGCTGCAGCTTGGTGTTAACTGCAGTAGCCACTCCAGTACAGAATATTAAGAAAAGTACAGAATATTAAGAAAAGTATTGTTTTTCATTGTGCTGTGAGTTAACCACAATAATAAAAAGATGGACAAATGGATGAGTGTGTGTGTGTGCAAATTCCTGTTCCAATGGTGAGGGGTAGAGTTCGGGAGCTGAGACCGCAAAGGGATCCGTCACATATAGCTACATTAGGACAAGTACATTAGTACAAGTACATTAGTATAACTACATTAGTATGGCTACATGAGTATAGCTACATTAGTATAGCTACATGAGTATAGCTACATTAGTATAACTACATTAGTATAACAACATTAGTATAACAACATTAGTATAACTACATAAGTATAGCTACATTAGTATAGCTACATTAGTACAATGCATTAGCCTGGCTACATTAGTATAACTACATTAGTATAACTACATGAGTATAACTGCATTAGTATAATAGTATAACTACATTAGTATAACTACATGAGTATAACTACATTAGTATAATAGTATAACTGCATTAGTATAACTACATGAGTATAACTACATTAGTATAATAGTATAACTGCATTAGTATAACTACATGAGTATAACTACATTAGTATAATAGTATAACTGCATTAGTATAACTGCGTTAGTATAACTACATTAGTATAACTACATCAGTATAATAGTATAACTGCATTAGTATAACTACATTAGTATAACTGCATTAGTATACGTACATTAGTATAACTGCATTAGTATAGCTACATTAGTATAATAGTATAACTGCATTAGTATAACTACGTTAGTATAACTACATTAGTATAACTGCATAAGTATAATGACATTAGTATAATAGTATAACTGCATTAGTATAACTACATTAGTTTAACTGCATTAGTATAACTGCATTAGTATAACTGCATTAGCATAACTACATTAGTATAACTGCATTAGTATAATTACATTAGTATAACTGCATTAGTGTAATAGAATAACTACATTTGTATAACTACATTAGTATAACTGCATTAGTATAACTACATTAGTTTAACTACACTAGTATAACTGCATTTGTATAACTGCATAAGTCTAACTACATTAGTATAACTGCATTAGTATAACTACATTAGTATAACTGCATTAGTGTAATAGAATAACTACATTTGTATAACTACATTAGTATAACTGCATTAGTATAATTACATTAGTATAACTGCATTAGTGTAATAGAATAACTACATTTGTATAACTACATTAGTATAACTGCATTAGTATAACTACATTAGTTTAACTACACTAGTATAACTGCATTAGTATAACTACATTAGTATAACTGCATTAGTATAACTACATTAGTATAATAGTATAACTGCATTAGTATAACTGCATTGGTATAACTACATTAGTATAATAGTATAACTGCAAGAGTATAACTACATTACTATAACTACTTTAGTATGATTGCATTAGTATAACTACATGAGTGTAATAGTATAACTGCATTAGTATAACTACATGAGTGTAATAGTATAACTGCATTAGTATAACTACAATAGTATAACTACTTTAGTATAACTACATTGGTATAATAGTATAACTGCATTAGTATAACTACATTAGTATAACTGCATTAGTATAACTACATTAGTATAACTACAATAGTATAATAGTGCAACTGCATTAGTATAACTACATTAGTATAACTACATTAGTATAATAGTATGACTGCCTTAGTATAACTGCCTTAGTATAACTGCATTAGTATAACTACATTAGTATAACTGCATTAGTATAACTGCATTGGTAAAACTACATTAGTAAAATAGTATAACTACATTAATATAACTACATTAGTATAACTGCATTAGTATAACTGCATTAGTATAACTGCATTAGTATAACTACATTAGTATAACTACATTAGTGTAATAGTATAACTGCATTAGTATAACTACATTAGTATAACTGCATTAGTATAACTACATTAGTATAACTACATTATTGTAATAGTATAACTGCATTAGTATAACTACATTAGTATAACTACATTAGTATAATAGTATGACTGCATTAGTATAACTGCATTAGTATAACTGCATTCGTATAACTACATTAGTATAACTGCTTTAGTATAACTACATTAGTAAAATAGTATAACTACATTAGTATAACTACATTAGTATAATAGTATAACTGCATAAGTATAACGGCATTAGTATAACTGCATTAGTATAACTGCATTAGTATAACTGCATTATTATAACTACATTAGTATAACTTCATTAGTGTAACTACATTAGTATAACTGCATTAGTATAACTATATTAGTATAACTGCATTAGTATAACAGTATAACTACATTAGTATAACTACATCAGTATAATAGTATAACTGCATTAGTATAACTGAATTAGTATAACTACATTATTATAACTACATTAGCATAACCGCATAAATATAACTACATTAGTATAATTACATTAGTATAATAGTATAACTACATTAGTATAACTACATTAGTATAATTACATTAGTATAATAGTATAACTACATTAGTATAACTACATTAGTATAAATGCATTAGTATAACTGCATTAGTATAATAGTATAACTGCATTAGTATAACTACATTAGTATAACTACATTCGTTTAACTACATTGGTATAGTAGTATAACTGCATTAGTATAACTACATTAGTATAACAGTATGACTGCATTAGTATAACTACATTAATAAAACTACATTAGTATAACTGCATTAGTATAATAGTATAACTGCATTAGTATAACTACATTAGTATAATAGTATAACTGCATTAGTATCACTACCTTATTATAAATGCATTAGTATAACTGCATTAGTATAATAGTATAACTGCATTAGTATAACTACATTAGTATAAATGCATTAGTATAACTTCATTAGTATAATAGTATAACTGCATTAGTATAACTACATTAGTATTAATGCATTAGTATAATTGCATTAGTATAACTACATTACTATAACTACATTAGTATAACTGCATTAGCATAACTACATTAGTATAATAGTATAACTGCATTAGTATAACTACATTAGTATAATTACATTAGTATAACTACATTGGTATAGTAGTATAACTGCACTAGTATAACTACATTAGTATAATAGTATAACTGCATTAGTATAACTACATTAGTATAACTACATTAATAAAACTACATTAGTATAACTGCATTAGTATAATAGTATAACTGCATTAGTATAACTACACTAGTGTAATAGTATAACTGCATTAGTATAACTACTATAGTATTAATGCATTAGTATAATTGCATTAGTATAACTATATTAGTATAACTACATTAGTATAACTGCATTGGTAAAACTACATTAGTAAAATAGTATAACTACATTAATATAACTACATTAGTATAACTACATTAGTATAACTGCATTAGTATAACTGCATTAGTATAACTGCATTAGTATAACTACATTAGTGTAATAGTATAACTGCATTAGTATAACTACATTAGTATAATAGTATAACTGCATAAGTATAACGGCATTAGTATAACTGCATTAGTATAACTGCATTAGTATAACTGCATTATTATAACTACATTAGTATAACTTCATTAGTGCAACTACATTAGTATAACTGCATTAGTATAACTATATTAGTAAAACTGCATTAGTATAACAGTATAACTACATTAGTATAACTACATCAGTATAATAGTATAACTGCATTAGTATAACTGAATTAGTATAACTACATTATTATAACTACATTAGCATAACCGCATAAATATAACTACATTAGTATAATTACATTAGTATAATAGTATAACTACATTAGTATAACTACATTAGTATAATTACATTAGTATAACTACATTAGTATAACTACATTATTGTAATAGTATAACTGCATTAGTATAACTACATTAGTATAACTACATTAGTATAATAGTATGACTGCATTAGTATAACTGCATTAGTATAACTGCATTCGTATAACTACATTAGTATAACTGCTTTAGTATAACTACATTAGTAAAATAGTATAACTACATTAGTATAACTACATTAGTATAATAGTATAACTGCATAAGTATAACGGCATTAGTATAACTGCATTAGTATAACTGCATTAGTATAACTGCATTATTATAACTACATTAGTATAACTTCATTAGTGCAACTACATTAGTATAACTGCATTAGTATAACTATATTAGTAAAACTGCATTAGTATAACAGTATAACTACATTAGTATAACTACATCAGTATAATAGTATAACTGCATTAGTATAACTGAATTAGTATAACTACATTATTATAACTACATTAGCATAACCGCATAAATATAACTACATTAGTATAATTACATTAGTATAATAGTATAACTACATTAGTATAACTACATTAGTATAATTACATTAGTATAATAGTATAACTACATTAGTATAACTACATTAGTATAAATGCATTAGTATAACTGCATTAGTATAACTACATTAGTATAACTACATTATTATAACTGCATTAGTATAACTACATTAGTATAATAGTATAACTGCATTAGTATAACTACATTAGGATAACTACATTCGTTTAACTACATTAGTATAGTAGTATAACTGCATTAGTATAACTACATTAGTATAACAGTATGACTGCATTAGTATAACTACATTAATAAAACTACATTAGTATAACTGCATTAGTATAATAGTATAACTGCATTAGTATAAATACATTAGTATAATAGTATAACTGCATTAGTATCACTACCTTATTATAAATGCATTAGTATAACTGCATTAGTATAATAGTATAACTGCATTAGTATAACTACATTAGTATAAATGCATTAGTATAACTTCATTAGTATAATAGTATAACTGCATTAGTATAACTACATTAGTATTAATGCATTAGTATAATTGCATTAGTATAACTACATTAGTATAACTACATTAGTATAACTGCATTAGCATAACTATATTAGTATAATAGTATAACTGCATTAGTATAACTACATTAGTATAACTACATTAGTATAACTACATTGGTATAGTAGTATAACTGCACTAGTATAACTACATTAGTATAATAGTATAACTGCATTAGTATAACTACATTATTATAACTACATTAATAAAACTACATTAGTATAACTGCATTAGTATAATAGTATAACTGCATTAGTATAACTACACTAGTGTAATAGTATAACTGCATTAGTATAATTACTATAGTATTAATGCATTAGTATAATTGCATTAGTATAACTACATTAGTATAACTACATTAATATAACTGCATTAGTATAACTACATTAGTATAATAGTATAACTGCATTAGTATAACTACATTAGTATAACGACACTCGTATAACTACATTGGTATAATAGTATAACTACATTAGTATAACTGCATTAGTATAACTACATTAGTATAATAGTATAACTGCATTAGTATAACTACATTAGTATAACTACATTAGTATAACTGCATTAGTATAACTACATTAGTATAATAGTATAACTGCATTAGTATAACTGCATTAGTATAACTACATTAGTATAATAGTATAACTGCATTAGTATAACTACATTAGTATAATAGTATAACTGCATTAGTATAACTACATTAGTATAATAGTATAACTGCATTAGTATAACTACAACAGTATAACTACATTAGTATAATAGTATAACTGCATTAGTATAACTACATGTGTATAATAGTATAACTGCATTAGTATAGCTACATTAGTATAACTACATTAGTATAACTACATTAGTATAATAGTGTAACGGCATTAGAATAACTACATTAGTATAACTAAATTAGTATAATAGTGTAACTGCATTAGTATAACTACATTGATATAACTACATTAGTATAATAGTATAACTGCATTAGTATAACTGCATTAGTATAACAGCATTAGTATAATAGTATAACTACATTAGTATAATAGCATAACTGCATTAGTATAACTACATTAGTGTAATAGTATAACTGCGTTAGTATAACTACATTAGTATAACTACATTAGTATAACTACATTAGTATAATAGTATAACTGCATTAGTATAACTACATTAGTATAACTGCATTAGTATAACTGCATTAGTATGACTGCATTAGTATAACTACATTAGTATAACTACATTAGCATAATAGCATAACTGCATTATTATAACTACATTAGTATAATAGCATAACTGCATTAGTATAATAGCATAACTGCATTAGTATATTTACATTAGTATAACTATATAAGTATAATAGCATAAGTACATTAGTATAACTACATTAGTATAATAGTATAATTGCATTAGAATAACTACATTAGTATAACTAAATTAGTATAATAGTGTAACTGCATTAGTATAACTAGATTGATATAACTACATTAGTATAATAGTATAACTGCATTAGTATAACTGCATTAGTATAACAGCATTAGTATAATAGTATAACTACATTAGTATAATAGCATAACTGCATTAGTATAACTACATTAGTATAATAGTATAACTGCGTTAGTATAACTACATTAGTACAACTACATTAGTATAACTACATTAGTATAATAGTATAACTGCATTAGTATAACTACATTAGTATAACTGCATTAGTATAACTGCATTAGTATGACTGCATTAGTATAACTACATTAGTATAACTACATTAGCACAATAGCATAACTGCATTATTATAACTACATTAGTATAATAGCATAACTGCATTAGTATAATAGCATAACTGCATTAGTATATTTACATTAGTATAACTACATTAGTATAATAGTATAATTGCATTAGTATAACTACATTAGTATAAATACATTAGTATAACTACATTAGTATAATAGCATAAGTACATTAGTATAACTACATTAGTATAATAGTATAATTGCATTAGTATAACTACATTAGTATAACTGCATTAGTATAACTACATTAGTATAATAGCATAAGCACATTAGAATAACTACATTAGCATAATAGCATAAGTACATTAGTATAACTACATTAGTATTATAGTATAATTGCATTAGTATAACTACATTAGTATAACTACATTAGTATATCTACATTAGTATAATAGCATAACTACATTAGTATAACTACATTAGTATAACTACATTAGTATAATAGTATAATTGCATTAGTATAGCTATATTAGTAAAACTTCATTGGTATAATAGTATAACTGCATTAGTATAACTACATTAGTATAACTACATTAGTATAATAGTATAACTGCATTATTATAACTACATTAGTATAACTACATTAGTATAATAGTATAACTACATTACTATAACTACATTAGTATAAGTACATTAGTATAACTACATTGATAAAGTAGTATAACTGCATTAGTATAACTACATTAGTATAATAGTATAACTGCATTAGTATAACTACATTAGTATAACTACATTAATAAAACTACATTAGTATAACTGCATTAGTATAATAGTATAACTGCATTAGTATAACTACATTAGTGTAATAGTATAACTGCATTAGTATAACTACCTTAGTATAAATGCATTAGTATAATAGTATAACTGCATTAGTATAACTACATTAGTATAAATGCATGAGTATAACTGCATTAGTATATTAGTATAACTGCATTAGTATAACTACATTAGTGTAAATGAATTAGTATAACTGCATTAGTATAACTACATTAGTATAACTACATTATTATAACTGCATTAGTATAACTACATTAGCATAACTACATTAGTATAATAGTGTAACTGCATTAGTATAACTACATTGATATAACTACATTAGTATAATAGTATAACTGCATTTGTATAACTACATTAAAATAACAACATTAGTATAATTGTATAACTGCATTAGTATAACTGCATTAGTATAATAGTATAAGTACATTAGTATAACTACATTAGTATAATAGTATAACTATATTTGTATAACTACATTGGTATAATAGTATAACTATATTAGTATAACTGCATTAGTATAATTACATTAGTATAATAGTATAACTGCATTAGTATAACTACATTAGTATAACTACATTCGTATAACTACATTGGTATAATAGTATAACTACATTAGTATAACTGCATTAGTATAACTACATTAATATAATAGTATAACTACATTAGTATAATAGTATAACTACATTAGTATAACTACATTAGTATAACTACATTAGTATAACTACATTAGTATAATAGTATAACTACATTACTATAACTACATTAGTATAATAGTGTAACTGCATTAGTATAACTACATTAGTATAACTACATTAGTATAATAATATAACTGCATTAGTATAACTACATTAGTATAACTACATTAGTATAATAATGTAACTGAATTAGTATAACTACATTAGTATATCTACATTAGTATAATAGTGTAACTGCATTAGTATAACTATATTAGTATAATAGTATAACTGCATTAGTATAACTACATTAGTATAACTACATTAGCATAACTACATTAGTATAATAATGTAACTGCATTAGTATAACTACATTAGTATAACAGTATGACTGCATTAGTATAACTACATTAGTATAAGTACATTCGTATAACTGCATTAGTATAAGTACATTAGTATAACTACAGTAGTATAACTGCTTTAGTATAACTACATTAGTATAACTACATTCGTATAACTACATTGGTAAAGTAGTATAACTGCATTAGTATAACTACATTAGTATAACAGTATGACTGCATTAGTATAACTACATTAGTATAACTGCATTAGTATAACTGCATTAGTATAATAGTATAACTGCATTAGTATAACTACCTTAGTATAACTACATTAATAAAACTACATTAGTATAACTGCATTAGTATAATAGTATAACTGCATTAGTATAACTACATTAGTATAATAGTATAACTACATTTGTATAACTACATTGGTATAATAGTATAAATATATTAGTATAACTGCATTAGTATAATTACATTAGTATAATAGTATAACTGCATTAGTATAACTACATTAGTATAACTACATTCGTATAACTACATTGGTATAATAGTATAACTACATTAGTATAACTGCATTAGTATAACTACATTAATATAATAGTATAACTGCATTAGTATAACTACATTAGTATAACTACATTAGTCTAATAGTATAACTGCATTAGTATAACTACATTAGTATAATAGTATAACTACATTAGTATAACTACATTAGTATAACTACATTAGTCTAATAGTATAACTGCATTAGTATAACTACATTAGTATAATAGTATAACTACATTAGTATAACTACATTAGTATAACTACATTAGTATAATAGTATAACTACATTACTATAACTACATTAGTATAATAGTGTAACTGCATTAGTATAACTACATTAGTATAACTACATTAGTATAATAATATAACTGCATTAGTATAACTACATTAGTATAACTACATTAGTATAATAATGTAACTGAATTAGTATAACTACATTAGTATAACTACATTAGTATAACTACATTAGTATAATAGTGTAACTGCATTAGTATAACTATATTAGTATAATAGTATAACTGCATTAGTATAACTACATTAGTATAACTACATTAGCATAACTACATTAGCATAACTACATTAGTATAATAGTGTAACTGCATTAGTATAACTACATTAAAATAACAACATTAGTATAATTGTATAACTGCATTAGTATAACTGCATTAGTATAATAGTATAAGTACATTAGTATAACTACATTAGTATAATAGTATAACTGCATTTGTATAACTACATTAAAATAACAACATTAGTATAATTGTATAACTGCATTAGTATAACTGCATTAGTATAATAGTATAAGTACATTAGTATAACTACATTAGTATAATAGTATAATTGCATTAGTATAACTACATTAGTATAACTACATTAGTATAACTACATTAGTATAATAGCATAAGTACATTAGTATAACTACATTAGTATAATAGTATAATTGCATTAGTATAACTACATTAGTATAACTACATTAGTATATCTACATTAGTACAATAGCATAACTACATTAGTATAACTACATTAGTATAACTACATTAGTATAATAGTATAATTGCATTAGTATAACTATATTAGTATAACTTTATTGGTATAATAGTATAACTACATTAGTATAACTACATTAGTATAATAGTATAACTGCATTAGTATAACTACATTAGTATAACTACATTAGTATAATAGTATAACTACATTAGTATAACTACATTAGTATAACTACATTAGTATAACTACATTGGTATAGTAGTATACCTGCATTAGTATAACTACATTAGTATAACAGTATGACTGCATTAGTATAACTACATTAGTATAACTACATTAATAAAACTACATTAGTATAACTGCATTAGTATAATAGTATAACTGCATTAGTATATCTACACTAGTGTAATAGTATAACTGCATTAGTATAACTACCTTAGTATAAATGCATTAGTATAATAGTATAACTGCATTAGTATAACTACATTAGTATAAATGCATTAGTATAACTGCATTAGTATAATAGTATAACTGCATTAGTATAACTACATTAGTGTAAATGCATTAGTGTAACTGCATTAGAATAACTACATTGATATAACTACATTAGTATAATAGTATAACTGCATTTGTATAACTACATTAAAATAACAACATTAGTATAATAGTATAACTGCATTAGTATAACTGCATTAGTATAATAGTATAAGTACATTAGTATAACTACATTAGTATAATAGTATATTTGCATTAGTGTAACTACATTAGTATAATAGCATAACTGCATTAGTATAACTACATTAATATAACTACATTAGTATAATAGCATAAGTACATTAGTATAACTACATTAGTATAATAGTATAATTGCATTAGTATAACTACATTAGTATAACTACATTAGTATAACTACATTAGTATAATAGCATAAGTACATTAGTATAACTACATTAGTATAATAGTATAATTGCATTAGTATAACTACATTAGTATAACTACATTAGTATATCTACATTAGTATAATAGCATAACTACATTAGTATAACTACATTAGTATAACTACATTAGTATAATAGTATAATTGCATTAGTATAACTATATTAGTATAACTTTATTGGTATAATAGTATAACTGCATTAGTATAACTACATTAGTATAACTACATTAGTATAATAGTATAACTGCATTAGTATAACTACATTAGTATAACTACATTAGTATAATAGTATAACTACATTAGTATAACTACATTGGTATAGTAGTATACCTGCATTAGTATAACTACATTAGTATAACAGTATGACTGCATTAGTATAACTACATTAGTATAACTACATTAATAAAACTACATTAGTATAACTGCATTAGTATAATAGTATAACTGCATTAGTATAACTACACTAGTGTAATAGTATAACTGCATTAGTATAACTACCTTAGTATAAATGCATTAGTATAATAGTATAACTGCATTAGTATAACTACATTAGTATAAATGCATTAGTATAACTGCATTAGTATAATAGTATAACTGCATTAGTATAACTACATTAGTGTAAATGCATTAGTATAACTGCATTAGTATAACTACATTAGTATAACTACATTATTATAACTGCATTTGTATAACTACATTAGTATAATAGTATAACTGCATTAGTATAACTACATTAGTATAACTACATTCGTATAACTACATTGGTATAGTAGTATAACTGCATTAGTATAACTACATTAGTATAACAGTATGACTGCATTAGTATAACTACATTAGTATAACTGCATTAGTATAACTGCATTTCTATAATAGTATAACTGCATTAGTATAACTACCTTAGTATAATAGTATAACTGCATTAGTATAACTACATTAGTATAACTACATTAGTATAATAGTATAACTGCATTAGTATAACTACATTAGTATAATAGTATAACTGCATTAGTATAACTACATGAGTATAACTACATTAGTATAATAGTATAACTGCATTAGTATAACTACATTAGTATAATAGTATAACTGCATTAGTATAACTACATTAGTATAACTACATTAGTATAACTACATTAGTATAATAGTGTAACTGCATTAGTATAACTACATTAGTATAACTACATTAGTATAATAGTGTAACTGCATTAGTATAACTACATTGGTATAACTACATTAGTATAATAGTATAACTTCATTAGTTTAACTACATTAGTATAACTACATTAGTATAATAGTATAACTGCATTAGTATAACTACATTAGTATAATAGTATAACTGCATTAGTATAACTACCTTAGTATAAATGCATTAGTATAACTGCATTAGTATAATAGTATAACTGCATTAGTATAACTACATTAGTATAAATGCATTAGTATAACTGTATTAGTATAATAGTATAACTGCATTAGTATAACTACATTAGTATAAA
This sequence comes from Megaleporinus macrocephalus, assembly GCA_021613375.1. Classification (NCBI taxonomy): domain Eukaryota; kingdom Metazoa; phylum Chordata; class Actinopteri; order Characiformes; family Anostomidae; genus Megaleporinus; species Megaleporinus macrocephalus. The sequence goes on from CM038711.1 coordinate 48,460,701, forward strand.
TGCATTAGTATAACTGCATTAGTATAAGTACATTAGTATAACTACAGTAGTATAACTGCATTAGTATAACTACATTAGTGTAGTAGTATAACTGCATTAGTATAACTACATTAGTATAATAGTATAACTGCATTAGTATAACTACATTAGTATAACTACATTAGTATAACTACATTAGTATAACTACATTAGTATAATAGTATAACTGCATTAGTATAACTACATTAGTATAACTACATTAGTAGAATAGTGTAACTGCATTAGTATAACTACATTAGTATAACTACATTAGTACAATAGTATAACTGCATTAGTATAACTACATTAGTATAGCTACATTAGTATAATAGTATAACTACATTAGTATAACTACATTAGTAAAATAGTGTAACTGCATTAGTATAACTACATTAGTATAACTACATTAGTATAACTACATTAGTATAATAGTGTAACTGCATTAGTATAACTACATTAGTATAACTACATTAGTATAACTACATTAGTATAATAGTGTAACTGCATTAGTATAACTACACTAGTATAACTACATTAGTATAATAGTATAACTGCTTTAGTGTAACTACATTAGTATAACTACATTAGTATAATAGTTTAACTGCATATCTTACTGGAACAGCTGTTTTTTTTCAGAAGTTTTATTTCCGGAAGTGTGGTCAGTAATAACGAGTTAAAACAGTATTTAATGGGAAGTGTTTTTATTTATGTGAGAGTAGATTAGCTGTTTGAACTGTTAGCATATGCTTCTGTAATTATGAATATATGAGTAGCTACATAATCTGTAATCCGTCTGTAACCATGGCTACATCACTACTAAAGTACATGTTATGACTGAAAGTAGGAGCAACATTAGAATTATAGAAAATATTAGTTACTGAATAACTAATAAGAATTATCACTAATATTAAATTCATCATCAGAAACGGGTCCAACTTTATAACTTGCTGTTGTTTCTCAGTAAAGCTGTGATAGTCTGAAAGTCATGGTAGATGTTGAGTGTTATTGTGAAGAGCAGATGAGATGATCTCAGTGCTGGTGGGCCTTGAAGGCCCCTGAGCTTCTAACGGTGCCTCAATAGGAAATTCATCACCCTAATGGAGCGAGGGCCGTTCCTGAGGACCACATAAATCACCCTCGCACCAGATCTGCTCACTCAGCCCGCAACCCCATTACTGTTATCATAGCTGCGTCTCATTTCACAACCACATACCTTCCAGGGTGAACAGCACGTCAGCTCCATCTCCTCAACAATGTTCAGCTCCATCTCCTCAACAACGTTCAGCTTCATCACCTCAACAACGTTCAGCTCCATCTCCTCAACAATGTTCAGCTTCATCACCTCAACAACGTTCAGCTCCATCTCCTCAACAATGTTCAGCTCCATCTCCTCAACAATGTTCAGCTCCATCTCCTCAACAACATTCAGCTCCATCTCCACAACAACGTTCAGCTCCATCTACTCAACAACATTCAGCGCCATCTCCTCATCAACGTTCAGCTCCATCTCCTCAACAACATTCAGCGCCATCTCCTAAACAACGTTCAGCTCCATCTTTAAACAACGTTCAGCTCCATCTCCTCAACAACATTCAGCTCCAACTCCTCAACAACATTCAACTCCATCTCCACAACAGTCAGCTCCATCTCCTCAACAACGTTCAGCTCCATCTCCTCAACAACGCTCAGCTCCATCTCCTAAGAAACGTTCAGCTCCATCTCCTTAACAACGTTCAGCTCCATCTCCTCAACAACACTCAGCTCCATCTCCTCAACAACACTCAGCTCCATCTCCTCAACAACATTCAGTTCCATCTCCTCAACAATGTTAAACTCCATCTTCTCAAAAATGTTCAGCTCCATCTCCACAACAACGCTCAGCTCCATCTCCCTTAACAACATTCAGCTCCATCTCCTCAACAATGTTAAACTCCATTTTCTCAAAAATGTTCAGCTCCATCTCCACAACAATGTTCAGCTCCATCTCCCTTAACAACATTCAGCTCCATCTCCTCAACAACGTTCAACTCCATCTCCTAAACAACGTTCAGCTCCATCTCCTCAACAGCTTTCAGCTCCATCTTCTCAACAACGCTCAGCTCCATCTCCTAAACAACGCTCAGCTCCATCTCCTCAACAGCTTTCAGCTCCATCTTCTCAACAACGCTCAGCTCCATCTCCTAAACAACGCTCAGCTCCATCTCCTAAACAACGCTCAGCTCCATCTCCTCAACAACATTCAACTCCATCTCCTCAACACTCAGCTCCATCTCCTCAACAGCTTTCAGCTCCATTTCCTCGACAACGTTCAGCTCCACCTCCTCAACAACGTTCAGCTCCATCTCCTCAACAACGTTCAGCTCCATCTCCTTAACAACGTTCAACTTCATCTCCTCAACAACGTTCAGCTTCATCTCCTCAACAACGTTTAGCTCCACCTCCTCAACAACGTTCAGCTCCATCTCCTCAACAGCTTTCAGCTCCATCTCCTTGACAACGTTCAGCTCCACCTCCTCAACAACGTTCAGCTCAACCTCCTCAACAACGTTCAGCTTCATCTCCTCAACAACGTTCAGCTCCATCTCCTCAACAACGTTCAGCTCCACCTCCTCAAAAGGCAGAAACTTTAAGTTAATTAGTGATGATTTTAATCGTGCTACTGATAATAAGTACAGGATTCATACAGAACCACATCCTGCTGCTCACAAACAGAGGCGTGAGATACCAGAGACTAACCCACTGTGAGATGTCTGGAGGAGCTTACACACAGAACAGAGACAGAAGACACACAGAACAGAGACAAAAGACACACAGAACAGAGACAGAAGACAGACAGAACAGAGACAGAAGACACACAGAACAGAGACAGAGGACAGATAGAACAGAGACAGAAGATGGACAGAACAGAGACTGAAGACAGACAGAACAGAGACAGAAGATGGACAGAAGACAGACAGAACAGGGACAGAAGACAGACAGAACAGAGACAGAAGACAGACAGAACAGAGACAGAAGATGGACAGAACAGAGACAGAAGACAGACAGAACAGAGACAGAAGATGGACAGACCTGTTTTAAAGATAGCATGCTCTCATTAGCGAGACGTGGTCAGTGTAGTGTTTACGAGCGCTACTGGAGTGTGTTTACAGTGTGTTGTCAGAAATAATGCAATACTCATTTTAGGGAAGCAGTTGTTTATTTATTTGTTTGTTTATTTATTTGTTTATTTGTCTGGGCATACTTTTAGAACACAGAAATCCTGCTTTTACTCTTCAAAACATTTTCTCAGCTCTGGTTACAGTACAGGGGGCTCTGGTTACAGTACAGGGGGCTCTGGTTACAGTACAGGGGGCTCTGGTTACAGTACAGGGGGTTCTGGTTACAGTACAGGGGGCTCTGGTTACAGTACAGTGGGCTCTGGTTAGAGTACAGGCGGCTCTGGTTGGAGGATCATGTGGACTCTGGTTACAGTACAGGGGGTTCTGGTTACAGTACAGGGGGCTCTGGTTACAGTAGAGGGGGCTGTGGTTACAGTACAGGGGGCTCTGGTTACAGTACAGGGGGCTCTGGTTAGAGTACAGGCGGCTCTGGTTGGAGGATCATGTGGACTCTGGTTACAGTACAGGGGGTTCTGGTTACAGTACAGGGGGCTCTGGTTACAGTAGAGGGGGCTGTGGTTACAGTACAGGGGGCTCTGGTTACAGTACAGGGGGCTCTGGTTGGAGGATCATGTGGGCGCTGAGTGAGTAACAGTACGACTGTGAGCTCCAGAAATCGGAGAGCGGAGCAGACGGAGCGCTGAGGTTCCTCCTGAAGTCCCCTGTCTGCTGTTGGCTGGGTGTTGTGGGGGTTCCGCCCCCTGCAGACTCCGCCTCCTTTCACACAGAGACCCGAACATGTGTGGAGTGAATGTCGTAAGCCAGGTTTTATACGTTAACATTAAAACCTCAGCGGAGAGTCCCGCCTCCTTAACCACTCCTGATTAACTCATCAGCTAATCAGGACCACCAGGAACCTGCAGTACACACACAACTCAGACCTCCTGCACCTAGAACACGAGGAGGAACCGCTGTTCATTACTGATTTTATATATCAGATAACAACGCAGCCGTTCTGTTAGATATCAGTAATAAATCAGTGATAACAGGTGTAATGACTGTACTAGTTCTGGTGGATAGCAGTAATAACAGGTGTAATGACTGTACTAGTTGTGGTGGATAGCAGTAATAAAGCAGTAATAACAGGTGTAATAACTGTACTAGTTCTGATGGATAGCAGTAATAAAGCAGTAATAACAGGTGTAATAACTGTACTAGTTCTGGAGGATAGCAGTAATAAAACAGTAATAACAGGTGTAATAAGTGTAGTAGTTCTGGTGAATAGCAGTGCTGTAAAGTATTAATTTGTACTTTCTTTAAATGATCAGACACAGTATGATGATCACCCATTATTAGATCATAACATTAATAACACTAGTAATGTTATTAACACTAATAATGTTATTAACACTAATAATAATATTAACACTAATAATGTTATTAACACTAATAATGATATTAACACTAATAACAGAGACAGGAACTAAATTACTGCATTATACTCACTCACAGTGTGTTACTGTACATCTAGCCCCACCCATAGACAGAGCAGTTACCCCAGAGTGCTGGAGGTAAATATACTGGACATATACTGGAAATACACTAGATATATACTGAAAAATATACTGGACATATACTGGGAATACACTATATATACTGAAAAATATACTGGACATATACTGGGAATACACTATATATACTGAAAAATATACTGGATATATACTGGGAATACACTATATATACTGAAAAATATACTGGACATATACTGGGAATACACTATATATACTGAAAAATATACTGGACATATACTGGGAATACACTATATATACTGAAAAATATACTGGACATATACTGGGAATACACTAGATATATACTGAAAAATATACTGGACATATACTGGGAATACACTATATATACTGAAAAATATACTGGACATATACTGGGAATACACTAGATATATACTGAAAAATATACTGGACATATACTGGGAATACACTATATATACTGAAAAATATACTGGACATATACTGGGAATACACTATATATACTGAAAAATATACTGGATATATACTGGGAATACACTATATATACTGAAAAATATACTGGACATATACTGGGAATACACTATATATACTGAAAAATATACTGGACATATACTGGGAATACACTAGATATATACTGAAAAATATACTGGACATATACTGGGAATACACTATATATACTGAAAAATATACTGGACATATACTGGGAATACACTAGATATATACTGAAAAATATACTGGACATATACTGGGAATACACTATATATACTGAAAAATATACTGGACATATACTGGGAATACACTATATATACTGAAAAATATACTGGATATATACTGGGAATACACTATATATACTGAAAAATATACTGGATATATACTGGGAATACACTATATATACTGAAAAATATACTGGACATATACTGGGAATACACTATATATACTGAAAAATATACTGGATATATACTGGGAATACACTATATATACTGAAAAATATACTGGACATATACTGGGAATACACTAGATATATACTGAAAAATATACTGGACATATACTGGGAATACACTATATATACTGGCAATGTACCAGTTACTAAAACCCAGTTACTCTGTTATAAAGCTCATGTTGTTACTATATTAGGATTGGTCTATGTGCAGTTCTGCTGGAGAACCTCTGAGAGGAACCCGTGTGGTTCTGACTCTTAGAGGTTGGTGTAGTAGGTTGTGCTGAGCCTCCTGAAAAGAGGTTGCGGTTCTTCTCAGAAAGAGTTCTAGTGATTGAGTTCTATGTAATTTCTCCACCACCATCTTAAATCAAACCAGACTTCCCACTAAACCCACCGGACTGGCTGAGTTATGGGCTCATAACCACGTATCCCTCAGAAAGACCTGCAGACATGAAGGACTGGCAGGGTGAAGTTTAAAGACTCTGTAAATTCATCAGAGAAATATTTTAATGTGAAACATTGGCAGGCGTGCGGGAGGAGGGCTGGACCATGTTTCTGGATCTTCTTGTTATGATTGTTTTTGTATTATGATTTGTTTCAGTTCTGAAGAATGTTTATTACTCTGAGCTGTACAGCTTCTGATCTTCACAAACAAACTAATGATTTACGTTCTGAGTCCAGAGAGGAGAACGTTCTGGAGGTGGCACCACCAGCATGAGGATCAGTTCACCCCAAATCTGAGACTCATCCTTGCAGGACTGGATACTCAGTGACTCTTGGTAGTAATGCATACTCAGTAACTGAGTAGTTATTTACTAATTTATAGTGAGTAGCTGTACTCTACCTGTAAGTGGAGTATCAGACAGTGTGTATGTACAGTTTGTATGAACGGTACTCAGGACAGAACCGCAGATGTTCCACTCTCAGCACTCTCTCAGAGTTCTATTATCGGCCCGCATTTCTGCAGGTGTGCGTAAATACATTTGTGTACATGTATAAAACGTAGGGTTCTGTATGTTCTGATGTTCTGTATGTTCTGAAAATTCTGTATGTTCTGATGTCCTGTATGTTCTGAAAGTTTTGTATGTTCTGAAAGTTTTGTATGTTCTGAAAGTTCCGATATTCTGTATGTTCTGAAAGTTCTGTATGTTCTGGAATTTCTGAAAGTTCTGTATGTTCTGAAAGTTCTGTATGTTCTGTATGTTATGAAAGTTCTGTATGTTCTGAAAGTTCTGTATGTTTTGTATGTTCTGAAAGTTCTGTATGTTCTGTATGTTATAAAAGTTCTGTATGTTCTGAAAATTCTGTATGTTCTGAAAGTTCTGAAAATTCTATATATTCCATATGTTCTGAAAGTTCTGTATGTTCTGAATGTTCTGCATGTTTTGTATGTTCTGAAAGTTCTGTATGTTCTGAAAGTTCTGTATGTTTTGTATGTTCTGAAAGTTCTGTATGTTCTGTATGTTCTAAAAGTTTTGTATGTTCTGTATGTTCTGAAATTTCTGTATGTTCTAAAAGTTCTGAAAGTTCTGTATGTTCTGGAATTTCTGTATGTTCTGAAAGTTCTGTATGTTTTGTATGTTCTGAAAGTTCTGTATGTTCTGAAAGTTCTGTGTGTTCTGTAGGTTCTGTATGTTCTAAAAGTTTTGTATGTTTTGTATGTTCTAAAAGTTCTGTATGTTCTGAAAGGTCTGTATGTTCTGTATGTTCTAAAAGTTCTGTATGTTCTGTATGTTCTGTATGTTCTGTATGTTTTGTATGTTCTGAAAGTTCTGTATGTTCTGAAAGTTCTGTATGTTCTGAAAGTTCTGTAGGTTTTGTATGTTCTGAAAGTTCTGAAGGTTCTGCATGTTCTGAAAGTTCTGTATGTTTTGTATGTTCTGTAAGTTCTGAAAGTTCTGCATGTTCTGTATGTTCTGAAAGTTCTGAAAGTTCTGTATGTTTTGTATGTTCTGAAAGCTCTGAAAGTTCTGCATGTTCTGAACGTTCTGAAAGTTTTGAAAATTCTGTATGTTCTGAAAGTTCTGAAAATTCTATATGTTCCATATGTTCTGAAAGTTCTGTATGTTCTGAATGTTCTGCATGTTTTGTATGTTCTGAAAGTTCTGTATGTTCTGAAAGTTCTGTATGTTTTGTATGTTCTGAAAGTTCTGTATGTTCTGTATGTTCTAAAAGTTTTGTATGTTCTGTATGTTCTGAAAGTTCTGTATATTCTGAAATTTCTGTATGTTCTAAAATTTCTGAAAGTTCTGTATGTTCTGAAAGTTCTGTATGTTCTGGAATTTCTGTACGTTCTGAAAGTTCTGTATGTTTTGTATGTTCTGAAAGTTCTGTATGTACTGAAAGTTCTGCGTGTTCTGTAGGTTCTGTATGTTCTAAAAGTTTTGTATGTTTTGTATGTTCTAAAAGTTCTGAAAGGTCTGTATGTTCTGTATGTTCTAAAAGTTCTGTATGTTCTGTATGTTTTGTATGTTCTGTATGTTTTGTATGTTCTGAAAGTTCTGTATGTTCTAAAAGTTCTGTATGTTCTGAAAATTCTGTATTTTCTGAAAGTTCTGAAAGTTCTGAAAGGTCTGTATTTTCTGAAAGTTCTGTATGTTCTCTATGTTTTGTATGCTCTGAAAGTTCAGTATGTTCTAAAAGTTCTGTATGTTCTCTATGTTTTGTATGCTCTGAAAGTTCTGTATGTTCTGAAAGTTCTGTATGTTTTGTATGTTCTGAAAGTTCTGTATGTTCTGTATGTTCTAAAAGTCCTGTATGTTCTGAAAATTCTGTATGTTCTGAAAGTTCTGAAAATTATATATGTTCCATATGTTCTGAAAGTTCTGTATGTTCTGAATGTTCTGTATGTTTTGTATGTTCTGAAAGTTCTGTATGTTCTGTATGTTCTAAAAGTCCTGTATGTTCTGAAAATTCTGTATGTTCTGAAAGTTCTGAAAATTATATATGTTCCATATGTTCTGAAAGTTCTGTATGTTCTGAATGTTCTGCATGTTTTGTATGTTCTGAAAGTTCTGTATGTTCTGAAAATTCTGTATGTTCTGAAAGTTCTGAAAATTCTATATGTTCCATATGTTCTGAAAGTTCTGTATGTTCTGAATGTTCTGCAGGTTTTGTATGTTCTGAAAGTTCTGTATGTTCTAAAAGTTCTGAAAGTTCTGTATGTTCTGAAAGTTCTGTATGTTCTGGAATTTCTGTATGTTCTGAAAGTTCTGTATGTTTTGTATGTTCTGAAATTTCTGTATGTTCTGTATGTTCTGAAAGTTCTGTATGTTCTGTATGTTCTAAAAGTTCTGTATGTTCTGTATGTTTTGTATGTTCTGAAAGTTCTGTGTGTTCTGTAGGTTCTGTATGTTCTAAAAGTTTTGTATGTTTTGTATGTTCTAAAAGTTCTGCAAATTCTGTATGTTCTGAAAGTTCTGTATGTTCTGTATGTTCTAAAAGTTCTGTATGTTCTGAAAGGTCTGTATGTTCTGAAAGTTCTGAAAATTCTATATGTTCTGAAAGTTCTGTATGTTCTGTATGTTCTAAAAGTTCTGTAGGTTTTGTATGTTCTGTATGTTCTGAAAGTTCTGTATGTTTTGTATGTTCTGAAAGTTCTGAAAGTTCTGTATGTTCTGAAAGTTCTGCATGTTCTGAAAGTTCTGAAAGTTCTGTATGGTCTAAAAGGTCTGTATGTTCTGAAAGTTCTGTATATTTTGTATGTTCTGAAAGTTCTGTATGTACTGAAAGTTCTGCGTGTTCTGTAGGTTCTGTATGTTCTAAACGTTTTGTATGTTTTGTATGTTCTAAAAGTTCTGAAAGGTCTGTATGTTCTGTATGTTCTAAAAGTTCTGTATGTTCTGTATGTTTTGTATGTTCTGTATGTTTTGTATGTTCTGAAAGTTCTGTATGTTCTAAAAGTTCTGTATGTTCTGAAAATTCTGTATTTTCTGAAAGTTCTGAAAGTTCTGAAAGGTCTGTATTTTCTGAAAGTTCTGTATGTTCTCTATGTTTTGTATGCTCTGAAAGTTCAGTATGTTCTAAAAGTTCTGTATGTTCTCTATGTTTTGTATGCTCTGAAAGTTCTGTATGTTCTGAAAGTTCTGTATGTTTTGTATGTTCTGAAAGTTCTGTATGTTCTGTATGTTCTAAAAGTCCTGTATGTCTGAAAATTCTGTATGTTCTGAAAGTTCTGAAAATTATATATGTTCCATATGTTCTGAAAGTTCTGTATGTTCTGATGTTCTGCATGTTTTGTATGTTCTGAAAGTTCTGTATGTTCTGAAAATTCTGTATGTTCTGAAAGTTCTGAAAATTCTATATGTTCCATATGTTCTGAAAGTTCTGTATGTTCTGAATGTTCTGCAGGTTTTGTATGTTCTGAAAGTTCTGTATGTTCTAAAAGTTCTGAAAGTTCTGTATGTTCTGAAAGTTCTGTATGTTCTGGAATTTCTGTATGTTCTGAAAGTTCTGTATGTTTTGTATGTTCTGAAATTTCTGTATGTTCTGTATGTTCTGAAAGTTCTGTATGTTCTGTATGTTCTAAAAGTTCTGTATGTTCTGTATGTTTTGTATGTTCTGAAAGTTCTGTGTGTTCTGTAGGTTCTGTATGTTCTAAAAGTTTTGTATGTTTTGTATGTTCTAAAAGTTCTGCAAATTCTGTATGTTCTGAAAGTTCTGTATGTTCTGTATGTTCTAAAAGTTCCGTATGTTCTGAAAGGTCTGTATGTTCTGAAAGTTCTGAAAATTCTATATGTTCTGAAAGTTCTGTATGTTCTGTATGTTCTAAAAGTTCTGTAGGTTTTGTATGTTCTGTATGTTCTGAAAGTTCTGTATGTTTTGTATGTTCTGAAAGTTCTGAAAGTTCTGTATGTTCTGAAAGTTCTGCATGTTCTGAAAGTTCTGAAAGTTCTGTATGGTCTAAAAGGTCTGTATGTTCTGAAAGTTCTGTATATTTTGTATGTTCTGAAAGTTCTGTATGTTCTGAAAATTCTGTATGTTCTGAAAGTTCTGAAAGTTCTGTATGTTCTGAAAGGTCTGTATGTTCTGAAAGTTCTTTATGTTCTGTATGTTCTAAAAGTTCTGTATGTTCTGAAAGTTCTGTATGTTCTGAAAGTTCTGTATGTTCTCTATGTTTTGTATGCTCTGAAAGTTCTGCATGTTCTGAAAGTTCTGTATGTTCTGTATGTTCTCTATGTTTTGTATGCTCTGAAAGTTCTGTATGTTCTGAAAGTTCTGTATGTTTTGTATGTTCTGAACGTTTTGTATGTTCTGAAAGTTCTGTATGTTCTGAAAGTTCTGTATGTTCTGTATGTTCTAAAAGTTTTGTATGTTCTGTATGTTCTGAAAGTTCTGTATATTCTGAAATATCTGTATGTTCTAAAAGTTCTGAAAGTTCTGTATGTTCTGAAAGTTCTGTATGTTCTGGAATTTCTGTACGTTCTGAAAGTTCTGTATGTTTTGTATGTTCTGAAAGTTCTGTATGTACTGAAAGTTCTGCGTGTTCTGTAGGTTCTGTATGTTCTAAAAGTTTTTGTATGTTTTGTATGTTCTAAAAGTTCTGAAAGGTCTGTATGTTCTGTATGTTCTAAAAGTTCTGTATGTTCTGTATGTTTTGTATGTTCTGTATGTTTTGTATGTTCTGAAAGTTCTGTATGTTCTAAAAGTTCTGTATGTTCTGAAAATTCTGTATTTTCTGAAAGTTCTGAAAGTTCTGAAAGGTTTGTATTTTCTGAAAGTTCTGTATGTTCTCTATGTTTTGTATGCTCTGAATGTTCAGCATGTTCAAAAAGTTCTGTATGTTCTCTATGTTTTGTATGCTCTGAAAGTTCTGTATGTTCTGAAAGTTCTGTATGTTTTGTATGTTCTGAAAGTTCTGTATGTTCTGTATGTTCTAAAAGTTCTGTATGTTCTGAAAATTCTGTATGTTCTGAAAGTTCTGAAAATTATATATGTTCCATATGTTCTGAAAGTTCTGTATGTTCTGAATGTTCTGCATGTTTTGTATGTTCTGAAAGTTCTGTATGTTCTGAAAATTCTGTACGTTCTGAAAGTTCTGAAAATTCTATATGTTCCATATGTTCTGAAAGTTCTGTATGTTCTGAATGTTCTGCATGTTTTGTATGTTCTGAAAGTTCTGTATGTTCTAAAAGTTCTGGAAGTTCTGTATGTTCTGAAAGTTCTGTATGTTCTGGAATTCTGTATGTTCTGAAAGTTCTGTATGTTTTGTATGTTCTGAAATTTCTGTATGTTCTGTATGTTCTGAAAGTTCTGTATGTTCTGTATGTTCTAAAAGTTCTGTATGTTCTGTATGTTTTGTATGTTCTGAAAGTTCTGTGTGTTCTGTAGGTTCTGTATGTTCTAAAAGTTTTGTATGTTTTGTATGTTCTAAAAGTTCTGCAAGTTCTGTATGTTCTGAAAGTTCTGTATGTTCTGTATGTTCTAAAAGTTCTGTATGTTCTGAAAGTTCTGTATGTTCTGAAAGTTCTGAAAATTCTATATGTTCTGAAAGTTCTGTATGTTCTGTATGTTCTAAAAGTTCTGTATGTTTTGTATGTTCTGTATGTTCTGAAAGTTCTGTATGTTTTGTATGTTCTGGAAGTTCTGAAAGTTCTGAAAGTTCTGTATGTTCTGAAAGTTCTGCATGTTCTGAAAGTTCTATATGTTCTAAAAGGTCTGTATGTTCTGAAAGTTCTGTATATTTTGTATGTTCTGAAAGTTCTGTATGTTCTGAAAATTTCTGTATATGTTCTGAAAGTTCTGATAGTTCTGTATGTTCTGAAAGGTCTGTATGTTCTGAAAGTTCTTTATGTTCTGTATGTTCTGAAAAGTTCTGTATAGTTCTGAAAGTTCTGTATGTTCTGAAAGTTCTGTATGTTCTCTATGTTTTGTATGCTCTGAAAAGTTCTGTATGTTCTGGAAAGTTCTGTATGTTCTGTATGTTCTCTATGTTTTGTATGCTCTGAAAGTTCTGTATGTTCTGAAAGTTCTGTATGTTTTGTATGTTCTGAACGTTTTGTATGTTCTGAAAGTTCTGTATGTTCTGAAAGTTCTGTATGTTCTGTATTTTCTAAAAGTTCTGTATGTTCTGAAATTCTGTATGTTCTGAAAGGTCTGGAAATTCTGTATGTTCTAAAAGTTCTGTATGTTCTGAAAGTTCTGTATGTTCTGAAAGTTCTGAAAGGTTTGTATGTTCTGAAAGTTCTGTATGTTCTGTATGTTCTCTATGTTTTGTATGCTCTGAAAGTTCTGTATGTTCTGAAAGTTCTGTATGTTTTTTATGTTCTGAAAGTTTTGTATGTTCTGAAAGTTCTGTATGTTCTGAAAGTTCTGTATGTTCTAAGAGTTCTGTATGTTCTGAAAATTCTGTATGTTCTGAATGTTCTGAAAATTCTGTATGTTCTAAAAGTCCTGTATGTTCTGAAAAGTCTGTATGTTCTGAAAGTTCTGTATGTTCTGAAAGTTCTGTATGTTCTGTATGTTCTAAAAGTTCTGTATGTTCTGTATGTTCTCTATATATGTTCTGAAAGGTCTGTATGTTCTGTACGTTCTAAAAGTTCTGTATGTTCTGAAAGTTCTGTATGTTCTGAAAGTTCTGTAGGTTTTGTATGTTCTGAAAGTTCTGAAGGTTCTGCATGTTCTGAAAGTTCTGTATGTTTTGTGTGTTCTGTAAGTTCTGAAAGTTCTGCATGTTCTGTATGTTCTGAAAGTTCTGAATGTTCTGTATGTTTTGTATGTTCTGAAAGCTCTGAAAGTTCTGCATGTTCTGAACGTTCTGAAAGTTCTGAAAGTTTTGAAAATTCTGTATGTTCTGAAAGTTTTGAAAATTCTATATGTTCCATATGTTCTGAAAGTTCTGTATGTTCTGAATGTTCTGCATGTTTTGTATGTTCTGAATGTTCTGTATGTTCTGAAAGTTCTGTATGTTCTGAAAGTTCTGTATGTTCTGTATGTTCTAAAAGTTTTGTATGTTCTGTATGTTCTGAAAGTTCTGTATATTCTGAAATTTCTGTATGTTCTAAAAGTTCTGAAAGTTCTGTATGTTCTGAAAGTTCTGTATGTTCTGGAATTTCTGTACGTTCTGTAAATTCTGTATGTTCTAAAAGTTTTGTATGTTTTGTATGTTCTAAAAGTTCTGAAAGTTCTGTATGTTCTGAAAGGTCTGTATGTTCTGTATGTTCTAAAAGTTCTGTATGTTCTGTATGTTTTGTATGTTCTGAAAGTTCTGTATGTTCTAAAAGTTCTGTATGTTCTGAAAATTCTGTATGTTCTGAAAGTTCTGAAAGTTCTGTATGTTCTGAAAGGTCTGTATGTTCTGTATGTTCTAAAAGTTCTGTATGTTCTGTATGTTTTGTATGTTCTGAAAGTTCTGTATGTTCTAAAAGTTCTGTATGTTCTGAAAATTCTGTATGTTCCGAAAGTTCTGTATGTTCTCTATGTTCTGAAAGTTCTGTATGTTCTGTATGTTCTGAAAATTCTGTATGTTCTGAAAGTTCTGTATGTTCTCTATGTTTTGTATGCTCTGAAAGTTCTGTATGTTCTGAAAGTTCTGTATGTTCTGAAAGTTCTGTATGTTCTGTATGTTCTCTATGTTTTGTATGCTCTGAAAGTTCTGTATGTTCTGAAAGTTCTGTATGTTCTGAAAGTTCTGTATGCTCTGAAAGTTTTGTATATTTTGTATGTTCTGAAAATTCTGTATGCTCTGAAAGTTCTGTATGTTCTGAAAGTTCTGTATGTTCTGAAAGTTCTGTATGTTCTGTATGTTCTAAAATTTCTGTATGTTTTGTATGTTCTGAAAGTTCTGTATGTTCTGTGTGTTTGTTCTGAAAGTTCTGTATGTTCAAAAAGTTCTGAAAGTTCTGTATGTTCTGAAAGTTTTGTATGTTCTGGAATTTCTGTATGTTCTGAAAGTTCTGTATGTTTTAAAAGTTCTGTATGTTTTATATGTTCTGAAAATTCTGTATGTTCTGAAAGTTCAGCATGTTCTGAAAGTTCAGTATGTTTCAGTATGTCTCTATGTTTTGCATGCTCTGAAAGTTCTGTATGTTCTGAAAGTTCTGTATGTTTTGTATGTTCTGAACGTTTTGTATGCTCAGGAAGTTCTGTATGTTCTGTATGTTCTAAAAGTTCTGAAAGTTCTGTATGTTCTGAAAATTTTGTATGTTCTGAAATTTCTGTATGTTCTGTATGTTCTGAAAGTTTTGTATGTTCTGTATGTTCTGAAAGTTCTGTATGTTCTGAACGTTCTGTATGTTCTGAAAGTTCTGTATGTTTTGTATGTTCTGAAAATTCTGTATGCTCTGAAAGTTCTGTATGTTCTGAAAGTTCTGTATGTTTTGTATGTTCTGAACGTTTTGTATGCTCAGGAAATTCTGTATGTTCTGTATGTTCTAAAAGTTCTGAAAGTTCTGTATGTTCTGAAAATTTTGTATGTTCTGAAATTTCTGTATGTTCTGAAAGTTTTGTATTTTCTGTATGTTCTGAAAGTTCTGTATGTTCTGAAAGTTCTGTATGTTCTGAAAGTTCTGTATGTTTTGTATGTTCTGAACGTTTTGTATGCTCAGGAAGTTCTGTATGTTCTGTATGTTCTAAAAGTTCTGAAAGTTCTGTATGTTCTGAAAATTTTGTATGTTCTGTATGTTCTGGAATTTCTGTATGTTCTGAAAGTTCTGTATGTTTTGTATGTTCTGAAAGTTCTGAAAGTTCTGAAAGTTCTGTATGTTCTTTATGTTCTGTATGTTCTAAAAGTTCTGTATGTTCTGAAAGTTCTGTATGTTCTGAAAGTTCTGAAAATTCTATATGTTCTTAAAGTTCTGTATCTTCTGAAAGTTCTGTATGTTTTGTATGTTCTGTATGTTCTGAAAGTTCTGTATGTTTTGTATGTTCTGAAAGTTCTGAAAGTTCTGTATGTTCTGAAAGTTCTGTATGTTCTTTATGTTCTGTATGTTCTAAAAGTTTTGTATGTTCTGAAAGTTCTGTATGTTCTGAAAGTTCTGAAAATTCTATATGTTCTGGAATTTATGTATGTTCTGTATGTTCTGAAAGTTCTGTATGTTTTTTATGTTCTGTATGTTCTAAAAGTTCTGTATGTTCTGAAAGTTATGTATGTTCTGAAAGTTCTGAAAATTCTATATGTTCTGAAAGTTCTGTATGTTCTGAAAGTTCTGTATGTTTTGTATGTTCTGAAAGCTCTAAAAGTTCTGCATGTTCTGAACGTTCTGAAAGTTTTGAAAATTCTGTATGTTCTGAAAGTTCTGAAAATTCTATATGTTCCATATGTTCTGAAAGTTCTGTATGTTCTGAATGTTCTGCATGTTTTGTATGCTCTGAAAGTTCTGTATGTTCTGAAAGTTCTGTATGTTCTGTATGTTTGTTCTGAAAGTTCTGTATGTTCTAAAAGTTCTGTATGTTTTATATGTTCTGAAAGTTCTGAAAGTTCTGTATGTTCTGGAATTTCTGTATGTCCTGTATGTTCTGAAAGTTCTGATGTTATGGTATGTTCTGTATGTTACTGAAAGTTCTGAATGTTCTGGAATTTCTGTATGTCCTGTACGTTCTGTATGTTATAAAAAGTTCTGTATGTTCTGAAATTTCTGAACGTTCGGTATGTTCTGTATGTTCTGAAAGTTCTGTATAGTTCTGTATGTTCTGTATGTTCTGAAAGTTCTGATCGTTCTGTATGTCCTGTATGTTCTGAAAAGTTCTGTATGTTCTGGAATTTCTGTTTGTCCTGTATGTTCTGTATGTTGTAAAAGTTCTGTATGTTCTGAAACTTCTGTATGTTCTGCATGTTCTGTATGTTCTGAAAGTTCTGATTCGTTCTGTATGTTCTGTATGTTCTGTATGTTCTGAAAGTTCTGTATGTTCTGTATAGTTCCGTATGTTCTGAAAGTTCTGTATGTTCTGGAATTTCTGTATGTCCTGTATGTTCTGTATTGTTATAAAAGTTCTGTGAATGTTCTGTATGTCCTGTATGTTCTGAAAGTTCTGTATGTTTTAAAAGTTCTGTATGTTTTATATGTTCTGTAAGTTCTGAAAGTTCTGTATGTTCTGAAAAGTTCTGTATGTTTTTATATGTTCTGAAAGTTCTGTAAGTTCTGTATGTTCTGAAAAGTTCAGCATGTTCTGAAAGTTCTGTATGTTTCTGAAAAGTTCTGTATTGTTCCGAAAGTTCTGAAAGTTCTGTATGTTCTGAAAGTTCTGTATGTTCTGTATGTTCTAAAAGTTCTGTATGTTCCGTATGTTCTGAAAGTTCAGTATGTTTTGAAAGTTCTGTATGTTCTGTATGTTCTAAAAGTTCTGTATGTTCCGTATGTTCTGAAAGTTCAGTATGTTTTGAAAGTTCTGAAAGTTCTGTATGTTCTAAAAGTTCTGTATGTTCTGAAAGTTCCATATTTTCTGAAAGTTCCGTATGTTCTCTATGTTTTGTATGCTCTGAAAGTTCTGTATGTTCTGAAAGTTCTGTATGTTTTGTGTGTTCTGAAAATTCTGTATGCTCTGAAAGTTCTGTATGTTCTGTATGTTCTGAAAGTTCTGTATGTTCTGTATGCTCTAAAAGTTCTGTATGTTCTGAAAGTTCTGTATGTTCTGTATGTTTGTTCTGAAAGTTCTGTATGTTCTAAAAGTTCTGTATGTTTTATATGTTCTGAAAGTTCTAAAAGTTCTGTATGTTTTATATGTTCTGAAAGTTCCGAAAGTTCTGATCGTTCGGTATGTTCTGTATGTTCTGTATGTTCTGTATGTTCTGAAAGTTCTGTATGTTCTGTATGTTCTGTATGTTCTGAAAGTTCTGATCGTTCTGTATGTCCTGTATGTTCTAAAAGTTCTGTATGTTCTGGAATTTCTGTTTGTCCTGTATGTTCTGTATGTTGTAAAAGTTCTGTATGTTCTGAAACTTCTGTATGTTCTGTATGTTCTGTATGTTCTGAAAGTTCTGATCGTTCTGTATGTTCTGTATGTTCTGAAAGTTCTGTATGTTCTGTATGTTCTGTATGTTCTGAAAGTTCTGTATGTTCTGGAATTTCTGTATGTCCTGTATGTTCTGTATGTTATAAAAGTTCTGGAATTTCTGTATGTCCTG
The DNA here is from genome assembly GCA_021613375.1 of Megaleporinus macrocephalus. Classification (NCBI taxonomy): domain Eukaryota; kingdom Metazoa; phylum Chordata; class Actinopteri; order Characiformes; family Anostomidae; genus Megaleporinus; species Megaleporinus macrocephalus. Next base: position 48,478,362 of record CM038711.1, read on the forward strand.
TATGTTCTGAAAGTTCTGTATGTTTTAAAAGTTCTGTATGTTTCATATGTTCTGAAAGTTCTGAAAGTTCTGTATGTTCTGAAAGTTCAGCATGTTCTGAAAGTTCTGTATGTTCTGAAAGTTCAGTATGTTCCGAAAGTTCTGAAAGTTCTGTATGTTCTGAAAGTTCTGTATGTTCTGTATGTTCTGTATGTTCTGAAAGTTCCATATTTTTTGAAAGTTCCGTATGTTCTCTATGTTTTGTATGCTCTGAAAGTTCTGTATGTTCTGAAAGTTCTGTATGTTTTGTGTGTTCTGAAAATTCTGTATGCTCTGAAAGTTCTGTATGTTCTGTATGTTCTGAAAGTTCTGTATGTTATGTATGTTCTAAAAGTTCTGTATGTTCTGAAAGTTCTGTATGTTCTGTATGTTTGTTCTGAAAGTTCTGTATGTTCTAAAAGTTCTGTATGTTTTATATGTTCTGAAAGTTCTGAAAGTTCTGTATGTTCTGTATGTTCTGGAATTTCTGTATGTTCTGAAAGTTCTGTATGTTTTATATGTTCTGAAAGTTCTGAAAGTTCTGTATGTTCTGTATGTTCTGTATGTTCTGAAAGTTCTGAATGTTCTGGAATTTCTGTATGTCCTGTATGTTCTGTATGTTCTGTATGTTCTGAATGTTCTGAATGTTCTGGAATTTCTGTATGTCCTGTATGTTCTGTATGTTCTGTATGTTCTGAATGTTCTGAATGTTCTGGAATTTCTGTATGTCCTGTATGTTCTGTATGTTATAAAAGTTCTGTATGTTCTGAAAGTTCTGATCGTTCGGTATGTTCTGTATGTTCTGAAAGTTCTGTATGTTCTGTATGTTCTGTATGTTCTGAAAGTTCTGATCGTTCTGTATGTTCTGTATGTTCTGAAAGTTCTGTATGTTCTGGAATTTCTGTTTGTCCTGTATGTTCTGTATGTTGTAAAAGTTCTGTATGTTCTGAAACTTCTGTATGTTCTGTATGTTCTGAAAGTTCTGTATGTTCTGTATGTTCTGTATGTTCTGGAATTTCTGTATGTCCTGTATATTCTGTATGTTATAAAAGTTCTGGAATTTCTGTATGTCCTGTATGTTCTGAAAGTTCTGTATGTTTTAAAAGTTCTGTATGTTTTATATGTTCTGAAAATTCTGAAAGTTCTGTATGTTCTGAAAGTTCAGCATGTTCTGAAAGTTCTGTATATTCTGAAAGTTCAGTATTTTCCGAAAGTTCTGAAAGTTCTGTATGTTCTGAAAGTTCTGTATGTTCTGAAAGTTCTGAAAATTCAGTTTGTTCTGTATGTTCTGAAAGTTCTGTATGTTCTGTATGTTCTAAAAGTTCTGTATGTTCCGTATGTTCTGAAAGTTCCGTATGTTTTGAAAGTTCTGAAAGTTCTGTATGTTCTAAAAGTTCTGTATGTTCTGAAAGTTCCGTATTTTCTGAAAGTTCCGTATGTTTTCTATGTTTTGTATGCTCTGAAAGTTCTGTATGTTCTGAAAGTTCTGTATGTTTTGTGTGTACTGAAAATTCTGTATGCTCTGAAAGTTCTGTATGTTCTGTATGTTCTGACAGTTCTGTATGTTCTGTATGTTCTAAAAGTTCTGTATGTTCTGAAAGTTCTGTATGTTCTGTATGTTTGTTCTGAAAGTTCTGTATGTTCTAAAAGTTCTGTATGTTTTATATGTTCTGAAAGTTCTGAAAGTTCTGTATGTTCTGGAATTTCTGTATGTCCTGTATGTTCTGAAAGTTCTGATCGTTCTGTATGTTCTGTATGTTCTGTATGTTCTGAAAGTTCTGAATGTTCTGGAATTTCTGTATGTCCTGTACGTTCTGTATGTTATAAAAGTTCTGTATGTTCTGAAATTTCTGATCGTTCGGTATGTTCTGTATGTTCTGAAAGTTCTGTATGTTCTGTATGTTCTGAAAGTTCTGATCGTTCTGTATGTCCTGTATGTTCTGAAAGTTCTGTATGTTCTGGAATTTCTGTTTGTCCTGTATGTTCTGTATGTTGTAAAAGTTCTGTATGTTCTGAAACTTCTGTATGTTCTGCATGTTCTGTATGTTCTGAAAGTTCTGATCGTTCTGTATGTTCTGTATGTTCTGTATGTTCTGAAAGTTCTGTATGTTCTGTATGTTCCGTATGTTCTGAAAGTTCTGTATGTTCTGGAATTTCTGTATGTCCTGTATGTTCTGTATGTTATAAAAGTTCTGGAATTTCTGTATGTCCTGTATGTTCTGAAAGTTCTGTATGTTTTAAAAGTTCTGTATGTTTTATATGTTCTGAAAGTTCTGAAAGTTCTGTATGTTCTAAAAGTTCTGTATGTTTTATATGTTCTGAAAGTTCTGAAAGTTCTGTATGTTCTGAAAGTTCAGCATGTTCTGAAAGTTCTGTATGTTCTGAAAGTTCAGTATGTTCCGAAAGTTCTGAAAGTTCTGTATGTTCTGAAAGTTCTGTATGTTCTGTATGTTCTAAAAGTTCTGTATGTTCCGTATGTTCTGAAAGTTCAGTATGTTTTGAAAGTTCTGTATGTTCTGTATGTTCTAAAAGTTCTGTATGTTCCGTATGTTCTGAAAGTTCAGTATGTTTTGAAAGTTCTGAAAGTTCTGTATGTTCTAAAAGTTCTGTATGTTCTGAAAGTTCCATATTTTCTGAAAGTTCCGTATGTTCTCTATGTTTTGTATGCTCTGAAAGTTCTGTATGTTCTGAAAGTTCTGTATGTTTTGTGTGTTCTGAAAATTCTGTATGCTCTGAAAGTTCTGTATGTTCTGTATTTACATTTACATTTACGGCATTTAGCAGACGCTCTTATCCAGAGCGACTTACAAAAGTGCTTAGTGTTCAGTCAGAGTATGACCCTCTATCTAGTACAAACAGGTTTAAGTCCAAACCACTCTTATACTCAAACACTGCCATAAACACAGGGCGAGTGCTGATACCTAGAAACAAGACAACGCAATACCTAGCAAGACAGGAACATCTATAAGAGAATAAATACAAGACTACATACAGTACAAGTGCAGTACTTAGCCAGTGCTCCTAGAAGATAAAGTGCAATTACAGTTTGTACCAGTACTTTAGTATATAGTGTTTATAAGTACTTTACAAAGAGATAGGTCTTCAGTCTGCGTTTGAAGACCGCGAGAGAGTTCGCTGTTCGGACAGCCAGTGGAAGTTCGTTCCACCATCTGGGTGCCAGGACAGAGAAGCGTTTTGTTGCATGTCTTCCATGAATCTTGAGAGATGGCGGGTCAAGCCGAGCCGTACTTGAAGCGCGAAGGGCTCGAGGTGCGGTTCGACTTTTGACCATTGCCATAAGGTAAGGAGGAGCTGGTCCATTCTTGGCTTTGTAGGCATCAGAACTTTAAACTGAATGCGAGCAGCTACAGGAAGCCAGTGAAGGGAGCGCAGCAGTGGAGTGACATGAGTGTACTTGGGGAGATTGAAGACGAGCCGTACTGCTGCATTCTGGATCAGTTGTAGGGGCCTGATGGCCTGCAGAGGAAGACCAGCCAGGAGAGAGTTACAGTAGTCCAGCCTTGAAATGACAAGAGACTGGACAAGCACCTGGGAGGCCTCTTGAGAGAGGAAGGGTCGGATGCGTCTGATATTGTAGAGAATGTACCTGCATGACCGAGTCAGGTTCGTAATATGGGCTGAGAACGATAACTGGTCATCCAGAGTCACCCCAAGGTTTCTTGCATCTTTAGACCGAACAATCAAAGAGTTCTCGAATGAGATGGCAAGATCCTGCTGAGGACCTGTAGTTCCAGGGATGAACAGCAGCTCAGTCTTGCTGGGATTGAGCTTCAGATGATGAGCTGTCATCCATGAAGCAATGTCGGTCAGACATGCAGAGATACGACTGCAAACCTGAGTATCAGACTGTGGGAAGGAAAGCATTAGTTGAGTGTCATCGGCATAGCAGTGGTAAGAGAAACCATGAGAGGTAATTACATCACCAAGAGAACGGGTGTAGAGTGAAAAGAGGAGAGGACCTAGCACTGAGCCTTGAGGGACACCAGTAAGGAGCCTGCAAGGAGCAGATGTAGACCCTCTCCATGTTACCTGGTAAGACCGCCCCTCTAGATAGGACTCAAACCACTTCCATGCAGAACCCACGATTCCCAGGTCAGCAAGGACGGATAGAAGGATCTTGTGGTTCACCGTGTCGAAAGCTGCAGAGAGGTCCAGAAGGATCAGGACCGATGACAGTTTGGATGATCTTGCAGTCTGGAGCTTCTCAGTCACCGCTATGAGGGCTGTTTCTGTTGAGTGCGCTGGTTTGAAGCCGGACTGGTTGGGGTCCTGGAGCAGGTTCTGGGTGAGAAAGAGAGAAAGTTGGTTATAAACAGCACGCTCAAGAATTTTTGATAGAAAAGAAAGGAGTGATACCGGCCGGTAGTTGCAGACATCTGAGCTGTCCAGTGTGGGCTTCTTCAGAATTGGAACCACTCTGGCAGTCTTGAATGCGGCTGGGACCCGTCCTGATGACAAGGAGCTGTTTATGATGAATGTGATGAAGGGCAGCAGATCCATGGAGACTGTCTGGAAGAGTGTGGATGGAATGGGATCCAGTGGGCAGGTGGTCGGGTTGCTGGATTTAAGCAGCTGTAGGACCTTGTCTGTGGAAAGAGGAGAGAAGCATGTTAAGGAATTATTGGCAAGAGAATGAGTATTGGTGAGGAAAGTGGAGCAAGAGGAAAACGACTGGCGGATTCTGTTAACCTTCTCCTCAAAGAAGGTGACAAAATCCTCCGGGGTAAGGGAAGAGGGTGGTGGGGGAGAGGGGGGTTTGAGAAGAGAGGAGAAAATACTAAAGAGCTTGCGTGGATCAGATGATGATGCTTCCAGTTTCTCCTTATAGAAGGATGACTTGGCAGCAGTAACCTCCGTTGAGAACTTGTAGAGGAGAGCTTGGTAGGAGTGCAGGTCAGAGTCAAGTTGGGACTTCCTCCACTTCCTCTCTGCCTTCCTTAGCTCTCTCCGGTTGCTGCGTAGGACTTCAGTCAGCCACGGGGCAGGTGGAGAGGATCTAGCTGGCCTGGAGGAAAGAGGACACAAAAGGTTAACTGCAGATGAGAGTGAAGAAAGTAATGTATCTGTGGCTGTATCCAAAGAAAGAGAAAGAAAAGAATCAGGATGTGGAAGGGTAGTAAGGATAGCTGAAGAGACGAGTGAGAAATGGAGTGCAGGTTGCGTCGAGTGAAGGACGAGCCTGAAGAAGAGGCATTGACAGCGAGAGCAGTGAGGGAGAGTGTGAAAGATAGAAAGTGGTGATCTGAGCAGTGTATGGGGGTTACTGTCATATCCAGTGCTGGGACAGGTCTGCTGAAGATCAGGTCTAGGACATTGCCTGCTCTGTGCGTTGGAGGGGTCTGGTTGAGCTCAAGGTCGAAGGATGACAGCAGCGGTTCGAGACCTGATGACTGCAGCTTGTTCGATGGAAGATTAAAGTCACCAAGGAGAATGAGCGGGGTTCCATCGATGGGGAAGAGACTCAGAAGAACATCCAGCTCATCTATGAAGTTACCTAGAGGAGAAGGAGGACGATAAATGACAATGATATGCAGTTTAGTGGGGAAAGATACAGTTACAGCATGAAATTCAAAGGAAGAAATAGAGAGATGGGAGAATGAAAGTGGAGTGAAGTTCCACTTCCTAGACAAGAGCAAACCTGTGCCACCACCCCTGCCAGTCAGTCTCGGAGAGTGGGAGAAGTTAAAGGCAGAGGATAGGGCTGCTGGAGTCGCAGAGTTCTCAGGGCTGATCCAGGTCTCGGTCAAAGCCAGGAAGTGCAGTGAATGGTGAGATGCTAAGGCCGAGATGAAGTCAGCCTTCCGAACCGCAGATTGGCAATTCCAGAGTCCACCCATCACCCTGGTCTGAGAATGTGATGACCTTGGGGGATGGATGAGATTCCTTGCATTGCGCTTCTTGTGGTGACGACGGGCTCGTCTGGTTCTGTGGGTTGAGAGAACAGGTACTGGAAAACACATGTTTAAAGTGCAGCAATGTAGTAACTTGAGGGTAATGTAGTAGAATGAGAGAAAGAGATACTTAGCCAAGTTTGAAGGAGATCGCCTCTGTGTTAATATTAAATGGAACAGGAAAGTGATCTGCCTAGTTTCTTTAGTCGTTGTAGACCACTACAGACGGCGCCGTCTGTAGCGGACACCCCCTCAATATATCTGCCTAGTGGCTAGAAGGCCACTCCCAACAGTTCACACCTTGAGCTAACCTGAAACCACACCTGAAACTAGTACTAGCAATTAGCTTTAGAATCAGCAAAACAACCTTGTAGCAAGCAGTTTAAGTCAAAAGTAAATTGGGAAACTCAAGCCTACCTTACCAGCAGAGAAGACAGATCTAATCAGGACACACAAGCACACTGTATGTTCTGAAAGTTCTGTATGTTCTGTATGCTCTAAAAGTTCTGTATGTTCTGAAAGTTCTGTATGTTCTGTATGTTTGTTCTGAAAGTTCTGTATGTTCTAAAAGTTCTGTATGTTTTATATGTTCTGAAAGTTCTGAAAGTTCTGTATGTTCTGTATGTTCTGGAATTTCTGTATGTTCTGAAAGTTCTGTATGTTTTAAAAGTTCTGTATGTTTTAAGTCAAGTCAAGTCAAGTCAAGTCAATTTTATTTATATAGCGCTTTTTACAACGATGTTGTCTCAAAGCAGCTTTACAGAGTTTTGAAAACAGTTATAACATATATCCCCCAGTGAGCAAGCCAGAGGCAACAGTGGCAAGGAAAAACTCCCTCAACTGGAGGAAGAAACCTTGGGAGGAACCAGACTCACAAGGGGAGACCCATCCTCCTCTGGTCAAACAGTATTTACAGTTTGAACTAAATACCAAAGAAAGGAGTCTCTGTTTGAAATCTGGATAGCAAAGCTTTAGAAGCTGCACAGATAGAGGCAGTGTACGACTGAGGCAGTCTCTGGCTGAGGCAGTCTATGACAGTCTTTATGTAAAGTGGGCGTGAGCTGAAACAGTCCCATCCTATCTCAGTGCTGGTGCATCTGGATGGCACAGTGATGTAACTGAGGGTGTAGCAGTAAATGGACAGGAGAGCTGGCTGGTGATGGTGGGGTGATGGCCCGATGATCAGTCCTTCAACAGCCTTCAACAGACAGGGGGACAGTCATTTCCTCAGGAAGAGTAAAGAGAAAGAGTTAGTTGGGCTCAGGAGTAAGACTGTAGAGAATATGAATTTTCAGAATTTTAGAGTGTGGCTGGTGACTCCGGCAGATCTAACTATAACAGCCTAAACTAAAAGGAGAGAACCAGAAGGTAACATGGACATGAGAGTACCCTGAGACACTGGGGTCCCCCCACTCCACCATCAACAAACCTGTGTGATCGCGTGAAGTGGTGGAACAACAGCACCAACATCTCAGTTTACCATAAACCTCTGTGTCCAAGAACCCCCAGATCTCCTGCCTTTATCTAAAAGAGAAGCTTAATTACAAAAAGCTACACTAAACAAGTATGTTTTTAGTCTAGACTTAAATATTGAGACTGTGTCAGAGTCCCGAACATTAACTGGGAGATTATTCCACAATTTTGGGGCTTTGTAGGAAAAAGCTCTTCCCCCCATTGTAGTCTTCTGAATTTTAGGAACTATTAGAAAACCAGCATCCTGTGATCTGAGTGAACGTGGCGGTTCATAATAGGAAATTAGATCTTGCAGGTACTCCGGTGTGAGACCGTGCAGGGCTTTATACGTCAGTAATAGAATTTTATAGTCGATACGGAATTTAACAGGAAGCCAGTGTAGCGCTGATAAAACTGGACTGATGTGATCAAATTTCCTGGTTTTAGTTAGTACTCTAGCTGCAGCGTTCTGAACTAACTGAAGTTTATTCAGGTTCCTGCTGGAGCATCCTGACAATAATGCATTGCAATAATCTAGCCTTGAGTTTATAAAGGCATGTATCAACTTTTCAGCATCAGACACAGATAACACATTTCTTAACTTTGAAATGTTTCGTAGGTGAAGAAACGCTGTTCTTGTAATATTACCGATGTGTTGATTAAATGTCAGATCTGAGTCAATTGTTACACCAAGATTTTTGGCTGCTGAACCAGGAACTACAGAGAAGTCAGCAAGATTTAACATTAAATCTGAACATGTAGTCCGAGCAGCCTTTGGGCCGAGGAGGAGAACTTCCGTTTTATCTGGGTTTAAAAGAAGGAAGTTCTGTAGCATCCAAAGTCTAATATCTCTTACACAATCTTCTATCTTATTTAATCTGGATTTGTCATCTGGTTTGGCTGATATGTACAGTTGTGTATCATCGGCATAACAGTGGAAACTAATTCCATGTCTATTTATAACTGAGCCTAATGGTAGCATATATAGTGTAAATAACAGAGGACCTAAAACAGAACCTTGTGGAACTCCATATTTCACTTTTGTAGTGTTAGACGATACATTATTTATCTTTACAAACTGAAAGCGATCACCAAGGTAAGATGTGAACCAGGATAACGCTGTTCCTGTGATTCCAACTATATTTTCTAGCCTGTCCAAAAGAATAGTGTGATCTATAGTGTCAAAAGCTGCACTTAGATCTAGTAACACCAGTAGAGATACGTGGTCCTGATCAGAGGCAAGAAGAAGATCATTTGTTATCTTAACTAAAGCTGTCTCTGTGCTGTGATGTGGCCTAAAACCAGATTGGAATTTTTCATATATGTTGTTTTATATGTTCTGAAAGTTCTGTATGTTCTGTATGTTCTGAAAGTTCTGTATGTTCTGTATGTTCTGTATGTTCTGAAAGTTCTGAATGTTCTGGAATTTCTGTATGTCCTGTATGTTCTGTATGTTATAAAAGTTCTGTATGTTCCGAAAGTTCTGATCGTTCGGTATGTTCTGTGTGTTCTGAAAGTTCTGTATGTTCTGTATGTTCTGTATGTTCTGTATGTTCTGAAAGTTCTGTATGTTCTGTATGTTCTGTATGTTCTGAAAGTTCTGATCGTTCTGTATGTTCTGTATGTTCTGTATGTTCTGAAAGTTCTGTATGTTCTGGAATTTCTGTTTGTCCTGTATGTTCTGTATGTTGTAAAAGTTCTGTATGTTCTGAAACTTCTGTATGTTCTGTATGTTCTGTATGTTCTGAAAGTTCTGATCGTTCTGTATGTTCTGTATGTTCTGTATGTTCTGTATGTTCTGTATGTTATAAAAGTTCTGTATGTTATAAAAGTTCTGTATGTTCTGAAATTTCTGATCGTTCGGTATGTTCTGTATGTTCTGAAAGTTCTGTATGTTCTGTATGTTCTGTATGTTCTGAAAGTTCTGATCGTTCTGTATGTCCTGTATGTTCTAAAAGTTCTGTATGTTCTGGAATTTCTGTTTGTCCTGTATGTTCTGTATTTTGTAAAAGTTCTGTATGTTCTGAAACTTCTGTATGTTCTGTATGTTCTGTATGTTCTGAAAGTTCTGATCGTTCTGTATGTTCTGTATGTTCTGTATGTTCTGAAAGTTCTGTATGTTCTGTATGTTCCGTATGTTCTGAAAGTTCTGTATGTTCTGGAATTTCTGTATGTCCTGTATGTTCTGTATGTTATAAAAGTTCTGGAATTTCTGTATGTCCTGTATGTTCTGAAAGTTCTGTATGTTTTAAAAGTTCTGTATGTTTTATATGTTCTGAAAGTTCTGAAAGTTCTGTATGTTCTGAAAGTTCAGCATGTTCTGAAAGTTCTGTATGTTCTGAAAGTTCAGTATGTTCCGAAAGTTCTGAAAGTTCTGTATGTTCTGAAAGTTCTGTATGTTCTGTATGTTCTGTATGTTCTAAAAGTTCTGTATGTTCCGTATGTTCTGAAAGTTCAGTATGTTTTGAAAGTTCTGAAAGTTCTGTATGTTCTAAAAGTTCTGTATGTTCTGAAAGTTCCATATTTTTTGAAAGTTCCGTATGTTCTCTATGTTTTGTATGCTCTGAAAGTTCTGTATGTTCTGAAAGTTCTGTATGTTTTGTGTGTTCTGAAAATTCTGTATGCTCTGAAAGTTCTGTATGTTCTGTATGTTCTGAAAGTTCTGTATGTTCTGTATGTTCTAAAAGTTCTGTATGTTCTGAAAGTTCTGTATGTTCTGTATGTTTGTTCTGAAAGTTCTGTATGTTCTAAAAGTTCTGTATATTTTATATGTTCTGAAAGTTCTGAAAGTTCTGTATGTTCTGTATGTTCTGGAATTTCTGTATGTTCTAAAAGTTCTGTATGTTTTAAAAGTTCTGTATGTTTTATATGTTCTGAAAGTTCTGAAAGTTCTGTATGTTCTGTATGTTCTGTATGTTCTGAAAGTTCTGAATGTTCTGGAATTTCTGTATGTCCTGTATGTTCTGTATGTTCTGTATGTTCTGAAAGTTCTGAATGTTCTGGAATTTCTGTATGTCCTGTATGTTCTGTATGTTATAAAAGTTCTGTATGTTCTGAAAGTTCTGATCGTTCGGTATGTTCTGTATGTTCTGAAAGTTCTGTATGTTCTGTATGTTCTGTATGTTCTGTATGTTCTGAAAGTTCTGTATGTTCTGAAAGTTCTGTATGTTCTGTATGTTCTAAAATTTCTGTATGTTCTGTATGTTCTGAAAGTTCTGTATGTTCTGGAATTTCTGTTTGTCCTGTATGTTCTGAAAGTTCTGTATGTTCTGTATGTTCTAAAAGTTCTGTATGTTCTGAAAGTTTTGTATGTTCTGTATATTTGTTCTGAAAGTTCTGTATGTTCTGAAAGTTCAGCATGTTCTGAAAGTTCTGAAAGTTCTGTATGTTCTGTATGTTCTAAAAAAGTTCTGTAAGTTCTGAAAGTTCTGTATGTTCTGAAAGTTCTGAAAATTCTGTATGTTTTGCATGTTCTGAAAGTTCTTTATGTTCTGTATGTCCTAAAAGTTCTGTATGTTCTAAAAGTTCTGTATGTTCTGTATGTTCTGAAAATTCTGTATATTCTGAAAGTTCTGTATGCTTTGTATGTTCTTAAAGTTCTGTATGTTTTGTATGTTCTGAAAGTTCTATATATTCTGGAATTTCTGTATGTTCTGTATGTTCTGAAAGTTCTAAAATTCTGAAAGTTCTGTATGTTCTAAAAGTTCTGTATGTTCTGGAATTTCTGTATGTCCTGTATGTTCTGTATGTTCTAAAAGTTCTGATCGTTCTGTATGTTCTGTATGTTCTGAAAGTTCTGTATGTTCTGTATGTTCTGAAAGTTCTGTATGTTCTGGAATTTCTGTATGTCCTCTATGTTCTGTATGTTATAAAAGTTCTGTATGTTCTGAAAGTTCTGATCGTTCGGTATTTTCTGTATGTTCTGTATGTTCTGAAAGTTCTGTATGTTCTGTATGTTCTGTATGTTCTGAAAGTTCTGATCGTTCTGTATGTTCTGTATGTTCTGAAAGTTCTGTATGTTCTAAAAGTTCTTTATGTTCTGGAATTTCTGTATGTCCTGTATGTTCTGTATGTTCTAAAAGTTCTGTATGTTCTGAAAGTTCTGATCGTTCTTTATGTTCTGTATGTTCTGTATGTTCTGTATGTTCTGAAAGTTCTGTATGTTCTGTATGTTCTGAAAGTTCTGTATGTTCTGGAATTTCTGTATGTCCTGTATGTTCTGTATGTTATAAAAGTTTTGGAATTTCTGTATGTCATGTATGTTCTGTATGTTATAAAAGTTCTGTATGTTCTGTATGTTCTGTATGTTCTGAAAGTTCTGATCGTTCTGTATGTTCTGTATGTTCTGAAAATTCTGTATGTTCTGAAAGTTCTGTATGTTCTGTATGTTCTGAAAGTTCTGATCGTTCTGTATGTTCTGTATGTTCTCTATGTTCTGAAAGTTCTGAAAGTTCTGTATGTTCTGTATGTTCTGAAAGTTCTGTATGTTCTGAAAGTTCTGTATGTTCTGTATGTTCTAAAAGTTCTGCATGTTCTGTATGTTCTGAAAGTTCTGTATTTTCTGTATGTTTGTTCTGAAAGTTCTGTATGTTCTAAAAGTTCTGAACGTTCTGTATGTTCTGTATGTTCTGGAATTTCTGTATGTTCTGAAAGTTCTGTATGTTTTCAAAGTTCTGTATGTTTTATATGTTCTGAAAGTTCTGTATGTTCTGAAAGTTCAGCATGTTCTGAAAGTTCTGTATGTTCTGTATGTTCTGAAAGTTCTGAAAATTCTGTATGTTCTGTATATTCTGAAAGTTCTGTATGTTCTGTATGTCCTAAAAGTTCTGTATGTTCTAAAAGTTCTGTATGTTCTGTATGTTCTGTATGTTCTGAAAGTTCCGATCGTTCTGTATGTTCTGTATGTTCTGTATGTTCTGTATGTTCTGAAAATTCTGTATATTCTGAAAGTTCTGTATGTTTTGTATGTTCTGAAAGTTCTGTATATTCTGGAATTTTTGTATGTTCTGTATGTTCTGAAAGTTCTAAAAGTTCTGTATGTTTTGTATGTTCTGAAAGTTCTGTATGTTCTGGAATTTCTGTATGTCATGTATCTTCTGTATGTTCTAAAAGTTCTGTATGGTTTGAAAGTTCTGTATGTTCTGTGTGTTCTGTATGTTCTGAAAGTTCTGAATGTTCTGAAAGTTCTGATCGTTCGGTATGTTCTGTATGTTCTGAAAGTTCTGTATGTTCTGTGTGTTCTGTATGTTCTGAAAGTTCTGATCGTTCTGTATGTTCTATATGTTATAAAAGTTCTGTATGTTCTGAAAGTTCTGATCGTTCTGTGTGTTCTGTATGTTCTGTATGTTCTGAAAGTTCTGATCGTTCTGTATGTTCTGTATGTTCTGAAAGTTCTGTATGTTCTGTATGTTCTGGAATTTCTGTATGTCCTGTATGTTCTGTATGTTCTAAAAGTTCTGAATGTTCTGAAAGTTCTGTATGTTCTGATCGATCTGTATGTTCTGAAAGTTCTGTATGTTCTGTATGTTCTGTATGTTCTGAAAGTTCTGTATGTTCTGTATGTTCTGTATGTTCTGAAAGTTCTGTATGTTCTGAAAATTCTGTATGTTCTGAAAGTTCTGTATGTTCTAAAAGTTCTGATTAATAATAGAACAGATTTAGAACACACTCAGTACAGGGCTGGGTCAGGCGGGGTCACACCACCCATCCTCCCTCCATCCCACTCTCACCTCCTCACCCCCACCCTCCCACCCCCACTGTCACACCCACCACCCCTCTCACTCTCTCCATACTGTTTCCACTGTGTAGAACTTCAAATAGAGTGTAGTAGATGTTTTACTGGAGTGTAAGAGCTTCCAGGTGGGCCCACCAGCTCCGCCTAGAGAACGTTACTGAGCTTATAAACCCAGTACTGAACCGCTACTGTATTCACACCACCACAACCTCCCTTCACCTCCTCACACCACCACCAACCTCCCTTCACCTCCTCACACCACCACTAACCTCCCCTCAGCTTCTAACACCACCACCAACCTCCCTTCAGCTTCTCACACCACCACAAACCTCCCTTCAGCTCCTCACACCACCACCAACCTCCCTTCACCTCCTCACACCACCACCAACCTCCCCTCAGCTCCTAACACCACCACCAACCTCCCCTCAGCTCTTAACACCACCACCAACCTCCCTTCACCTCCTCACACCACCACCAACCTTTTTTCACCTCACACCATACTCACACATTCAATGTTTATACTGTATTGATGTACATGTTTGTAATTTCTGTCTCACTCTCTCTCTTACTCTCTCTCTCTTTCTGTGTGTGTCTCTCTCACTCTCTGTCTCACTCTCTCACTCTCTTCTCTCTCTCTCTCTCTCTCTGTTTTATGAATGTGAAATCAGTGTTAAAGGTGTAATGGGAGTGGTGTGCTGGTTTTGATGGTTTGTATGAGCTAACCTGTTGTTTTCATGAGTGGAGCACCTGGTCCCGTCCCAGCGCTGTAAGAGCTCCACTTCAGCCCAGTCCAGTCCAGTCCACCCCACACCACCCCAGGCCACCCCAGGCCACCCCAGCCCAGAACCACCCCAGCCCAGCCCAGCCCAGCCCAGACCACCCCAGCCCACCCCAGCCCAGCCCAGCCCACCCCAGTCCAGTCCAGTCCAGTCCAGTCCAGTCCAGTCCAGTCCAGTCCAGTCCACCCCAGGCCACCCCAGCCCAGCCCAGTCCAGCCCAGCCCAGTCCAGTCCAGTCCAGTCCAGTCCAGTCCAGTCCAGTCCAGTCCAGTCCAGTCCATCCCGGCCTGGCCTGGCCTGGCCTGGCCTGGCCCAGCCCAGCTCAGGGCTGAGGCTGGCTGGAGGAGGAAGTGACCTCAGACTGGTGTCGTGGGGGTGCGTGCTGAATCACACGACTGGAATGTACTCGCCTGAGCGTGTCAGAGGCTTCAGGGCTGTTTGTGCAGGATCTCTCTATAAAGTAAACTGCTCCCCTCTCCTCCCGCCCCCCTCCCCTCTCCCCCCTCCCCTCTCCCCCCGCCCCGTAACGGTGCCGGTGTTCATTTAGCGGTTTGGCACGTTCCTGCCCGCTGACATTCCACAGACTCCTAAATTAATAATAGCCGTCTTTGTTTAAGCTTCACGCTTTGTCTCTGAGCTGCAGCTCCCAGAAATAAAGAGAAACGTCTGGAACCCAGCGAGCTGCTGAAACCATAGCTCTGAAGGTCCGAGTGATGGAGACGTCCAGGTTCTCAGAGAGACGATGCAGAACAGCAGATCAGGAGCAAATCAGAAACAGACTGGAGGAACGTCTGAAAGTAAACAGGGCTGGAGCTGAAGCGCGGAGGGGGATGGAGGTCTGAAGTTTGTGTTTAGAAAGTACGATTGGACGCAGCTGCGTGACGGAGCTCAGCACTTTAATCAGCAGTTCAGTCCATAAGTTCTATTTTCATCTATTCTATTATATTTCAGCTGTTCTAGACGTTTCCGTCAGATCTCATTCCACCACAACAATCCGCCAATGAAGTATGAAAGAGGAGAAGCTGAGATTCCGATCGCTCCTCTGCAATCAAAAAAACATTCGTATTTATATGTGAGGCTTGGGTTCCTCGACCCACGGGCCCCCTCTGGTGGTTCCTGGGTCCAGCAAGTAGACCATCAATGGCCCATATGAACAATCATCTACTGGCCCTGCAGTCAAATAACTGTTACCCTGCTGGGGCCACAAATGTTGCCTGACTGGCCCAAAGTTATAACCCAACTGGGGTCCTCATCTCCTCCTCTTCCTCATCTCCTCCTCTTCCTCATCTCCTCCTCTTCCTCAAACACAGAAATGAATAAACTATCTAACCCTAACTAATTAACTAACTAACCAACCATCTACCTAATTCACTAACCAACCAACTAACTGACCAACCAACTAACTAATTAACTAACTAACCAACCATCTACCTAATTCACCAACCAACCAACTAACCAACCAACTAACTAACCAACCAACTAACTAACCAACCAACTAACTAATTAACTAACTAACCAACCATCTACCTAATTCACTAACCAACCAACTAACTGACCAACCAACTAACTAATTAACTAACTAACCAACCATCTACCTAATTCACCAACCAACCAACTAACCAACCAACTAACTAACCAACCAACTAACTAATTAACTAACTAACCAACCATCTACCTAATTCACTAACCAACCAACTAACTAACCAACCAACTAACTAATTAATTAGTTAACTAACCAGCCAACTAATTAACTACCAAACTGAATAACTGACTAACCAACCAATGAATGAATAAACTAGCTAACCAACCAACTAACTAACTAAATAACTAACTAAGCAACTAGCTAGCTAATTACATAACTAAGCAGCTAACTAATTAACTAATTAACTTACTAACTACTGAATGGTTTGTGTTTGGTGAGGTTGTAAATCTAGCTAGTTAGTTGTTTCCTGAAAGGCAGGTGTAATGAAGGTGTTTATAACAGGTGTAACTCTCAGTCTGCTGATAATAAACCTGTTATTACTCACGACTGTCTCTACAGACTCTATTAATCCTGAACGTTCAGCAGCTACTGAAACTTCTCCACTTCGCTTTCTCTGCTTTGTTCTGAGCTGCCGCTTTAAACTTCCCTGTTAAACCACACTTCCAGCGTTCAGCCCCCCCAGCACCCCCTCAGAACTGTACATACCCTGAACCTCTCAGTACTCAGAACTGTACTTACCCTGAACTCCTCAGAACTCAGAACTGTACATACCCTGAACCCCTTAGTACTCAGAACTGTACTTACCCTGAACCCCTCAGTACTCAGAACTGTACATACCCTGAACCCCTCAGTACTCAGAACTGTACTTACCCTGAACTCCTCAGAACTCAGAACTGTACATACCCTGAACCTCTCAGTACTCAGAACTGTACATACCCTGAACCCCTTAGTACTCAGAACTGTACTTACCCTGAACCCCTCAGTACTCAGAACTGTACATACCCTGAACCCCTCAGTACTCAGAACTGTACATACCCTGAACCCCTCAGTACTCAGAACTGTACATACCCTGAATCTCTCAGTACTCAGAACTGTACATACCCTGAACCCCTCAGTACTCAGAACTGTACATACCCTGAACCCCTCAGTACTCAGAACTGTACATACCCTGAAACCCTCAGTACTCAGAACGGTACTTACCCTGAACCCCTCAGTGTTTTGATTAGATGTAAGGTGTTCAGCTACTCTGAGGTCAGTTTTGTGGTGTACAGTGTTCTCGGTTCCAGGCGCTGGGGAAGTTATCAGCTGGACTGGTGTTCGGCAGTAGCTGGACCAGTGAGTGCTGAACATTATCGATTCCGAGCTCAGAAGGAAGCGTATCCAGCGGCGCTGCCGGACTGTATCAGTGTCTGACAGGTGGAGATAGCAGGACTGCTGGTGGGACGTGTCTGAGAACAGAAACAGAAGAGCTTCTCCAGAAGCTCTCATGTTTATTCATGTATGGTGGTGTAGTGGTTAGTATGATGGTGGTGTAGTGGTTAGTATGGTGGTGTAGTGGTTAGTATGGTGGTGTAGTGGTCAGTATGGTGGTGTAGTGGTCAGTATGGTGATGTAGTGGTTAGTATGGTGGTGTAGTGGTTAGTATGGTGGTGTAGTGGTTAGTATGGTCGTGTAGTGGTTAGTACGGTGGTGTAGTGGTTAGTACGGTGGTGTAGTGGTTAGTATGGTGGTGTAGTGGTTAGTATGGTGGTGTAGTGGTTAGTATGGTCGTGTAGTGGTTAGTATGGTGGTGTAGTGGTCAGTATGGTGGTGTAGTGGTTAGTATGCTGGTGTAGTGGTTAGTACGGTGGTGTAGTGGTTAGTATGGTGGTGTAGTGGTTAGTATGGTGGTGTAGTGGTCAGTACGGTGTTGTAGTGGTCAGTACGGTGGTGTAGTGGTCAGTACGGTGGTGTAGTGGTTAGTATGGTGGTGTAGTGGTTAGTACGGTGGTGTAGTGGTTAGTATTGTGGTGTAGTGGTTAGTATGGTGGTGTAGTGGTCAGTATGGTGGTGTAGTGGTTAGTATGGTAGTGTAGTGGTTAGTATGGTGGTGTAGTGGTCAGTATGGTGGTGTAGTGGTTAGTACGGTTGTGTAGTGGTTACTATGGTGGTGTAGTGGTCAGTATGGTGGTGTAGTGGCTAGTATGGTAGTGTAGTGGTTAGTACGGTGGTGTAGTGGTCAGTATGGTGGTGTAGTGGTTAGTATGGTAGTGTAGTGGTCAGTATGGTGGTGTAGTGGTCAGTATGGTGGTGTAGTGGTCAGTACGGTGGTGGAGTGGTTAGTATGGTGGTGTAGTGGTTAGTATGATGGTGTAGTGGTTAGAATGGTGGTGTAGTAGTCAGTACGGTGGTGTAGTGGTCAGTATGGTGGTGTAGTGGTTAGTACGGTAGTGTAGTGGTCAGTACGGTGGTGTAGTGGTTAGTACGGTGGTGTAGTGGTTAGTACGGTGGTGTAGTGGTCAGTATGGTGATGTAGTGGTTAGTACGATGGTGTAGTGGTCAGTATGGTGGTGTAGTGGTCAGTACGGTGGTGTAGTGCTTCGTAAGTTGGTGTAGTGGTCAGTACGGTCGTGTAGTGGTTAGTATGGTGGTGTAGTGGTTAGTATGGTGGTGTAGTGGTTAGTACGGTGGTGTAGTGGTTAGTATGGTGGTGTAGTGGTTAGTATGGTGGTGTAGTGGTTAGTATGGTCGTGTAGTGGTTAGTATGGTGGTGTAGTGGTCAGTATGGTGGTGTAGTGGTTAGTATGCTGGTGTAGTGGTTAGTACGGTGGTGTAGTGGTTAGTATGGTGGTGTAGTGGTTAGTATGGTGGTGTAGTGGTTAGTATGGTGGTGTAGTGGTCAGTACGGTGTTGTAGTGGTCAGTACGGTGGTGTAGTGGTCAGTACGGTGGTGTAGTGGTTAGTATGGTGGTGTAGTGGTTAGTACGGTGGTGTAGTGGTTAGTATTGTGGTGTAGTGGTTAGTATGGTGGTGTAGTGGTCAGTATGGTGGTGTAGTGGTTAGTATGGTAGTGTAGTGGTTAGTATGGTGGTGTAGTGGTCAGTACGGTGGTGTAGTGGTTAGTACGGTTGTGTAGTGGTTACTATGGTGGTGTAGTCGTCAGTATGGTGGTGTAGTGGCTAGTATGGTAGTGTAGTGGTTAGTACGGTGGTGTAGTGGTCAGTATGGTGGTGTAGTGGTTAGTATGGTAGTGTAGTGGTCAGTATGGTGGTGTAGTGGTCAGTATGGTGGTGTAGTGGTCAGTACGGTGGTGGAGTGGTTAGTATGGTGGTGTAGTGGTTAGTATGATGGTGTAGTGGTTAGAATGGTGGTGTAGTAGTCAGTACGGTGGTGTAGTGGTCAGTATGGTGGTGTAGTGGTTAGTACGGTAGTGTAGTGGTCAGTACGGTGGTGTAGTGGTTAGTACGGTGGTGTAGTGGTTAGTACGGTGGTGTAGTGGTTAGTACGGTGGTGTAGTGGTCAGTATGGTGATGTAGTGGTTAGTACGATGGTGTAGTGGTCAGTATGGTGGTGTAGTGGTCAGTACGGTGGTGTAGTGCTTCGTAAGTTGGTGTAGTGGTCAGTACGGTCGTGTAGTGGTTAGTATGGTGGTGTAGTGGTTAGTATGGTGGTGTAGTGGTTAGTACGGTGGTGTAGTGGTCAGTATGGTGGTGTAGTGGTTAGTACGGTGGTGTAGTGGTCAGTATGGTGGTGTAGTGGTTAGTATGGTGGTGTAGTGATTAGTAAAGTGGTGTAGTGGTTAGTACGGTGGTGTAGTGGTCAGCACTGTCTCATCACAATAAGATGATCTGGGCTGGATTCCCGGTCCGGGTGGTTCTGTGTGTATTAATATAATAGTATATGTGTGTATTAGTACATTACTATACTAGTATATTGGTGTATTACTGCATTGGTGTATTAGTATATTAGTATTTTGGTATATTAGTATATTAGTATATTGGTGTATTAGTATATTAGTATATTTTTGTATCAGGATTTCAGTGTATTAGTATATTAGTATGTTAGTGTGTTAGTATATTGGTATAATACTGTATTAGTATATTAGTATACTGGTGTATTAGTATATTAGTATTTTAGTATATTAGTATATTAGTATATTAGTATATTGGTGTATTAGTATATTAGTATATTGTTGTATCAGTATTTCTGTGTATTAGTATATTAGTATATTAGTGTATTAGTACGTTAGTATTTTAGTATATTAGTATATTAGTGTAATAGTATATTGGTATAATGCTGTGTTAGTATATTAGTATATTGGTGTTTTAGTATTTTAGTATATTAGTATGTTGGTGTATTAGTATATTAGTGTATTAGTGTTTTAGTATAATAGTATATAGGTGTGTTCGTATTTTGATATATTAGTATATTGGTGTGTTAGTATATCAGTGCATTAATATTTTAGTATATTAGTATATTGGTGTATTAGTATATTAGTGTGTTAGTGTATTAGTATTTTAGTACATTAGTATATTGTTGTATTAGTATATTAGTGTGTTAGTGTATTAGTATTTTAGTACATTAGTATATTGTTGTATTAGTATATTAGTGTATTAGTATATTAGTATTTTAGTATATTAGTATATTGGTGTATTAGTATATTAGTGTATTAGTATATTAGTATATTGGTGTATTAGTATATTAGTGTATTAGTATATTAGTTTGTTAGTATATTGGTATAATACTGTATTAGTATATTAGTATACTGGTGTATTAGTATATTGGTGTATTAGTATATTAGTATATTGTTGTATCAGTATTTCAGTGTATAAGTATATTATTATATTAGTGTATTAGTACATTAGTATTTTAGTATATTAGTATATTAGTGTAATAGTATATTGGTATAATACTGTGTTAGTATATTAGTATATTGGTGTTTTAGTATTTTAGTATATTAGAATATTGGTGTATTAATATATTAGTGTATTAGTGTATTAATATTTTAGTATATTAGTATATTGGTGTATTAGTATTTTAGTATATTAGTATATTGGTGTATTAGTATATTCATGTATTAATATATTATTATGTTGGTATATTTATATATTAGTGTATAAGTATATTAGTATATAGGTGTATTAGTATTTTAGTATATTAGTATGTTGGTGTATTAGTATATTAGTATATAGGTGTATTAGTATTTTAGTATATTAGTATGTTGGTGTATTAGTATATTAGTGTATTAATATTTTAGTATAATAGTATATAGGTGTGTTCGTATTTTAATATATTAGTATATTGGTGTGTTAGTATATCAGTGTATTAATATTTTAGTATATTAGTATATTGGTGTATTAGTATATTAGTGTGTTAGTGTATTAGTATTTTAGTACATTGGTATATTGTTGTATTAGTGTATTAGTGTATTAGTATTTTAGTATATTAGTATATTGGTGTATTAGTATATTAGTGTATTAGTATATTAGTATATTGGTGTATTAGTTTATTAGTGTATTAGTATATTAGTGTATTAGTATATTAGTGTATTAGTTTACTAGTGTATTAGTTTATTAATGTATTAGTATATTAGTTTGTTAGTGTATTAGTATATTGTTGTATTAGTATATTAGTATATTGGTGTATTAGTATATTAGTATATTAGTATATTGGTGTATTAGTTTATTAGTGTATTAGTATATTAGTGTATTAGTATATTAGTATATTGGTGTATTAGTATATTCGTGTATTAGTATATTAGTGTAGTAGTGTAATAATATATTTGTATAATAGTGTATTTGTATATTGTTGTATTAGTATTTTAGTATATTAGTATATAGAATATTAGTATTTTAGTATATTAGTATATTGGTGTATTAGTATATTAGTATATTGGTGTATTAGTGTATTAGTATTTTAGTATATTAGTATATTGGTGTATTAGTATATTAGTGTATTAGTATATCAGTATATTATTATTGGTGTATTAGTATTTTAGTATATTGGTATATTGGTGTATTAGTATATTAGTATATTGGTATATTAGTATTTTTGTATATTAGTATATTGGTGTATTATTATATTAGTGTATTAGTATATCAGTATATTATTATTGGTGTATTAGTATTTTAGTATATTGGTATATTGCTGTATTAGTATATTAGTATATTGGTATATTAGTATTTTTGTATATTAGTATATTGGTGTATTAGTATATTAGTATATTGGTATATTAGTATTTTAGTATATTAGTATATTGGTGTATTAGTATATTAGTGTATTAGTATATCAGTATATTATTATTGGTATATTAGTATTTTAGTATATTAAAATTAAAAGTACAGCTGCACAAGCAAACCTGCTCCGCCCTCATTGTAATTTGAGGTTGTAGGTAAAATGTGGACTGCCTGGGGGGTCTGTGGTCTGAAGACCCCTGTGTTAGGCTAATAGTGCAGATGTGGTGGAGCTGGAAAGGACTCCTCTGTGAAGATCAGAGCTGTAGATGGAGGTACGTCACCTCGCCTGCAGTTCCGTGTCAGCGAGCTGTTTGGAAAGTTCAGCTGAAGAAGGAATTTTACAAGACGTTGAATGTTCCTTCATTAAAGAACCGAATCCCACAGTGAGGTTAGATGGTGGATGCGTGATGGCTGGATCTGCCAGGAGGTTAGGTTTGGCTGACCGCTGGCAAAACATCTTCTCCAGCCTGTAAAACCAGTCTGTCTCCTCCTCGTCCATCAAACCTTCTCCTCCTCCTTCAGGAGGAGAAGAGTCTGCTCAGCCGAGGAGCTTCAAACTTCTCCACACACGTTCCACACAGCAGAGTTGTTTATTTATAAAACAGCTTCCATAAAAACAATGCAGCTCAAAGTGTTTAATATTTATTTATTTATTTATTTATTTATAGAGTTAGTCTGTGAACAGGGTTGTTTGAGTCTCTGAGGCCACCTTCTGGTCAGTTTCGGTTCTGCAGCTACTAATACTACACTCACATTACTACACACCACTCAAGTTCTATTTTGGGTGGAGTTCCCCTTTAAGGTCATTTACATTAGTGTGAGATGTTTAGATGTTGATTAATTAATTTCCTGATTATGATGTAAATACAAATAAACAGCAGTCGTTAGCGTATCCACATCAAACAACATACAGCAACAACACGACTGCGGTCGTCAACACAAACACACAACATCCACATAAACTCACAACAACAACAACAACAAACAACAACAAACAACCGCGCGCCACACCGCTCGTAAACATGACATCACCCCGTCTCTGAGCAGAACACGCTACAGGCCCATAGCAACGAAACAGGAGCCACTTTTTAAAGGGCCCATAGCAACGAAACAGGAGCCACTTTTTAAAGGGCCCATGTTTACATGTTTACTGTATTTGTGTTTTTAGCCTCTTATTGTTTTTAATTTTATGTACCAAAAACATGCTTTTATCTCTACATTATCATTAATATCCATTAATATCTCTTACAGTCACACACTGTTTCTCTTACTGGGGCTTCAAGACCTTCAAGGTATATGCAAATAAGCTCGGTTCTGATTGGTTCTGCGTATTTGAGAATAGCAGTCCAGGATAAAATATCAACCTATTCAGTCTATAGCAGTTTAGCTCCAACCATTCAGTCTATTGCAGTTTAGCTCCACCCATTCAGTCTACAGCAGTTTAGCTCCACCCATTCAGTCTACAGCAGTTTAGCTCCACCCATGTAGTCTACAGCAGTTTAGCTCCACCCATTTAGTCTACAGCAGTTTAGCTCCACCCATTTAGTCTACTGCAGTTTAGCTCCACCCATTCCGTCTACAGCAGTTTAGCTCCACCCATTTAGTCTACAGCAGTTTAGCTCCACCCATTTAGTCTACAGCAGTTTAGCTCCACCCATTCAGTCTGTAGATGCCTTTGTGTCCTCTGGTGTGTCTGAATACTCAGTAGTGAATCAGTAGGCGAGCGTGGCTAGTATGTCTGAATACTCAGTAGAAAATCAGTAGGTGAGCGCGGCTAGTATGTCTGAATACTCAGTAGTAAATCAGTAGGTGAGTGTGGCTAGTATGTCTGAATACTCAGTAGTAAATCAGTAGCGAGCGTGGCTAGTATGTCTGAATATACTAGCCACAAAACTGCCACGTGTGATCAAAACTGCACAGTCCATCTCAGGAGCAGCCTTCCCCTCACTGCAGAACATCTACCACACCAGGGTCACCAGGAGGGCCCACAACATAATCAGGGACAGTACACACCCCCAGCACACACTCTTCACACGTTTACCTTCAGGCAGACATTACAGGAGTGTGAAGTCCAGGACCACAAGACTGACAAACAGTTTCTACTCACAGGCCATCAGGCTTGTGAACACCTCACGCACTACCTCTCCAACCTCTCCTTTCTGAACTGGTTTTAACTGGTCTGATTTAAACTGCACCTTACACTCACTGTACTGTCAGAATACTGTTTACATTCACTGTACTGTCAGAATACTGTTTACATTCACTGTACTGTCAGAATACTGTTTACATTCACTGTACAGTCAGAATACTGTTTACATTCACTGTACTGTCAGAATACTGTTTACATTCACTGTACTGTCA
>CM038711.1:48514815-48557315 GCA_021613375.1 Megaleporinus macrocephalus
GTATTACAGTGATTTATAATCTTATTATATAATGTGTGACGCTGTTACGTTGTTATGTTGTTGATGTCCAGCTCGCCGTGTTCACTCAGACTGACTGTTTTCTGTGTGTGGTTCACAGTAACAACATGTTATATCCTAAAGAAGACAAAGAGAACCGCATCCTGCTGTACGCTGTGAGTAACTGAGTCCCTGCGGTTCTCTGAGATCCGTAATCTCTTCAGCTCTAAAGCTTCGTCTCTCTCTGTGTTCAGTGCAGGAACTGTGACTACCAGCAGGAGGCAGATAACAGCTGCATATACGTGAACAAAATCACCCACGAAGTGGAGTAAGTATATATCGGGGGGGTTATAACCTGACGGGGACCTGCAGCGCGTCAGCTGGGATTGAATCCGTGCGCTGTTCTGTGTGTAGTTCAGGGAAAAGAGTTCTAGATTTTTCTACAGACAGAACTTTTTAAAACGAACACACGAACGTTACAGCCGCCTGAAACTGACAGACTGAGACTCTGAGCTAAACGCCCCCCGTAGCCGCGGTGCTTTGCATTATGGGGCGAACTCGTAAATAGAGAATCTGTTAACCTCCGAGAGCGAGAACTGACTGCTGGAGTAGCTTCGCCTCGTGTGCTGAGCGACTCTGCTGTTACTCCGGGTTACGTTACACAGAAACAGGTCCAGAACACAGAACCGGCTTCCTGGGTTTACTTTCTGCCGCGTCTGACCAGTAAGCGGACTGAACCACCTCTCGAGGTTCCTTGTGATTCTTCTGAAAAGAAGAATGTGTGAAAAGAAGCCGAACCAACAGGAACCTCTCCGGTTTACAAACTGATCCGGACCACCGTGACAATGTTGGAAGGTGTTTAATGTTGGAAGGTGTTTAATGTGGAAGGTGTTTGATGTTGGAAGGTGTTTAATGTGGAAGGTGTTTGATGTTGGAAGGTGTTTAATGTCGAAGGTGTTTGATGTTGGAAGGTGTTTGATGTTGGAAGGTTGTTTGATGTGGAAGGTGTTTGATGTTGGAAGGTGTTTAATGTGGAAGGTGTTTGATGTTGGAAGGTGTTTAATGTGGAAGGTGTTTAATGTGGAAGGTGTTTAATGTGGAAGGTGTTTGATGTGGAAGGTGTTTGATGTTGGAAGGTGTTTGATGTTGGAAGGTGTTTAATGTTGGAAGGTGTTTGATGTTGGAAGGTGTTTGATGTTGGAAGGTGTTTAATGTGGAAGGTGTTTGATGTGGAAGGTGTTTAATGTGGAAGGTGTTTGGTGTGGAAGGTGTTTGATGTGGAAGGTGTTTGATGTTGGAAGGTGTTTAATGTCGAAGGTGTTTGATATTGGAAGGTGTTTAATGTGGAAGGTGTTTGATGAGGAAGGTGTTTGATGTGGAAGGTGTTTAATGTGGAAGGTGTTTGGTGTGGAAGGTGTTTGATGTGGAAGGTGTTTGATGTGGAAGGTGTTTAATATCGAAGGTGTTTAATATCGAAGGTGTTTGATGTGGAAGGTGTTTGATGTGGAAGGTGTTTAGTCAAGTTTATTTATTTGTATAGCGCTTTTTACAACGATGTTGTCACAAAGCAGCTTTACAGGAATTTTAAAAACATGAAAAACATGAAATCACAGCTGTTTATCCCTTGTGATCAAACCAGAGGCAACAGTGGCAACAACACCTCCTCAACTGGAGGAAGAAACCTTGGGAGGAACCAGACTCACAAGCAGAAACCCATCCTCCTCTGGTCGAACAGTATTTACAGTTTATAAACTAAAGCTGAGTCTGAAGGTAGAAGCTTTAGAAGCTGCACAGGTGCTACATCAGGTGGATGATACAGCGATGCAGTCAAGGATGGAGCAAATGGCACAAATGGAGAGGAGAACTGGTTGGTGCCGGGTGACGGGAGGCCCCTGGTGGTCAGTCCTTTACAGTATTCGGCGGGACAGGTGGGCTGTTAGTACCTCAGAGAGAGAAAAGAAAGAGTTAGTTCTGGTTTGTGTTAGTACAGAGTTAGTTCTGGTTTGGGTTAGTACAGAGACAGAGTTAGTTCTGGTTTGGGTTAGTACAGAGACAGAGTTAGTTCTGGTTTAGGTTAGTATAGAGACAGAGTTAGTTCTGGTTTGGGTTAGTACAGAGACAGAGTTAGTTCTGGTTTGTGTTAGTACAGAGACAGAGTTAGTTCTGGTTTGAGTTAGTACAGAGTCAGAGTTAGTTCTGGTTTGTGTTAGTACAGAGACAGAGTTCTGGTTTGTGTTAGTACAGAGTCAGAGTTAGTTCTGGTTTGTGTTAGTACAGAGACAGAGTTAGTTCTGGTTTGTGTTAGTACAGAGACAGAGTTAGTTCTGGTTTGTGTTAGTACAGAGACAGTTCTGGTTTGTGTTAGTACAGAGACAGAGTTAGTTCTGGTTTAGGTTAGTACAGAGACAGAGTTAGTTCTGGTTTAGGTTAGTATAGAGACAGAGTTAGTTCTGGTTTGGGTTAGTACAGAGACAGAGTTAGTTCTGGTTTGTGTTAGTACAGAGACAGAGTTAGTTCTGGTTTGAGTTAGTACAGAGTCAGAGTTAGTTCTGGTTTGTGTTAGTACAGAGACAGAGTTAGTTCTGGTTTGGGTTAGTACAGAGACTGAGTTAGTTCTGGTTTAGGTTAGTACAGAGACAGAGTTAGTTCTGGTTTGTGTTAGTACAGAGACAGAGTTAGTTCTGGTTTGGGTTAGTACAGAGTCAGAGTTAGTTCTGGTTTGGGTTAGTACAGAGACAGAGTTAGTTCTGGTTTGTGTTAGTACAGAGACAGAGTTAGTTCTGGTTTGGGTTAGTACAGAGTCAGAGTTAGTTCTGGTTTAGGTTAGGACAGAGTCAGAGTTAGTTCTGGTTTGGGTTAGTATAGAGACAGAGTTAGTTCTGGTTTGTGTTAGTACAGAGTCAGAGTTAGTTCTGGTTTAGGTTAGTTCAGAGACAGAGTTAGTTCTGGTTTAGGTTAGTACAGAGACAGAGTTAGTTCTGGTTTAGGTTAGTACAGAGACAGAGTTAGTTCTGGTTTAGGTTAGTACAGAGACAGAGTTAGTTCTGGTGTAGGTTAGTACAGAGACTGAGTTAGTTCTGGTGTAGGTTAGTACAGAGACTGAGTTAGTTCTGGTTTAGGTTAGTACAGAGACAGAGTTAGTTCTGGTTTAGGTTAGTACAGAGACAGAGTTAGTTCTGGTTTTAGGTTAGTACAGAGACAGAGTTAGTTCTGGTTTTAGGTTAGTACAGAGACTGAGTTAGTTCTGGTCTGGGTTAGTACAGAGACAGAGTTAGTTCTGGTCTGGGTTAGTACAGAGACTGAGTTAGTTCTGGTCTGGGTTAGTACAGAGACTGAGTTAGTTCTGGTCTGGGTTAGTACAGAGACTGAGTTAGTTCTGGTCTGGGTTAGTACAGAGACTGAGTTAGTTCTGGTTTGTGTTAGTACAGAGACTGAGTTAGTTCTGGTTTAGGTTAGTACAGAGACAGAGTTGGTTCTGGTCTGGGTTAGTACAGAGACTGAGTTAGTTCTGGTTTTGGTTAGTACAGAGACTGAGTTAGTTCTGGTTTAGGTTAGTACAGAGACTGAGTTGGTTCTGGTCTGGGTTAGTACAGAGACTGAGTTAGTTCTGGTCTGGGTTAGTACAGAGACTGAGTTAGTTCTGGTTTAGGTTAGTACAGAGACTGAGTTGGTTCTGGTCTGGGTTAGTACAGAGACTGAGTTAGTTCTGGTTTTGGTTAGTACAGAGACTGAGTTAGTTCTGGTTTTGGTTAGTACAGAGACTGAGTTAGTTCTGGTTTAGGTTAGTACAGAGACAGAGTTAGTTCTGGTTTGGTTAGTACAGACAGAGTTAGTTCTGGTTTGGTTAGTACAGAGACTGAGTTAGTTCTGGTTTGGGTTAGTACAGAGACAGAGTTAGTTCTGGTTTGGTTAGTACAGAGACTGAGTTAGTTCTGGTTTGGTTAGTACAGAGACAGAGTTAGTTCTGGTTTGGTTAGTACAGAGACAGAGTTAGGTTCTGGTTTAGTATAGAGACTGAGTAAGTTCCGGTTTGGGTTAGTACAGAGAGGTTAGTTCTGGTTTGGTTAGTACAGAGACAGAGTTAGTTCTGGTTAGGTTAGTACAGAGACTGAGTTAGTTCTGGTTTAGGTTAGTACAGAGACAGAGTTAGTTCTGGTCTGGGTTAGTACAGAGACTGAGTTAGTTCTGGTTTAGGTTAGTACAGAGACAGTTAGTTCTGGTTTGGGTTAGTACAGAGACAGTTAGTTCTGGTTTAGGTTAGTACAGAGACAGTTAGTTCTGGTTTGGGTTAGTACAGAGACTGAGTTAGTTCTGGTTTAGGTTAGTATAGAGTCTGAGTTAGTTCTGGTTTAGGGTTAGTACAGAGACAGAGTTAGTTCTGGTTTAGGTTAGTACAGAGACAGAGTTAGTTCTGGTTTAGGTTAGTACAGAGACTGAGTTAGTTCTGGTTTAGGTTAGTATAGAGACTGAGTTAGTTCTGGTTTAGGTTAGTACTGAGACTGAGTTAGTTCTGGTTTGTGTTAGTACAGAGACTGAGTTAGTTCTGGTTTAGGTTAGTACAGAGACTGAGTTAGTTCTGGTTTAGGTTAGTACAGAGACTGAGTTAGTTCTGGTTTAGGTTAGTATAGAGACTGAGTTAGTTCTGGTTTAGGTTAGTATGGGGGATGTGGAGTGTTTAGAGTGCAGCTGGTGACTCTGACAGATCAGATTATAAACAAAACGAACTAAAAGGAAGAGAAGCTGCACACGTGCTACATCTGGATGATACAGTGATGCAGTCGAGGTGCAGCAGATGACTAACATCCATAAAGATGACATAGATGAAGAGGTTATAAGGTAACAAGGGGTACTGATGGTCAGTCCTCCAACAGTATTCGGCAGAACAGGTGGGCTGTTATAACCTCAGAAAGAAGGAGAAAAGAAAAGAAAAAGAAAAACAAGGTTAGTTCAGGTTTGGAATAATATAGTGGATGAGAAGCATAGCTCAGTCTCCAAAAGCTAAACTGAACAAGTATGTTTTCAGTCTAGACTTAAAGCTTGAGACTGTTTCAGAGTCCCGAACATTAACTGGGAGATTATTCCACAGTTTGGGGGCTTTGTAGGAAAAAGCTCTTCCCCCCCTTTATTGTAGTCTTCTGAATTTTAGGAACTATTAGAAAACCAGCATCCTGTGATCTGAGTGAACGTGGCGGTTCATAATAGGAGATTAGATCTTGCAGGTACTCCGGTCGAGACCGTGCAGGGTTTTATACGTCAGTAATAGAATTTTATAGTCGATACGGAATTTAACAGGAAGTCAGTGTAGCTGATTAAACTGGACTGATGATGGAAGGTTCTGGTTTTAGTTAGTACTCTAGAGTTCTGAACTAACTGGAGTTTATTCAGGTTCCTGCTGGAGCATCCTGACAATAATTCAGTACAGTGATCTAGACTTGAGGTTATAAAGGCATGTATCAACTTTTCAGCATCAGACACAGAAAACACATTTCTTAACTTTGAAATGTTTCGTAGGTGAAGAAACGCTGTTCTTGTAATGTTACCTACGTGTTGATTAAATGTCAGATCTGAGTCAAACACACCGAGATTTATAACTACTGAACCAGAAACTACTGAACCAGGAACTACTGAACCAGAAACTACTGAACCAGAAACTACTGAACCAGGAACTACTGAACCAGAAACTACTGAACCAGAAACTACTGAACCAGAAACTACTGAACCAGAAACTACAGAGAAATCAGCAAGATTTAACATTAAATCTGAACATTTAGTCCGAGCAGCCTTTGGGCCGAGGAGGAGAACTTCCGTTTTGTCAGGGTTTAAAAGAAGGAAGTTCTGTAGCATCCAAAGTCTAATATCTCTTACACAATCTTCTATCTTATCTAATCTGGATTTATCATCTGGTCTGATATGTACAGCTGTGTATCATCGGCATAACAGTGGAAACTAATTCCATGTCTATTTATAACTGAGCCTAATGGTAGCATATATAGTGTAAATAACAGAGGACCTAAAACAGAACCTTGTGGAACTCCATATTTCACTCTTGTATAATTAGATGATACATTATTTATCTTTACAAACTGAAAGCGATCACTAAGGTAAGATATGAACCAGGATAACGCTGTTCCTGTGATTCCAACCACATTTTCTAGCCTGTCCAAGAGAATAGTGTGATCTATAGTGTCAAAAGCTGCACTTAGATCTAGTAACACCAGTAGAGATACGTGGCCCTGATCAGAGGCAAGAAGAAGATCATTTGTTATCTTAACTAAAGCTGTCTCTGTGCTGTGGTGGGTCTAAAACCAGATTGGAATTTTTCATATATGTTGTTCTTATGTAGATGAGAACAGAGTTGTCGAGCTACAGCCTTTTCTAAAATCTTAGAGATAAAAGGTAAATTGGAAATGGGTCTATAACTGGACAGTTCTCTGGGGTCAAGATTTGGCTTCTTTATCAAGGGTTTTATCACAGCTGGTTTAAAAGACTTAGGTACATGACCCAGACTAAGAGAAGAGTTGATGATAGTTAAGGTTTAATAATAGCTGGTAATACTTGTTTTAATAGGTTTGTTGGAATCATATCAAGTGTGCATGTAGCAGAATTTGAGGAAGAGATAAGTTTTTCTAATTCTGACTGCTGAAGTGGACAGAATGTTTCTAGTTTAATGTGGAAGGTGTTTAATGTGGAAGGTGTTTGATGTTGGAAGGTGTTTAATGTGGAAGGTGTTTAATGTGGAAGGTGTTTGATGTTGGAAGGTGTTTAATGTGGAAGGTGTTTAATGTGGAAGGTGTTTGATGTTGGAAGGTGTTTAATGTGAAGGTGTTTAATGTGGAAGGTGTTTGTGTTTCTGCTGGTTGTGTGTTGTGGAGAACTGAGCTGGAGTTTGTGGTGTGAGTTGTGTGTTTGTTGGAATCGAGGTGTTTAAACTGTCCGTCATGTCCCTCCACAGTGAACTTACACAGATCATCGCGGACGTGTCTCAGGATCCGACGCTGCCCCGGACTGAAGACCACCCGTGTCCAAAGTCAGTACTGAACACGACTAAACACTGAAATCAGACTAACGTCTCCTTTCTCTTAAAGCACACACACATATATACATACACACACACATATATATATATATATATATATACACACACACACACATTTATACACATATACACATATAATGTATATATCTGTATATATATAACAAACACTAACTCATATAAGACGTGTCTGGTGGATGAGAGGTGACGGAGTAGCTGGACTCTGTGTCTAACAGTGTCTGTGTTTGCAGGTGTGGCCACAAGGAGGCGGTGTTCTTCCAGTCTCACAGCATGAAAGCTGAGGTACAGTATCAGCAGCACACACGCCCTTAAAGGCCACCTTCACATTAGCAGACAGAACAGACTGAAATCCAATCTCTGCAGATCAGACCTGAACCTCACAGCGTCCTGCATGTATCACTCCACAAGAAAAGCGTCTCAGAATCAGACCGTGTGTTTATAACTTCTAGAGGAGGACGTCTGGTTCCATTCACCACCACTGTGTACAGCTCTGACTGTATCTAGAACAGAGAGTTCCACATAGAACCCACTCTGTCTGTGTGTGTGTGTGAGGTGTTAGTGTTCTGATTGGTTGTGCTCTGTGTGATGATGTACTGCAGGACGCTATGCGGCTGTACTACGTGTGTACGGCGCCACACTGTGGACACAGATGGACGGAGTGAGGAGGATGTGGCTGATTGAACTTGAGCTGCTGGAGACGTGGAGGTTCTCTGTGGAGGTTCTCTGTGGAGGTTCTCTGTGGAGGTTCTCTGTGGAGGTTCTCTGTGGAGCTGGAGATGTTGTGTAATATTAAATTCTTGTTTTATTATTTTTTATTAAAAGTTGTTTCACAAATACATGTTTGTTTGTTTGTTTTGTTTGTTTGTTTGTGTGTTAAATGATTTAGTGCTGAATGAAAATAAACGGTGGTCACCAGCGCTGCTCCTGGAGAGTCCAGTCCAGCGTTAGCTGCAGGAGGTGTGTTGGTGTGGGTTTGGAGGTGAAAGGTGCAGGACAGTAGATCTCCAGGAGGAGGAGTGGTGACCACTGCCGTGACTGACCGGACGTCTGAGGGTGAAGAAGCGTTCAGATGTTATTAGTGTTTATTAGAGCTTAATTATAAATATTAAATTTAATAGAACTTTATTCTGGAGGGTGTTTTTCTTTCAGCCCCCCTGGGGGGCATGTTTGAGAGGGCTGGAGCAGAAGTGGGCGTGGCCAGTGTGTGTTACTGAATTATTCATGAGGTTAAAGGGGAGTCTTCACAGCTCGGTTCTTCAGTGGAGCGTTTCAGGTGGAGCTCAGTTCAGAGCAGCAGCAGAGTGACCAGCGTCTCCTCCCTGACCACATTTACATTTTCAACTGAAGTTTTGGAGGAGGAGGACGAAGAAGAGGGGCCAGACATGGAGCAGCTGGAGACCCCCGAAAGAGTTTTCCACCCGTTCAGCATCCGCAGCCTGCTGGAGCGAGGGAGCGAGGGCGAGAGAGGGAGAGAGAGAGACCAGCGGGCCGGACCTTATAGCAGGCAAAGGTAGGAGAGCACATTCGGACCCCCAGGAGTCGAGGGTCTCAACACCAGCCCCATGTTAAAGTCAGAGTCTTACCTGCTTACACTGCACCCCGTTACTGTTTAGCCACGTTAGCCTGAAAACTGACCAGACTCTAAACTGAGCTCGTTATTAGACTTAACGAGTTAATCTGACTGTGATGTGTAATTAATCACTGTTTACTGTCCAGACGGTGGCGCTGTGAGCGATTTTAAAATAACTTAAAACTTGATTTTAAAGTAACTTAATTCTCCAAAGTACTTTTGTTAGAATTTTGTTCTGGATCTAAATTTTTATTTTGGGTATTAATTTTTATTTTGGATTTAAATTTTTATTTTGGATTTAAATTTTAAGTCTGTGGGATGGTGGTGTGGAGTCTGTGAGATGTTGGTGTGGAGTCTGTGGGATGGTGGTGTGGAGTCTGTGGGATGGTGGTGTGGAGTCTGTGGGATGGTGGTGTGGAGTCTGTGGGATGGTGGTGTGGAGTCTGTGGGATGGTGGTGTGGAGTCTGTGGGATGGTGGTGTGGAGTCTGTGAGATGGTGGTGTGGAGTCTGTGGGATGGTGGTGTGGAGTCTGTGGGATGGTGGTGTGGAGTCTGTGGGATGGTGGTGTGGAGTCTGTGGGATGTTGGTGTGGAGTCTGTGGGATGGTGGTGTGGAGTCTGTGGGATGGTGGTGTGGAGTCTGTGGGATGGTGGTGTGGAGTCTGTGGGATGTTGGTGTGGAGTCTGTGAGATGGTGGTGTGGAGTCTGTGGGATGTTGGTGTGGAGTCTGTGAGATGGTGGTGTGGAGTCTGTGGGATGGTGGTGTGGAGTCTGTGGGATGTTGGTGTGGAGTCTGTGAGATGGTGGTGTGGAGTCTGTGAGATGTTGGTGTGGAGTCTGTGAGATGTTGGTGTGGAGTCTGTGAGATGGTGGTGTGGAGTCTGTGAGATGTTGGTGTGGAGTCTGTGAGATGGTGGTGTGGAGTCTGTGGGATGGTGGTGTGGAGTCTGTGAGATGTTGGTGGGTGGAGTCTGTGGGATGGTGGTGTGGAGTCTGTGGGATGGTGGTGTGGAGTCTGTGAGATGGTGGTGTGGAGTCTGTGGGATGGTGGTGTGGAGGTCTGTGGGATGGTGGTGTGGAGTCTGTGGGATGGTGGTGTGGAGTCTGTGGGATGGTGGTGTGGAGTCTGTGGATGGTGGTGTGGAGTCTGTGGGATGTTGGTGTGGAGTCTGTGAGATGGTGGTGTGGAGTCTGTGGGATGGTGGTGTGGAGTCTGTGAGATGGTGGTGTGGAGTCTGTGGATGGTGGTGTGGAGTCTGTGGGATGGTGGTGTGGAGTCTGTGGGATGGTGGTGTGGAGTCTGTGAGATGGTGGTGTGGAGTCTGTGAGATGGTGGTGTGGAGTCTGTGGGATGGTGGTGTGGAGTCTGTGAGATGGTGGTGTGGAGTCTGTGAGATGGTGGTGTGGAGTCTGTGAGATGGTGGTGTGGAGTCTGTGAGATGGTGGTGTGGAGTCTGTGGGATGGTGTGTGGAGTCTGTGGGATGGTGGTGTGGAGTCTGTGGGATGGTGGTGTGGAGTCTGTGGATGTGGTGTGGAGTCTGTGGGATGTTGGTGTGGAGTCTGTGAGATGTGGTGTGGAGTCTGTGGGATGTTGGTGTGGAGTCTGTGAGATGTTGGTGTGGAGTCTGTGGATGTTGGTGTGGAGTCTGTGGGATGGTGGTGTGGAGTCTGTGGGATGGTGGTGTGGAGTCTGTGGGATGGTGGTGTGGAGTCTGTGGATGGTGGTGTGGAGTCTGTGGGTGGTGTGGAGTCTGTGAGATGTGGTGTGGAGTCTGTGGGATGGTGGTGTGGAGTCTGTGGATGGTGGTGTGGAGTCTGTGGGATGGTGGTGTGGAGTCTGTGAGATGTTGGTGTGGAGTCTGTGGGATGGTGGTGTGGAGTCTGTGAGATGGTGGTGTGGAGTCTGTGAGATGTTGGTGTGGAGTCTGTGGGATGTTGGTGTGGAGTCTGTGAGATGTTGGTGTGGAGTCTGTGGGATGGTGGTGTGGAGTCTGTGAGATGGTGGTGTGGAGTCTGTGAGATGGTGGTGTGGAGTCTGTGGGATGTTGGTGTGGAGTCTGTGGGATGGTGGTGTGGAGTCTGTGAGATGTTGGTGTGGAGTCTGTGAGATGGTGGTGTGGAGTCTGTGGGATGGTGGTGTGGAGTCTGTGAGATGTTGGTGTGGAGTCTGTGAGATGTTGGTGTGGAGTCTGTGAGATGGTGGTGTGGAGTCTGTGGGATGGTGGTGTGGAGTCTGTGAGATGTTGGTGTGGAGTCTGTGGGATGTTGGTGTGGAGTCTGTGGGATGTTGGTGTGGAGTCTGTGAGATGGTGGTGTGGAGTCTGTGGGATGGTGGTGTGGAGTCTGTGAGATGTTGGTGTGGAGTCTGTGGGATGTTGGTGTGGAGTCTGTGGGATGTTGGTGTGGAGTCTGTGGGATGGTGGTGTGGAGTCTGTGGGATGTTGGTGTGGAGTCTGTGGGATGTTGGTGTGGAGTCTGTGGGATGTTGGTGTGGAGTCTGTGAGATGGTGGTGTGGAGTCTGTGGGATGGTGGTGTGGAGTCTGTGGGATGGTGGTGTGGAGTCTGTGAGATGGTGGTGTGGAGTCTGTGAGATGGTGGTGTGGAGTCTGTGGGATGGTGGTGTGGAGTCTGTGAGATGTTGGTGTGGAGTCTGTGAGATGTTGGTGTGGAGTCTGTGGGATGGTGGTGTGGAGTCTGTGAGATGGTGTGTGGAGTCTGTGAGATGTGGTGTGGAGTCTGTGAGATGGTGGTGTGGAGTCTGTGGGATGTTGGTGTGGAATCTGTGGATGGTGGTTAGGAGTCTGTGAGATGGTGGTGTGGAGTCTGTGCGATGTTGGTGTGGAGTCTGTGGGATGTTGGTGTGGAGTCTGTGGGTTGGTGGTGTGGAGTCTGTGAGATGGTGTGTGGAGTCATGTGGGGATGGTGGTGTGGAGTCTGTGGGATGGTGGTGTGGAGTCTGTGGGATGGTGGTGTGGAGTCTGTGGTATGTTGGTGTGGAGTCTGTGAGATGGTGGTGTGGAGTCTGTGGGTTGGTGGTGTGGAGTCTGTGAGATGTTGGTGTGGAGTCTGTGGGATGTTGGTGTGGAGTCTGTGGGATGTTGGTGTGGAGTCTGTGGGATGGTGGTGTGGAGTCTGTGGTATGTTGGTGTGGAGTCTGTGAGATGGTGGTGTGGAGTCTGTGGGATGGTGGTGTGGAGTCTGTGAGATGTTGGTGTGGAGTCTGTGGGATGTTGGTGTGGAGTCTGTGGGATGGTGGTGTGGAGTCTGTGAGATGTTGGTGTGGAGTCTGTGAGATGTTGGTCTGGGTCTGGGTCCGGTCCGCGGCCGGCCTGTTAGTGACCCCTGGTGTTTAGACTTTAAGACGTTAGCAGTTAGCCTAGCGTAGGTTAGCCTAGTGTAAGTATTTTATTATAATTAATATCGTTACTAAGGTAACGTTAACACCGTCCTGCCCGCCACATTACCACATACACACAAACCTCCAAACCCCCCCCACAAATGATCGTCTGAGAGTTCCGGTTACAGATTTATTTAAATTTTTTCTTACAGCATTTTAGTTCCACATAACAACAGTAGCTATGACAACACATTTGAGGGCGGAGCCATGTTGGGTGATGTGTGGTATCAGGTTACAGGTCTGATACGGTGTGTTTGTCCTTCACCGTCCAGATCACCACTACCAGCCGGACTTCACCAAACAGGAAGAGGCGGAGCCGAGCAGTCAGAGAAGCCCCCGTTCAGCTACAGCGCTCTGATCGTCATGGCGCTCAGTCACAGCCGCCAGCGCCGACTCCCGCTCAGCGGCATCTACGACTTCATCGCGTCGCGGTTTCCGTACTACGACCGGAGGGGGCGGGGCTGGCAGAACTCCATCCGCCACAACCTCAGCCTCAACAAGTGCTTCATCCGGTTACCACGGCGACAGGACGACCCGGGCAAGGGGAGCTACTGGACGCTGGACCCCCACAGTGAGGTCTTCATCGGCGGGAGGTCCGGCAAGCTAACGCAGCGCCGACCGGCTGGTGGTGCGAAGCTGGTGAAGCGGAGGGCGGGGCTTGAGTTTACCAGCTCCCTTTACTGGCCAATGGCATCTTTCCTGGCACTGCAGCACCCGCTGCCCGCATCCCAGCATGGCAACGGCCGGGTAGGTGCCGGACCTGGGGCAGGTGGGCTGTTTGTGCCCCCTAGGGGCAGCCCCCCAATGACCGATCCACCTGCCCCAGGTCCGGCCGGCCCACCTGCCCCGCCGTGGCTCTGCTGAGGTGCAGGTTGTTGCAGTTTTAGGAAAGAGGCCTCAGTACACGAGGAAACAGCGCCACCTACAGGCATCCAGCAGCAGTTCCACACTAACCCCGCCCACTTTTACCCCCCTTCCACTTACCCCAACACCCCCAGCTCCCACTGGCCCTGCTGTATGTAGAGCAGAGGTCAGCACACTGGAAACCAGTATTATTATTATTATTATTATTATTATTATTATTATTATTATTATTATTAATAAGCATGTGTGAATCTGTTTGTACTGTAAAGTTATGACGGTTGTTTTCTGTTAAACTGTGTTCTCAGTGAATGTTCACTAAAATTTGAATTTCAGAAATAACCAGCTGTTATAACAGGTTAATATTACAGATGAAATAAAAACCTGACGAGATTTTATTTTTTTAATAAAATGTTTTTCTGTATGTACAAAAATGATGGTTATTAAAAATAAACTGTTTTGTGATTTAAGTTCAGAGTTTCTGATTATACAGTAAAAGTTACGGTAATACAAATTTGCGGTATTGAAGTGTTAGGGTAATTAATTTGTGTGGTAATGTGTTACAGTAATGAAGTGTTGTGGTAATGAAGTGTTAGGGTAATTAATTTGTGTGGTAATGTGTTACAGTAATGAAGTGTTGTGGTAATGAAGTGTTAGGGTAATTAATTTGTGTGGTAATGTGTTACAGTAATGAAGTGTTGTGGTAATGAAGTGTTAGGGTAATTAATTTGTGTGGTAATGTGTTACAGTAATGAAGTGTTGTGGTAATGAAGTGTTAGGGTAATTAATTTGTGTGGTAATGTGTTACAGTAATGAAGTGTTGTGGTAATGAAGTGTTAGGGTAATTAATTTGTGTGGTAATGTGTTACAGTAATGAAGTGTTGTGGTAATGAAGTGTTGTGGTAATGAAGTGTTGTGGTAATGAAGTGTTGTGGTAATGAAGTGTTAAGATAATGAAATGTTAAGGTAATTAAGTGTTGCGGTAATGAGGTGTTGTTGTAATGAAGTGTTGTGTTGTGGTAATGAAGTGTTAAGATAATGAAATGTTAAGGTAATTAAGTGTTGCGGTAATGAGGTGTTGTGGTAATGAAGTGTTGAGGTAATGAAGTGTTACAGTAATGAAGTGTTATGATAATGAAGTGTTACGGTAATGATGTGTTATGATAATGAAGTGTTACAGTAATGATGTGTTGTGGTAATAAAGTGTTACGGTAATTATATGTTACGGTAATAAAGTGTTACGGTAATGATGTGTTGCGGTAATGAAGTGTTGAGAAAATTAAATGTTACAGTAATAAAGTGTGGCGGTAATGAAGTGTTATGGTAATAAAGTGTTGCAGTAATTAAGTGTTATGGTAATGATGTGTTGAGGTAATGAAGTGTTGAGAAAATTAAATGTTACGGTAATGAAGTGTTGAGGTAATGGAGTGTTATGGTAATAAAGTGTTGCGGTAATTAAGTGTTATGGTAATGATGTGTTGAGAAAATTAAATGTTACGGTAATGAAGTGTTGAGGTAATGAAGTGTTGAGGTAATGAAGTGTTATGGTAATAAAGTGTTGCGGTAATGAAGTGTTATGGTAATGATGTGTCTCAGTAGTTGTTCTGGGTCTTGTTCAGGTTGTAAGTTGGTTTACTGGGATTTCGGCTGCGGCTTGTGTTCACAGTGAACTCCTTACTGATCGAGAGGAGCGTCAGCGTGTATTTATCAGTCAGAATTAATAATTAATTAACAACAACTATTATAATAATAATTATTATTATTATTGTTATTATTGACTTTGTTTTGTATGTTTGTAACTGGACTATGAATCCCCACAACACCCCAGTGCCCCCCCCCCACACACACACTGGATCAGTTTCTCCCACTGAGACCCCTCAGTACAACTCTCAGAAATAAAGACCCACTCTGATTACAGCAGGAGAGAGAGAGAGAGAGAGAGAGAGAGAGAGAGAGAGAGAGAGATTTCATTAATATCACTTCTGACGTCATAACACATTTGAATTAAGTTATCAAATATGTACTTCGTTAAAAATCAGAATAAATCTACAACTGTGTTATAATATTAGTATATATTAGTATATTAGTATATATTAGTATTTTTAATATACATATTTTAAAAGTATATACGAAGTCTGCACACAAACAACCTTAAAAATACTTAAATAAAAAACGTAAATAAAAAAATCGTGAAAATAAAAAAACCAAAAAATCTCTAAAAACATTAAACAGAATAAATAAATCCACTTCAGAATAAATATTATTAATATTTGTATGTAAGACGTTTAATTTTAAAAAGTAATAAAAATTAAATAACTAAAATCTAAAAATGCGCCGGATGTAGTTCAGTCTGGGCGGAAGCGACGCCATCACTGTGAGAGCGGAGTATAAACGTGAGAAGCGGCGAGTTTGAGCGGATTAAACCGAATAAACTCGGAATTTACAGCAGAAATCATGTAAGTTTATCCTCAATTTACTGATTAATGTTTAATATTGATGGTACAGGACACGACTTTATACTGGAGCGCAGAAACGGAGCGAAAACATTTAAACCGCGAACAAGAAACGAGACAAAAGAGTCAGTTTACAGAATAAATAGGATAAAAACAACAACAACAAACACAACTAAACTCACCTTCGCTGACTCGAATAACTCGAGATTAATAAATATACGCCGCTGTTTCAACTATTCTGGCTCCTTTTTATTGGAATTGTCCGTTCCACCTTAAATGGTGCAGCAGTTGCATTATAGCGCCCCTAGGGGTGGAGCGGACAATTCCAATAAAAAGGGAGCCGTAGCTTCTTTAAATAAACTAAAATTCAGAATAATAAAAATTAGACATCATTTATTTATGTATTTATTAGTGTTTATTTTAGGGCTTTATTGACAGAAAAACACAGTAAATAAGAC
This sequence comes from Megaleporinus macrocephalus, assembly GCA_021613375.1. Classification (NCBI taxonomy): domain Eukaryota; kingdom Metazoa; phylum Chordata; class Actinopteri; order Characiformes; family Anostomidae; genus Megaleporinus; species Megaleporinus macrocephalus. Next base: position 48,530,610 of record CM038711.1, read on the forward strand.
ATTATTTTAATAAATCTTAACAACTTTTCCTGTTCATCCAGGAGTCTTCTAAACAAGCCGAAGTCTGAGATGACCCCTGAGGAGCTCCAGAAGAGAGAGGAGGAGGAGTTTAACACCGGACCCCTGTCTGTCCTCACGCAGTCGGTGAAGAACAACACGCAGGTCCTCATCAACTGCCGCAACAACAAGAAGCTGCTGGGCCGAGTGAAGGCCTTCGACAGGTAAACACCTCCACGTATCTCCACCGGCCAGCAGGAGTAACCAGGCAGGGAGATCCTGCTGGGGTGGGTTTCCTCCCTTTCAGTGATTGTCATATACACTTAGTGCTCACAGCGGCCCCTTGTGGAGGGTTTCTAAGGTTTAATTGAGTGATGATGATAACGAGCGTCTGTTTACTTCTGGCCAGTGAGCGCACAGCTGGCTGAGTTAAAGCCGAGCTGAGTCATACACACCTGAGCAGGTGAGCAGGTCCGGTGCTGCTGGGGGTTCAGGTTTCTCACTCTGGTGTGTGTTTGGTTTCAGACACTGTAACATGGTCCTGGAGAACGTGAAGGAGATGTGGACGGAGGTGCCCAAGAGTGGAAAAGGCAAGAAGAAGTCCAAACCGGTCAACAAGGATCGCTACATCTCCAAGATGTTCCTCAGAGGAGACTCTGTGATCGTCGTTCTGAGGAACCCCCTCATCACCGGCAAATAGACTGACCACTGTCCACGGAGAGCGCTGACCGGAGGTTCTGCAGGACCAGAGGAGCCAGCGTGTGTGGTGTAGGAGTGCTGAGGAGGAGCTGTTTGGTTGTTCAGGCTCTTCTGGACGACTTGGTTTTTTTTTTTTTGTTTTTGTTTTTTTATTTGAATAAAGTTTTGTACTTAGAAAGAAATCAAGTGTTCATGTTTTCATCATTTGCTGAAACATCTGTTCATGTTGGACTTAAAGGGGCAATTCACCCGATTTTTAAAAAGAGAATTCTGAGAGCTGGGTGAAGGTCCCCTGTAGGTCAAACTTAAAAGTGGAAGTTTAGTAGAAGTAGGTTTACTGTACAGATCAGCAGCGTATAGATCTCCATACCATTCACTGTTCAGTTACTGCACACCATCAGCATAAACACAGTAAACAAGGGTTAGGGTTAGTTAGTCTCTGATTGGATGTAAATATGTAAATGAGTAAGTGAGTGAGAGTCTCTGATTGGATGTAAATGAGTAAGTGAGTGAGAGTCTCTGATTGGATGTAAATGAGTAAGTGAGTGAGAGTCTCTGATTGGATGTAAATATGTAAATGAGTAAGTGAGTGAGAGTCTCTGATTGGATGTAAATGAGTAAGTGAGTGAGAGTCTCTGATTGGATGTAAATATGTAAATGAGTAAGTGAGTGAGCGTCTCTGATTGGATGTAAATATGTAAATGAGTAAGTGAGTGAGAGTCTCTGATTGGATGTAAATATGTAAATGAGTAAGTGAGTGAGAGTCTCTGATTGGATGTAAATATGTAAATGAGTAAGTGAGTGAGAGTCTGATTGGATGTAAATATGTAAATGAGTAAGTGAGTGAGAGTCTCTGATTGGATTGTAATATGTAAATGAGTAAGTGAGTGAGAGTCTCTGATTGGATGTAAATATGTAAATGAGTAAGTGAGTGAGAGTCTCTGATTGGATGTAAATATGTAAATGAGTAAGTGAGTGAGAGTCTCTGATTGGATGTAAATATGTAAATGAGTAAGTGAGTGAGAGTCTGATTGGATGTAAATATGTAAATGAGTAAGTGAGTGAGAGTCTCTGATTGGATGTAAATATGTAAATGAGTAAGTGAGTGAGAGTCTCTGATTGGATGTAAATATGTAAATGAGTAAGTGAGTGAGAGTCTCTGATTGGATGTAAATATGTAAATGAGTAAGTGAGTGAGAGTCTCTGATTGGATGTAAATATGTAAATGAGTAAATAGGAGTCTGTTCCAGAAGATCAGATTATTGTCCAGCGTCCAGTAAAGAAGACCAGTAAGGAGAACGACTGGAACTGGGTTCAGAACTGACCAGCACATCATTAACACCTGGAAGGAGAACCTCCACCTCACAGAGGAACATCCTGACTGACCAGATCTGAGATCACTCACAACAATGGGAAGGTAAAAAACACCCATCACTTTCTCTCTCTCTCTCTCTCAGTCTCACTCTTTCTCACTCTCATTCTCTCTCTCTCTTAGTGAGTGTGTGTTAGTGAGTATGTGTTAGTGTGTGAGTGTGTGTTAGTGTGTGTTTGTGAGCGTGTTAGTGTGTGTGTGTGTTAGTGAGTGTGTGAGATGTTAGTGTGTGTTAGTGAGTGTGTGTTAGTGTGTGTGTGTTAGTGAGTGTGTGTTAGTGAGTATGTGTTAGTGTGTGTGTGTGTGTTAGTGAGTGTGTGTTAGTGTGTGTGTGTGTTAGTGAGTGTTAGTGTGTGTGTGAGTGTGTGTTAGTGTGTGTTAGTGAGTATGTGTTAGTGAGTGAGTGTTAGTGTGTAGTTCAGGACCAGCTGAGTGAGGGGACGGGGGTCTGCAGGGCTCTGTAATGGTGTGAGTGGGAGTATGTGTTAGTGAGTGTGTGTTAGTGAGTGTGTGTTAGTGAGTATGTGTTAGTGAGTGTTAGTGAGTGAGTGTGTGTTAGTGAGTGTGTGTTAGTGTGTGTTAGTGAGTGTGTGTTAGTGTGAGTATGTGTTAGTGTGTGTGTGTTAGTGAGTGTGTGTTAGTGAGTGTTAGTGAGTGAGTGTGTGTTAGTGAGTGTGTGTTAGTGAGTGTTAGTGAGTGTGTGTTAGTGAGTATGTGTTAGTGTGTGTTAGTGAGTGAGTGTGTGTTAGTGAGTGTTAGTGTGTAGTTCAGGACCAGCTGAGTGAGGGGACAGGGGTCTGCAGGGCTCTGTAATGGTGTGAGTGGGAGTATGTGTTAGTGAGTGTGTGTTAGTGAGTGTGTGTTAGTGAGTATGTGTTAGTGAGTGTTAGTGAGTGAGTGTGTGTTAGTGAGTATGTGTTAGTGAGTGTTAGTGAGTGAGTGTGTGTTAGTGAGTATGTGTTAGTGTGTGTTAGTGAGTGTTAGTGAGTGAGTATGTGTTAGTGTGTGTGTGTTAGTGAGTGTGTGTTAGTGAGTGTGTGTTAGTGAGTATGTGTTAGTGAGTGTTAGTGAGTGAGTATGTGTTAGTGTGTGTGTGTTAGTGAGTATGTGTTAGTGAGTGAGTGTGTGTTAGTGAGTGTGTGTTAGTGAGTGAGTGTGTGTTAGTGAGTGTTCGTGTGTAGTTCAGGACCAGCTGAGTGAGGGGACGGGGGTCTGCAGGGCTCTGTAATGGTGTGAGTGGGAGTATGTGTTAGTGAGTGTGTTAGTGAGTGTGTGTTAGTGAGTATGTGTTAGTGAGTGTTAGTGAGTGAGTGTGTGTTAGTGAGTGTTAGTGAGTGTGTGTTAGTGAGTATGTGTTAGTGTGTGTTAGTGAGTGAGTATGTGTTAGTGTGTGTTAGTGAGTGTGTGTTAGTGAGTGTGTGTTAGTGAGTATGTGTTAGTGAGTGTTAGTGAGTGAGTGTGTGTTAGTGAGTGTGTGTTAGTGAGTGTTAGTGAGTAAGTGTGTGTTAGTGAGTGTTAGTGAGTGAGTGTGTGTTAGTGAGTAGGTGTTAGTGTGTGTTAGTGAGTGTTAGTGAGTGAGTGTGTTAGTGAGTGAGTGTGTGTTAGTGAGTATGTGTTAGTGAGTGTGTGTTAGAGAGTGTGTGTTAGTGAGTAAGTGTGTGTTAGTGAGTGTTAGTGAGTGAGTGTGTGTAAGTGAGTATGTGTTAGTGAGTGTTAGTGAGTGAGTGTGTGTTAGTGAGTGTGCGTTAGTGTGTGTTAGTGAGTAAGTGTGTGTTAGTGAGTGTTAGTGAGTGAGTGTGTGTTAGTGAGTGTGTTAGTGAGTGTGTGTGTGAGTGTGTGTTAGTGAGTGTTAGTGAGTGAGTGTGTGTTAGTGAGTGTGTGTGAGTGTGTGTTAGTGAGTGTGTTAGTGAGTGTTAGTGAGTAAGTGTGTGTTAGTGAGTGAGTGTGTGTTAGTGAGTGAGTGTGTGTTAGTGAGTATGTGTTAGTGTGTGTTAGTGAGTGTGTGTTAGTGAGTGTGTGTTAGTGAGTGTGTGTTAGTGAGTAAGTGTGTGTTAGTGAGTGTTAGTGAGTGAGTGTGTGTTAGTGAGTGTGTGTTAGTGAGTGTGTGTTAGTGAGTGTTAGTGAGTGAGTGTGTGTTAGTGAGTATGTGTTAGTGTGTGTTAGTGAGTGTTAGTGAGTGAGTGTGTGTTAGTGAGTGTTAGTGTGTAGTTCAGGACCAGCTGAGTGAGGGGACGGGGGTCTGCAGGGCTCTGTAATGGTGTGAGTGGGAGTGGCTGTTTTAGGTGTGTTCAGAATTTGATTGGTCTTGTTTGTGTTTTAGAATAAGTGGGCGTCGGCCTAACTCTGCTCTGTATGGGTTGTTGGTGGTGTTTCTTTAGAATATTTACTGAATTCTGAATGCAGGGTCTCAGTTGGGTGTTTGTCTGATTTGCTGAACTCCTGGTTAGTGTTAGGGACCGGCTGAGTGAGGGGACGGGGGTCTTTGCTGAACTCTCTCTCTCTTTCTCTCTCTGTATCTCTCTCTCTCTGTATCTCTCTCTCTCTTTCTCTGTATCTCTCTCTCTCTGTATCTCTCTCTCTCTGTATCTCTCTCTCTGTATCTCTCTCTCTCTTTCTTTCTCTGTATCTCTCTCTGTATCTCTCTGTATCTCTCTCTGTATCTCTCTCTGTATCTCTATCTGTATCTCTCTGTATCTCTCTCTCTCTGTATCTCTCTCTCTCTGTATCTCTCTCTCTGTATCTCTCTCTCTCTTTCTTTCTCTGTATCTCTCTCTGTATCTCTCTGTATCTCTCTCTGTATCTCTCTCTGTATCTCTATCTGTATCTCTCTGTATCTCTCTCTCTCTGTATCTCTCTCTGTATCTCTCTCTCTCTCTCTCTGTATCTCTCTCTCTCTGTATCTCTCTCTCTCTGTATCTCTCTCTGTATCTCTCTCTGTATCTCTCTCTCTGTATCTCTCTCTGTATCTCTCTCTGTATCTCTCTCTGTATCTCTCTGTATCTCTCTCTCTCTCTCTGTATCTCTCTCTGTATCTCTCTCTCTCTCTCTGTATCTCTCTCTGTATCTCTCTCTGTATCTCTCTCTGTATCTCTCTCTGTATCTCTCTCTCTCTCTGTATCTCTCTCTGTATCTCTCTCTCTCTCTCTGTATCTCTCTCTGTATCTCTCTCTGTCTCTCTCTCTCTATGTTTCTGAATAATTAATGAATATTAATGAGGAGCAGATCTGCTGAGTGTCACTTCACACCCTTATACACTCACGCACACTCACACTTACTCACACTCATAAACACTCATACACACACACACACACACTTATAAACACACACACTCACACACACTCATAAACACTCACACACACACACACACACACACACACACACTCATAAACACACACACTCACACTTACTCACACTCATAAACACACACACACACACACTCATAAACACTCACACACACTCATAAACACTCACACACACTCATAAACACACACTCAAACACTCACACACACTCATAAACACTCACACACACTCATAAACACACACTCATAAACACTCACACACTCATAAACACTCACTCACACTCATAAACACACACACACACACACACACTCATAAACACTCACACACACACACTCATAAACACTCACACACACTCATACCCACACCTTCATACATACACACACATACAAATACACACACACACACACACTCATAAACACTCACACACACTCATAAACACTCACACACACTCATAAACACACACTCATACACACTCACACACACTCATAAACACACACTTATAAACACACACTCATAAACACTCACTCACACTCATAAACACACACACACACTCACACACACACACACACACACTCATAAACACTCACACACACACACACACTCATAAACACTCACACACACTCATACCCACACCTTCATACATACACACACATACAAATACACACACACACACTCATAAACAGTCACACACACTCATAAACACTCACACACACTCATACACACTCACACACACACCTTCATACATACACACACACACAAATACACACTCATACACATACACACACACTCATACACACTCACACACACACCTTCATACACACACACACATACACACTCATACACATTCACACACACCTTCATACATACACCCACATACAAATACACACTCATACACACTCACACACACTACCGTATACATACTGCTCCGGTATGTATACGGCAGTGAGATGATCTGCTCCGGTATCTATACGGTAATGAGATTATCTGCTCTGGTATGTATACGGTAGTGAGGTTATCTGCTCTGGTATGTATAAGGTAATGAGATTATCTGCTCCGGTATCTATACGGTGATGAGATTATCTGTTCCGGTATGTATACGGTAATGAGATTATCTGCTCCAGTATGTATACGGTAGTGAGGTTATCTGCTCCGTTATGAATACGGTAGTGAGATGATTTGCTCCGGTATGAATACGGTAGTGAGATGATTTGCTCCGGTATGAATACGGTAGTGAGATGATTTGCTCCGGTATGTACACGGTAGTGAGATGATTTGCTCCGGTATGAATACGGTAGTGAGATGATTTGCTCCGGTATGAATACGGTAGTGAGATGATTTGCTCCGGTATGTACACGGTAGTGAGATGATTTGCTCCGGTATGTACACGGCAGTGAGATGATTTGCTCCGGTATGAATACGGTAGTGAGATGATTTGCTCCGGTATGTACACGGCAGTGAGATGATTTGCTCCGGTATGAATACGGTAGTGAGATGATTTGCTCTGGTATGTACACGGCAGTGAGATGATTTGCTCCGGTATGAATACGGTAGTGAGATGATTTGCTCCGGTATGTACACGGCAGTGAGATGATTTGCTCCGGTATGAATACGGTAGTGAGATGATTTGCTCCGGTATGTACACGGCAGTGAGATGATTTGCTCCGGTATGAATACGGTAGTGAGATGATTTGCTCCGGTATGTACACGGCAGTGAGATGATTTGCTCCGGTATGAATACGGTAGTGAGATTAGTCCTGCAGCTGTAAATCAGACCTGCTCATAACTGCTGCTGACAAGATCTTCACCTGTACCTGATGAATCAGACTCTGATCCTCGAACCCCCCACAGCGTGCAGGTGTGGACGCCGCAGGTCTGCAGTAGAACCGTTTCTGCTGTGGGGTGGAGAACCTCAGGGGAACCTGCAGAGAAGATAGAGCGATGTTTCAGTGCTGCTTCAGAACTCATCTGCTTCACCAGATCAAACCTGCAGCTCCTCAACCTTCACCAGATCATTACAGTAGATTATATAGTAGGGTGTGTGTGTGTGTGTGTGTGTGTGTGTGTGTGTGTAAGAGAAAGAGTGAATGTTTTATTCAGTGTGAGCGGATTTTAGAAGGGAAGTGTGATTATGATCTGAGTGATCTCACAGTAAAAAAAAAAACAAACTCACTCCAGATATCCCCCCACCCCCCACCCTCACCTCCTCCACCGCAACCTGATCCGGCGCTCTGATCGATCGGAGAGAAACTGAAGAGGGTTCCATTTACAGTCAGAGATCATTAAACACACTCGCTCACACTCAGAGAGGTCATACAGGAGACCCCCGAGCTGAACTCAGACACCCCCCACACACCACCGCATTAACCAGAGGACTACAGTAATACATCACACCACCGCATTTAACCAGAGCACTACAGTAATACATCACACCACCGCATTCAACCAGAGCACTACAGTAATACATCACACCACCGCATTCAACCAGAGCACTACAGTAATACATCACACCACCGCATTTAACCAGAGCACTACAGTAATACATCACACCACCGCATTTAACCAGAGCACTACAGTAATACATCACACCACCGCATTCAACCAGAGCACTACAGTAATACATCACACCACCGCATTCAACCAGAGCACTACAGTAATACATCACACCACCGCATTTAACCAGAGCACTACAGTAATACATCACACCCACCCCGCATTTAACCAGAGCACTACAGTAATACATCACACCCACCGCATTTAACCAGAGCACTACAGTAATACATCACACCACCGCATTTAACCAGAGCACTACAGTAATACATCACACCACCCGCATTTAACCAGAGCACTACAGTAATACATCACACCACCCGCATTTAACCAGAGCACTACAGTAATACATCACACCACCGCATTTAACCAGAGCACTACAGTAATACATCACACCACCCCGCATTTAACCAGAGCACTACAGTGATACATCACACCACCACGCATTTAACCAGAGCACTACAGTAATACATCACACCACCGCATTTAACCAGAGCACTACAGTAATACATCACACCACCGCATTTAACCAGAGCACTACAGTAATACATCACACCACCGCATTTAACCAGAGCACTACAGTGATACATCACACCACCGCATTTAACCAGAGCACCACAGTAATACATCACACCACCGCATTTAACCAGAGCACTACAGTAATACATCACACCACCGCATTTAACCAGAGCACTACAGTAATACATCACACCACCGCATTTAACCAGAAGCACTACAGTAATACATCACACCACCGCATTCAACCAGAGCACTACAGTAATACATCACACCACCGCATTTAACCAGAGCACTACAGTAATACATCACACCACCGCATTCAACCAGAGCACTACAGTAATACATCACACCACCGCATTTAACCAGAGCACTACAGTAATACATCACACCACCGCATTTAACCAGAGCACTACAGTAATACATCACACCACCGCATTTAACCAGAGCACTACAGTAATACATCACACCACCGCATTTAACCAGAGCACTACAGTAATACATCACACCACCGCATTTAACCAGAGCACTACAGTAATACATCACAACCACCGCATTTAACCAGAGCACTACAGTAATACATCACACCCCACCGCATTTAACCAGAGCACTACAGTAATACATCACACCACCGCATTTACCTGAGCACTACCACAGTAATACATCACACCACCGCATTTACCAGGAGCACTACAGTAATTACATCACACCAACCGCATTTAACCAGAGCACTACAGATAATACCATCACACCACCGCAATTAACCCAGAGCACTAACATTAATACATCCACACCACCGCATTTAACCAGAGCCCAAACAGTAATAACACTCCACCACCACCTGCATCTTAACCAGAGCACTACAGTAATACATCACACACACCACCGCATTCAACCGAGAGCACTACAGTAATACATCACACCACCCGCATTTAAACCAGAGCACTACAGTATACATCACACCACCCGCATTTAACCAGAGCACTACAGTAATACATCACACCAACCGCATTCAACCAGAGCACTACAGTAAGTTCCATCACACACCACCGCATTTACCCAGAGCACTACAGTAATACATCACACCACCGCATTTAACCAGAGCACTACAGTAATACATCACACCACCGCATTCAACCAGAGCACTACAGTAATACATCACACCACCGCATTTAACCAGAGCACTACAGTAATACATCACACCACCGCATTCAACCAGAGCACTACAGTAATACATCACACCACCGCATTTAACCAGAGCACTACAGTAATACATCACACCACCGCATTTAACCAGAGCACTACAGTAATACATCACACACCACCCCGCATTTAACCAGAGCACTACAGTGATACATCACACCACCGCATTTAACCAGAGCACCACAGTGATACATCACACCACCGCATTTAACCAGAGCACTACAGTAATACATCACACACACCGCATTTAACCAGAGCACTACAGTAATACATCACACCACCGCATTTAACCAGAGCACTACAGTAATACATCACACCACCGCATTTAACCAGAGCACTACAGTAATACATCACACCACCGCATTTAACCAGAGCACTACAGTAATACATCACACCACCGCATTTAACCAGAGCACTACAGTAATACATCACACCACCGCATTTAACCAGAGCACTACAGTAATACATCACACCACCGCATTTAACCAGAGCACTACAGTAATACATCACACCACCGCATTTAACCAGAGCACTACAGTAATACATCACACCACCGCATTTAACCAGAGCGTAAGTAAGGGGTGTGAGGGGTGATCTGCTGTGTGGCGGGTGATTTGCTGCGTAAGGGGTGATCTGTTGTGTGAGGGGTGATCTGTTCTGTGAGGAGTTATCTGTGTGCTAATGCTGCCACCTGCTGGTAAAAATGTACAGGTGTAACTGCACTGAGATGAGGGGTGTGTTGTGTGCGGGGTCTGTGGCGTCTCCTGGTGGCTGATCAGGTGATTTAATCTCAGATCTGTTTAATGAGTATGTATAGAAGCTGTCTGGTGTAAAAACCTGCTCTGACTGAGATCCTCCACTAGAGGGTGCACCGTGACCTCATAATGAGCTCAGTTCCAGCTCCTCCTTGGCTCCTCTTCAGCTCCTCCTCAGCTCCTCTTCAGCTCCTCCTCAGCTTCTCCTCCTGAACACTGAACTGATGTGAAGTGTAAAAGGTTGAGCACTGCTAGCGGACACTCCTGGTGATTCACATAGTTTTATTTACTGAAATTATATGAACATGACTTAAAATTAAATTCTGCTTAATTAGCGTTCGCTACGGAAACTCCTGATCGGTACTGTGTGACGTCACTGGTGAACAACAGTGAACAGCGCCATGGTAACACAGCATTATGACTGACTGGAACTCCTGAAACGTTTAGACCACCATATCATTTAGTCCTGATACTTTAGACCACCATATCACTTAGTCCTGATACTTTTAGACCACCATATCACTTAGTCCTGATACTTTTAGACCACCATATCACTTAGTCCTGAGACTTTAGACCACCATATCACTTAGTCCTGATACTTTTAGACCACCATATCACTTAGTCGTGATACTTTTAGACCACCATATCACTTAGTCCTGAAACTTTTAGACCACCATATCACTTAGTCCTGATACTTTTAGACCACCATATCACTTAGTCCTGAGACTTTTAGACCACCATATCACTTAGTCGTGATACTTTTAGACCACCATATCACTTAGTCCTGAAACTTTTAGACCACCATATCACTTAGTCCTGATACTTTTAGACCACCATATCACTTAGTCCTGAGACTTTAGACCACCATATCACTTAGTCCTGATACTTTTAGACCACCATATCACTTAGTCCTGAGACTTTAGACCACCATATCACTTAGTCCTGATACTTTTAGACCACCATATCACTTAGTCCTGATATTTTTAGACCACCATATCACTTAGTCCTGAAACTTTTAGACCACCATATCACTTAGTCCTGATACTTTTAGACCACCATATCACTTAGTCCTGATACTTGTAGACCACCATATCACTTAGTACTGATACTTTTAGACCACCATATCACTTAGTCCTGATACTTTAGACCACCATATCACTTAGTCCTGATACTTTAGACCACCATATCACTTAGTCCTGATACTTTTAGACCACCATATCACTTAGTCCTGAAACTTTTAGACCACCATATCACTTAGTACTGATACTTTTAGACCACCATATCACTTAGTCCTGATACTTTAGACCACCATATCACTTAGTCCTGATACTTTTAGACCACCATATCACTTAGTCCTGAAACTTTTAGACCACCATATCACTTAGTCCTGATACTTTTAGACCACCATATCACTTAGTCCTGATACTTGTAGACCACCATATCACTTAGTCCTGATACTTTAGACCACCATATCACTTAGTCCTGAGACTTTTAGACCACCATATCACTTAGTCCTGATACTTTTAGACCACCATATCACTTAGTCCTGATACTTTAGACCACCATATCACTTAGTCCTGATACTTTTAGACCACCATATCACTTAGTCCTGATACTTTAGACCACCATATCACTTAGTCCTGATACTTTTAGACCACCATATCACTTAGTCCTGAGACTTTAGACCACCATATCACTTAGTCCTGAAACTTTTAGACCACCATATCACTTAGTCCTGATACTTGTAGACCACCATATCACTTAGTCCTGATACTTTTAGACCACCATATCACTTAGTCCTGAAACTTTTAGACCACCATATCACTTAGTCCTGATACTTTTAGACCACCATATCACTTAGTCCTGATACTTGTAGACCACCATATCACTTAGTCCTGATACTTTAGACCACCATATCACTTAGTCCTGATACTTTTAGACCACCATATCACTTAGTCCTAGGGTCAGGTGTGTTGGGACAGGTGTATTGGGTCAGGTGTGTTGGGACAGGTGTGTTGGGTCAGGTGTGTTAGGACAGGTGTGTTGGGTCAGGTGTGTTGGGATTGGTGTGTTGGGTCAGGTGTGTTGGGTCAGGTGTGTTGGGTCAGGTGTGTGGGATCAGGTGTGTTGGGTCAGGTGTGGTGGGTCAGGTGTGGTGGGTCAGGTGTGTTGGGACAGGTGTGGTGGGTCAGGTGTGTTGGGACAGGTGTGGTGGGTCAGGTGTGTTGGGATTGGTGTGTTGGGAAAGGTGTATCACCAATCCGACCACTAATAGAAGTGTACTCACCCTAGTCAGCATTTATAGACCACCAGGACCTTATTCTGAGTTCTTAAAAGAATTTAGTGACTTTGTTGCAGATCTAGCAGTGAGCGCTGAAAAACTAATAATCGCAGGAGATTTTAATATTCACTTTGAAAACTCAGCAGATCCATTAAAAAAGGCTTTTTCATCTATCTTAGACTCTATAGGTCTCACTCAGAATGTAATAGGGCCTACACATTCCTGTAATCACACACTAGATCTAGTTTTGACTTTAGGTGTTGATATACATAATCTTACTGTTCTTCCACAGACTTCAGTAGTTTCAGATCACTACCTAATTTCATATGAATTGAGTCTTAGTAAAAATTTATGTACACCCCGTTATTGCATGAAACGTTCAATAATGCCAAATACATCTCAGAACTTTATTGAAACTCTTCCAGATTTATCAACCATAATTTTTCCCATCATCAGACCCAACCGAGCTAGACAGAATAACTGACTGCGTAGAAAATACGCTCCGACTAACTTTAGACAACGTTCCACCTATAAAAATTAAAAAGATGCAACAAAAAAAGCTCGCTCCGTGGTACAACAATGAAGTACGCACCTTAAGACAGGCAGTACGGAAATTAGAACGCAAATGGAGAGTGACCAAGCTAGAGGTATTTCACTCTGCTTGGAAGGACAGCCTTAGCAGTTACAGAAAGGCACTTATTAAAACACGCTCAGCATACCTGTCCACACTCACCAACACACACTCAGCATACCTGTCCACACTCACCAACACACACTCAGCATACCTGTCCACACTCATCGAACACAACAAAAACAATCCTAGAGTTTTATTTAGCACCATCGCAAAACTTACCAAAAATCAGGATCTGAACCTCAAATACCCGCCAACCACAGCAGCAATGATTTCATGGACTTTTTCAATAGCAAAATCGAGAATATTAGACAAAAAGTTCTACCAATACGAGTAACCTATCCTTCATCCGGTTTGGCTCAAACAGCACAAAATGTGATTTTAGAAGAAAGACTAGAAACATTTTCTCCACTACAGCAGACAGAACTAGAAAAACTTATCTCTTCCTCAACTTCTGCTACATGCTCACTTGATATGATTCCAACAAGCCTATTGAAACAAGTATTAACCAGCTATTATTAAACCTATCTTAACTATCATCAACTCTTCTCTTAGTCTGGGTCATGTACCTAAGTCTTTTAAACTAGCTGTGATAAAACCCTTGATAAAGAAGCCAAATCTTGACCCCAGAGAACTGTCCAGTTATAGACCCATTTCCAATTTACCTTTTATCTCTAAGATTTTAGAAAAGGCTGTAGCTCGACAACTCTGTTCTCATCTACATAAGAACAACATATATGAAAAATTCCAATCTGGTTTTAGGCCACATCACAGCACAGAGACAGCTTTAGTTAAGATAACAAATGATCTTCTTCTTGTCTCTGATCAGGGCCACGTATCTCTACTGGTGCTACTAGATCTAAGTGCAGCTTTTTGACACTATAGATCACACTATTCTCTTGGACAGGCTAGAAAATATAGTTGGAATCACAGGAAACAGCGTTATCCTGGTTCACATCTTACCTTAGTGATCGCTTTCAGTTTGTAAAGATAAATAATGTATCATCTAACACTACAAGAGTGAAATATGGAGTTCCACAAGGTTCTGTTTTAGGTCCTCTGTTATTTACACTATATATGCTACCATTAGGCTCAGTTATAAATAGACATGGAATTAGTTTCCACTGTTATGCCGATGATACACAACTGTACATATCAGCCAAACCAGATGACAAATCCAGATTAAATAAGATAGAAGATTGTGTAAGAGATATTAGACTTTGGATGCTACAGAACTTCCTTCTTTTAAACCCAGATAAAACGGAAGTTCTCCTCCTCGGCCCAAAGGCTGCTCGGACTAAATGTTCAGATTTAATGTTAAATCTTGCTAAATTCTCTGTAGTTCCTGGTTCAGTAGCCAAAAATCTTGGTGTAACAATTGACTCAGATCTGACATTTAATCAACACGTAGGTAATATTACAAGAACAGCGTTTCTTAACCTACGAAACATTTCAAAGTTAAGAAATGCGTTATCTGTGTCTGATGCTGAAAAGTTGATACATGCCTTTATAACCTCAAGTCTAGATTACTGTAATGCATTATTGTCAGGATGCTCCAGCAGGAACCTGAATAAACTCCAGTTAGTTCAGAACGCTGCAGCTAGAGTACTAACTAAAACCAGGAAATTTGATCACATCAGTCCAGTTTTATCAGCGCTACACTGGCTTCCTGTTAAATTCCGTATCGACTATAAAATTCTATTACTGACGTATAAAGCCCTGCACGGTCTCACACCAGGAGTACCTGCAAGATCTAATTTCCTATTATGAACCGCCACGTTCACTCAGATCACAGGATGCTGGTTTTCTAATAGTTCCTAAAATTCAGGAAGACTACAATGGGGGAAGAGCTTTTTCCTACAAAGCCCCAAAATTGTGGAATAATCTCCCAGTTAATGTTCGGGGACTCTGACACAGTCTCAATATTTAAGTCTAGACTAAAAACATACTTGTTTAGTGTAGCTTTTGGTAATTAAGCTTCTCTTTTAGATAAAGGCAGGAGATCTGGGGGTTCTTGGACACAGAGGTTTATGGTAAACTGAGATGTGGTGCTGTTGTTCCACCACTTCACGCGATCACACAGGTTTGTTGATGGTGGAGTTGGGGGGACCCCAGTGTCTCAGGGTACTTCTCATGTCCATGTTACCTCTGGTTCTCTCCTTTTAGTTTAGGCTGTTATAGTTAGATCTGCCGGAGGTCGCCAGCCACACTCTAAATTCTGAAAATTCATATTCTCTACAGTCTTACTACTGAGCCCAACTAACTCTTTCTCTTTACTCTTCCTGAGGAAATGACTGTCCTCCTGTCTGTTGAAGGCTGTTGAAGGACTGATCATCGGGCCATCACCCCACCATCACCAGCCAGCTCACCTGTCCATTTACTGCTACACCCTCAGTTACATCACTGTGCCATCCAGATGCACCAGCACTGAGATAGGATGGGACTGTTTCAGCTCACGCCCACTTTACATAAAGACTGTCATAGACTGCCTCAGCCAGAGACTGCCTCAGTCGTACACTGCCTCTATCTGTGCAGCTTCTAAAGCTTTGATATCCAGATTTCAAACAGAGACTCCTTTCTTTGGTATTTAGTTCAAACTGTAAATACTGTTTGACCAGAGGAGGATGGGTCTCCCCTTGTGAGTCTGGTTCCTCCCAAGGTTCTTCCTCCAGTTGAGGGAGTTTTTCCTTGCCACTGTTGCCTCTGGCTTGCTCACTGGGGGATATATGTTATAACTGTTTTCAAAACTCTGTAAAGCTGCTTTGAGACAACATCGTTGTAAAAAGCGCTATATAAATAAAATTGACTTGACTTGACTTGACTATTGGGAAAGGTGTGTTAGGATTGGTGTGTTGGGACAGGTGTGTTGGGTCAGGTGTGTTGGACTAGTGTGGGATTGGTGTGTTGGGACAGATGTGTTGGGACAGGTGTGTGGGGTCAGGTGTGTTGGGTCAGGTGTGGTGGGTCAGGTGTGTTGGGACAGGTGTGTTGGGATTGGTGTGTTGGGACAGGTGTGTTGGGTCAGGTGTGTTGGGTCAGGTGTGTTGGGACAGGTGTGTGGGATCAGGTGTGTTGGGTCAGGTGTGGTGAGTCAGGTGTGTTGGGACAGGTGTGTTGGGTCAGGTGTGTTGGGATTGGTGTGTTGGGACAGATGTGTTGGGTCAGGTGTGTTGGACTAGTGTGGGATTGGTGTGTTGGGTCAGGTGTGTTGGGACAGGTGTGTTGGGAAAGGTGTGTTGGGTCAGGTGTGTTGGGATTGGTGTGTTGGGAAAGGTGTGTTGGGATTGGTGTGTTGGGTCAGGTGTGTTGGTTCAGGTGTGTTGGGTCAGGTGTGTTGGGACAGGTGTGTTGGATCAGGTGTGTTGGGAGAGGTGTGTTGGGTCAGGTGTGTTGGGACAGGTGTGTTGGGATTGGTGTGTTGGGACAGGTGTGTTGGGTCAGGTGTGTTGGGACAGGTGTGTGGGATCATGTGTGTTGGGTCAGGTGTGTTGGGACAGGTGTGTTGGGACAGGTGTGTTGGGTCAGGTGTGTTGGGATTGGTGTGTTGGGACAGATGTGTTGGGTCAGGTGTGTTGGACTAGTGTGGGATTGGTGTGTTGGGTCAGGTGTGTTGGGACAGGTGTGTTGGGAAAGGTGTGTTGGGTCAGGTGTGTTGGGATTGGGTGTGTTGGGAAAGGTGTGTTGGAATTGGTGTGTTGGGACAGGTGTGTTGGGTCAGGTGTGTTGGACTAGTGTGGGATTGGTGTGTTGGGACAGGTGTGTTGGGTCAGGTGTGTTGGGACAGGTGTGTTGGGTCAGGTGTGTTGGGTCAGGTGTGTTGGGAAAGGTGTGTTGGGTCAGGTGTGTTGGGTCAGGTGTGTTGGGAAAGGTGTGTTGGGTCAGGTGTGTTGGGAAAGGTGTGTTGGGACAGGTGTGTTGGGACAGGTGTGTTGGGTCAGGTGTGTTGGGACAGGTGTGTTGGGTCAGGTGTGTTGGGACAGGTGTGTTGGGTCAGGTGTGTTGGGTCAGGTGTTTTGGGAAAGGTGTGTTGGGTCAGGTGTGTTGGGAAAGGTGTGTTGGGTCAGGTGTGTTGGGACAGGTGTGTTGGGTCAGGTGTGTTGGGAAAGGTGTGTTGGGTCAGGTGTGTTGGGACAGGTGTGTTGGGTCAGGTGTGTTGGGACAGGTGTGTGGGATCAGGTGTGTTGGGTCAGGTGTGGTGAGTCAGGTGTGTTGGGACAGGTGTGTTGGGTCAGGTGTGTTGGGATTGGTGTGTTGGGACAGATGTGTTGGGTCAGGTGTGTTGGACTAGTGTGGGATTGGTGTGTTGGGTCAGGTGTGTTGGGACAGGTGTGTTGGGAAAGGTGTGTTGGGTCAGGTGTGTTGGGATTGGTGTGTTGGGAAAGGTGTGTTGGGAAAGGTGTGTTGGGATTGGTGTGTTGGGACAGGTGTGTTGGGTCAGGTGTGTTGGACTAGTGTGGGATTGGTGTGTTGGGAAAGGTGTGTTGGGTCAGGTGTGTTGGGATTGGTGTGTTGGGAAAGGTGTGTTGGGAAAGGTGTGTTGGGATTGGTGTTTTGGGTCAGATGTGTTGGGTCAGGTGTGTTGGTTCAGGTGTGTTGGGTCAGGTGTGTTGGGACAGGTATGTTGGGTCAGGTGTGTTGGGAGAGGTGTGTTGGGTCAGGTGTGTTGGGACAGGTGTGTTGGGACAGGTGTCTTGGGTCAGGTGTGTTGGGATTGGTGTGTTGGGACAGGTGTGTTGGGTCAGGTGTGTTGGGTCAGGTGTGTTGGGACAGGTGTGTTGGGTCAGGTGTGTTGGGATTGGTGTGTTGGGACAGATGTGTTGGGTCAGGTGTGTTGGACTAGTGTGGGATTGGTGTGTTGGGTCAGGTGTGTTGGGACAGGTGTGTTGGGAAAGGTGTGTTGGGTCAGGTGTTTTGGGAAAGGTGTGTTGGGTCAGGTGTGTTGGGAAAGGTGTGTTGGGTCAGGTGTGTTGGGACAGGTGTGTTGGGTCAGGTGTGTTGGGACAGGTGTGTGGGATCAGGTGTGTTGGGATTGGTGTGTTGGGACAGATGTGTTGGGTCAGGTGTGTTGGGACAGGTGTGTTGGGAAAGGTGTGTTGGGTCAGGTGTGTTGGGATTGGTGTGTTGGGAAAGGTGTGTTGGAATTGGTGTGTTGGGACAGGTGTGTTGGGTCAGGTGTGTTGGACTAGTGTGGGATTGGTGTGTTGGGTCAGGTGTGTTGGGTCAGGTGTGTTGGGTCAGGTGTGTTGGGTCAGGTGTGTTGGCTCAGGTGTTTTGGGAAAGGTGTGTTGGGTCAGGTGTTTTGGGAAAGGTGTGTTGGGTCAGGTGTGTTGGGACAGGTGTGTTGGGTCAGGTGTGTTGGGACAGGTGTGTTGGGTCAGGTGTTTTGGAAAAGGTGTGTTGGGTCAGGTGTTTTGGGAAAGGTGTGTTGGGTCAGGTGTGTTGGGAAAGGTGTGTTGGGTCAGGTGTGTTGGGACAGGTGTGTTGGGTCAGGTGTGTTGGGTCAGGTGTGTTGGGACAGGTGTGTTGGGAAAGGTGTGTTGGGTCAGGTGTGTTGGGATTGGTGTGTTGGGAAAGGTGTGTTGGGATTGGTGTGTTGGGACAGGTGTGTTGGTCAGGTGTGTTGGACTAGTGTGGGATTGGTGTGTTGGGACAGGTGTGTTGGGTCAGGTGTTTTGGGACAGGTGTGTTGGGTCAGGTGTGTTGGGAAAGGTGTGTTGGGTCAGGTGTGTTGGGTCAGGTGTGTTGGGTCAGGTGTGTTGGGACAGGTGTGTTGGGTCAGGTGTGTTGGGACAGGTGTGTTGGCTCAGGTGTTTTGGGAAAGGTGTGTTGGGTCAGGTGTTTTGGGAAAGGTGTGTTGGGTCAGGTGTGTTTGGAAAGGTTTGTTGGGTCAGGTGTGTTGGGACAGGTGTGTTGGGACAGGTGTGTTGGGAAAGGTGTGTTGGGTCAGGTGTGTTGGGAAGGTGTGTTGGGTCAGGTGTGTTGGGAAAGGTGTGTTGGGTCAGGTGTGTTGGGAAGGTGTGTTGGGTCAGGTGTGTTTGGAAAGGTGTGTTGGGTCAGGTGTGTTGGGACAGGTGTGTTGGGACAGGTGTGTTGGGAAAGGTGTGTTGGGTCAGGTGTTGGGAAGTGTGTTGGGTCAGGTGTGTTGGGAAAGGTGTGTTGGGTCAGGTGTGTTGGGAAGGTGTGTTGGGTCAGGTGTGTTGGGAAAGGTGTGTTGGGTCAGGTGTGTTGGGAAAGGTGTGTTGGGTCAGGTGTGTTGGGAAGGTGTGTTGGGTCAGGTGTGTTGGGAAGGTGTGTTGGGTCAGGTGTGTTGGGAAAGGTGTGTTGGGTCAGGTGTGTTGGGAAGGTGTGTTGGGTCAGGTGTGTTTGGAACGGTGTGTTGGGTCAGGTGTGTTGGGACAGGTGTGTTGGGACAGGTGTGTTGGGAAAGGTGTGTTGGGTCAGGTGTGTTGGGAAGGTGTGTTGGGTCAGGTGTGTTGGGAAAGGTGTGTTGGGTCAGGTGTGTTGG
Organism: Megaleporinus macrocephalus; assembly: GCA_021613375.1. NCBI lineage: Eukaryota > Metazoa > Chordata > Actinopteri > Characiformes > Anostomidae > Megaleporinus > Megaleporinus macrocephalus. The sequence goes on from CM038711.1 coordinate 48,550,416, forward strand.
GAAGGTGTGTTGGGTCAGGTGTTAGGGATTACAGGTAAGAGAGCAGTGATTTATGTTTGAACTGAAACAGTAGCTTTGATCTCTCAAACAGCGCTGTGTTAAGAACCAGCCTGTTTCTGTGATGATGTCACCACGCGTGTTCAGGACTCTCTGGTTGGGGCAGCAGGGGAGAGGTCCTCGTCTGCTTCACTGGGGGGCGCTGTTGGTGGAACAGGTTCAGGGTGGATTGGAACTCTGGACTGGAGAACAGCTGCAGTCAGGAACGGAGCTGGGAGCAGATGCAGTGATCAATAGAACAGATGGAGCAGAAACCCGAGCACAGTGAGCTCCAGGGTCCTCCAGGGGGAGCTCTGTACTCGGTTCCTTACACCCAACACCACCTCCTCCCACACAGAGCATTCCAGAAAACCGGGAATGTTGTACATTCATTAACATAAACTCTGATAACAGAATCAATCAGTGATTAATTTATTGATAAACAGTAAATCAGCTGTAATATTATAGAATATTCAGTCTTTTCATGTTTAGCTCCGCCTACTCGAGTCTTTTACTCTATAATAGAGCTCTGAATATTTATTTATGCTAATGTGATTCTTATAATAGGCCTTTAGTTATTTTATTATTTTATTTGTTATAAAATCAGGACAGAGTTGTGTAGTTGTGTGTAGAGTTGTGTATAGTTTGTGTGAAGTTGTGTAAAAGTGTGTAGTGGTGTGTAGAGGTGTGTAGAGTTTGTGTAGTTGTGTGTATTGGTGTGTAGAGCTGTGTAGAGTTTGTGTAGTTGTGTGTAGTGGTGTGTAGAGGTGTGTAGAGTTTGTGTGAAGTTGTGTAGAGTTGTATAGAAGTGTGTATAGGCGTGTAGGGTTTGTGTGTAGTTGTGTAGAGTTTGTGCGTAGTTGTGTAGAGGTGTGTAGTGGTGTGTATATATGTGTAGAGTGGTGTAGAATATGTGTGTAGTTGTGTAGAGTTGTGTAGAAGTGTGTGAAGTTGTGCAGAAGTGTGTAGAAGTGTGTGGAGGTGTGTAGAGTTGTGTACAAGTGTGTAAAGTTGTGTAGAGTTGTGTAGAGTTTGTGTATAGTTTGTGTGAAGTTGTGTAGATGTGTGTAGAGATGTGTAGTGGTGTGTATAGTTTGTGTAGAGTTGTGTAGAGGTGTGTTGTGGTGTGTAGAGTTTGTGTAAAGTTGTGTATAAGTGTGTAGAGTTGTGTATAAGTGTGTGGAGTTGTGTAGAAGTGTGTAAAGTTGTGTAGAGGTGTGTAGAGTTTGTGTGTAGTTGTGTAGAGGTGTGAAGTGTTGTGTAGAGTTGTGTAGTGGTGTGTATAGTTTGTGTAGAGTTGTGTAGAGGTGTGTTGTGGTGTGTAAAGTTTGTGTGAAGTTGTGTAGAGGTGTTTAGAGTTGTGTGAAGTGGTGTATAAGTGTGTGGATTTGTGTAGAAGTGTGTATAGTTTGTGTAGAATTGTGTAGAGGTGTGTTGTGGTGTGTAGAGTTTGTGTAAAGTTGTGTAGAGTTGTGTAGAGGTGTATAGAGTTGTGTATAAGTGTGTAGAGTTGTGTATAAGTGTGTGGAGTTGTGTAGAAGTGTGTAGAGTTGTGTAGAGGTGTGTAGAGTTGTGTAGAGTTTGTGTGTAGTTGTGTAGAGTTGTGTAGTGGTGTGTATACTTTGTGTGAAGTTGTGTAGAGGTGTAAAGAGTAGTGTAGAGTTATGTAGTGGTGTGTATAGTTTGTGTAGAGTTGTGTAGAGGTGTGTTGTGGTGTGTAGAGTTTGTGTAAAGTTGTGTAAAGTTCTGTAGAGGTGTGTAGAGTTGTGTAGAGTTTGTGTGTAGTTGTGTAGAGTTGTGTAGTGGTGTGTATACTTTGTGTGAAGTTGTGTAGAGTTGTGAAGAGTTGTGTAGAGTTGTGTAGTGGTGTGTATAGTTTGTGTAGAGTTGTGTAGAGGTGTGTTGTGGTGTGTAAAGTTGTGTAGAGTTGTTTAGAGTTTGTGTGTAGTTGTGTAGAGTTGTGTATAAGTGTGTAGAGTTGTGTATAAGTGTGTGGAGTTGTGTATAAGTGTGTAGAGTTGTGTAGAGGTGTGTAGAGTTGTGTAGAGATTGTGTATAGTTTGTGTGAAGTTGTGTAGATGTGTGTAGAGATGTGTAGTGGTGTGTATAGTTTGTGTAGAGTTGTGTAGAGGTGTGTTGTGGTGTGTAGATTTGTGTAAAGTTGTGTATAAGTGTGTAGAGTTGTGTATAAGTGTGTGGAGTTGTGTAGAAGTGTGTAAAGTTGTGTAGAGGTGTGTAGAGTTTGTGTGTAGTTGTGTAGGGTGTGAAGTGTTGTGTAGAGTTGTGTAGTGGTGTGTATAGTTTGTGTAGAGTTGTGTAGAGGTGTGTTGTGGTGTGTAAAGTTTGTGTGAAGTTGTGTAGAGGTGTTTAGAGTTGTGTGAAGTGGTGTATAAGTGTGTGGATTTGTGTAGAAGTGTGTACAGTTTGTGTAGAATTGTGTAGAGGTGTGTTGTGGTGTGTAGAGTTTGTGTAAAGTTGTGTAGAGTTGTGTAGAGGTGTATAGAGTTGTGTATAAGTGTGTAGAGTTGTGTATAAGTGTGTGGAGTTGTGTAGAAGTGTGTAGAGTTGTGTAGAGGTGTGTAGAGTTGTGTAGAGTTTGTGTGTAGTTGTGTAGAGTTGTGTAGTGGTGTGTATACTTTGTGTGAAGTTGTGTAGAGGTGTAAAGAGTTGTGTAGAGTTATGTAGTGTGTGTATAGTTTGTGTAGAGTTGTGTAGAGGTGTGTTGTGTGTGTAGAGTTTGTGTAAAGTTGTGTAAAGTTTGTAGAGGTGTGTAGAGTTGTGTAGAGTTTGTGTGTAGTTGTGTAGAGTTGTGTAGTGGTGTATACTTTGTGTGAAGTTGTGTAGAGTTGTGAAGAGTTGTGTAGAGTTGTGTAGTGGTGTGTATAGTTTGTGTAGAGTTGTGTAGAGGTTGTGTTGTGTGTAAAGTTGTGTAGAGTTGTTTAGAGTTTGTGTGTAGTTGTGTAGAGTTGTGTATAAGTGTGTAGAGTTGTGTATAAGTGTGTGGAGTTGTGTATAAGTGTGTAGATTTGTGTAGAGGTGTGTAGAGTTGTGTAGAGATTGTGTAGAGGTGTATAGAGTTGTGTATAAGTGTGTAGAGTTGTGTATAAGTGTGTGGAGTTGTGTAGAAGTGTGTAGAGTTGTGTAGAGGTGTGTAGAGTTGTGTAGAGTTTGTGTGTAGTTGTTGTAGAGTTGTGTAGTGGTGTGTATACTTTGTGTGAAGTTGTGTAGAGTTGTGAAGAGTTGTGTAGAGTTGTGTAGTGGGTGTGTATAGTTTGTGTAGAGTTGTGTAGAGGTGTGTTGTGGTGTGTAAAGTTGTGTAGAGTTGTTTAGAGTTGTGTTGTGGGTAGTTGTGTAGAGTTGTGTATATAGTGTGTAGAGTTGTGTATAAGTGTGTGGAGTTGTGTATAAGTATGTAGAGTTGTGTAGAGGTGTGTAGAGTTGTGTAGAGATTGTGTGTAGTTGTGTAGAGTTGTGTAGTGGTGTGTATACTTTGTGTGAAGTTGTGTAGAGATGTAAAGAGTTGTGTAGAGTTATGTAGTGGTGTGTATATTTTATGTAGAGTTGTGTAGAGGTGTGTTGTGGTGTGTAGAGTTTGTGTAAAGTTGTGTAAAGTTCTGTAGAGGTGTGTAGAGTTGTGTAGAGTTTGTGTGTAGTTGTGTAGAGTTGTGTAGTGGCGTATATACTTTGTGTGAAGTTGTGTAGAGTTGTGAAGAGTTGTGTAGAGTTGTGTAGTGGTGTGTATATTTTGTGTAGAGTTGTGTAGAGGTGTGTTGTGGTGTGTAGTGTTTGTGTAAAGTTGTGTAGAAGTGTGTAGAGTTGTGTAGAAGTGTATGGAGTTGTGTAGAAGTGTGTAAAGTTATGTAGAGGTGTCTAGAGTTGTGTAGAATTTGTGTGTAGTTGTGTAGAGTTGTGTAGTGGTGTGTATACTTTGTGTGAAGTTGTGTAGAAGTGTGTAGAGTTGTGTAGAGTTGTGTAGTGGTGTGTATAGTTTGTGTAGAGTTGTGTAGAGGTGTGTTGTGGTGTGTTGAGTTTGTGTGAAGTTGTGTAGAAGTGTGAAGAGTTGTGTAGAGGTGTTTAGAGTTGTGTGAAGTGGTGTATAAGTGTGTGGATTTGTGTAGAAGTGTGTATAGTTTGTGTAGAATTGTGTAGAGGTGTGTTGTGGTGTGTAGAGTTTGTGTAAAGTTGTGTAGAAGTGTGTAGAGTTGTGTAGAAGTGTGTAGAGTTGTGTAGAAGTGTGTAGAAGTGTGTAGAGTTGTGTAGAAGTGTGTAGTGTTGTGTGGAGTTTGTAGAAGTGTGTAGAGTTGTGTAGAAGTGTGTAGAGTTGTGTAGCAGTGTGTAGAGTTGTGTGGAGTTGTGTAGAAGTGTGTAGAGTTGTGTAGAAGTGTGTAGAGTTGTGTAGAAGTGTGTGGAGTTGTGTAGAAGTGTGTAGAAGTGTGTAGAGTTGTGTAGAAGTGTGTAGAAGTGTGTAGAAGTGTGTAGAGTTGTGTAGAAGTGTGTGGAGTTGTGTAGAAGTGTGTAGAGTTGTGTGAAGTTGTGTAGAAGTGTGTAGAGTTGTGTAGAAGTGTGTAGAGTTGTGTAGAAGTGTGTAGAAGTGTGTAGAAGTGTGTAGAGTTGTGTAGAGTTGTGTAGAAGTGTGTAGAGTTGTGTAGAAGTGTGTAGAGTTGTGTGAAGTTGTGTAGAAGTGTGTAGAGTTGTGTAGAAGTGTGTAGAAGTGTGTAAAGTTGTGTAGAAGTGTGTAGAGTTGTGTAGAAGTGTGTAGAGTTGTGTGAAGTTGTGTAGAAGTGTGTAGAGTTGTGTAGAAGTGTGTAGTGTTGTGTGGAGTTGTGTAGAAGTGTGTAGAGTTGTGTAGAAGTGTGTAGAGTTGTGTAGCAGTGTGTAGAGTTGTGTGGAGTTGTGTAGAAGTGTGTAGGTTGTGTAGAAGTGTGTAGAGTTGTGTAGAAGTGTGTAGAAGTGTGTAGAGTTGTGTAGAAGTGTGTGGAGTTGTGTAGAAGTGTGTAGAGTTGTGTAGAAGTGTGTAGTGTTGTGTGGAGTTGTGTAGAAGTGTGTAGAGTTGTGTAGAAGTGTGTAGAGTTGTGTAGAAGTGTGTAGAAGTGTGTAGAGTTGTGTAGCAGTGTGTAGAGTTGTGTGGAGTTGTGTAGAAGTGTGTAGAGTTGTGTAGAAGTGTGTAGAAGTGTGTAGAGTTGTGTAGAAGTGTGTGGAGTTGTGTAGAAGTGTGTAGAAGTGTGTAGAGTTGTGTAGAAGTGTGTGGAGTGTGTAGAGTGTGTAGCAGTGTGTAGAGTTGTGTAGAAGTGTGTGTAGAAGTGTGGTAGAGTTGTGTAGAGTTGTGTGTAGAAGTGTGTGGAGTTGTGTAGAGTGTGTAGAGTTGTGGGAGTTGTGTTAGAAGTGTGTAGAGTTGTGCTGAAAGTGTGTAGAAGTGTGTAGAGTTGTGTAGAAGTGTGTAGAGTTGTGTAGAAGTGTGTAGAAGTGTGTAGAGTTGTGTAGAAGTGTGTGGAGTTGTGTAGAAGTGTGTAGAAGTGTGTAGAGTTGTGTAGAAGTGTGTGGAGTTGTGTAGAAGTGTGTAGAAGTGTGTAGAGTTGTGTAGAAGTGTGTAGAAGTGTGTAGAAGTGTGTAGAGTTGTGTAGAAGTGTGTAGAAGTGTGTAGAGATGTGTAGAAGTGTGTAGAGTTGTGTAGAAGTGTCTCTCTGTTGTACATTCAGGCTCTCAGTGTCGCCCTTTAAACCCGGATTATGGCGGTCGCGGGCGGATCTTTTATTTCCCACCTGTTTTCATACAAATCCCAATCCTACACTGTGATTGGCTACTGTCGTCACACCTGCTGGGCCGTGATTGGCTGGCAGGTTACACGGCCACTTAGTCTGGAGCATGAATTGAATTTTCCATATTTATATTCAAATACAGACAGTAATTCTGATATATTAATAATTCTGAGATATTATTATGTAATTATTTACTCTCTCATTATTATTTATTATCTTATTATTTACTCTCTTATTGTTATCTTATTATTTACTCTATCATTATTTATTATCTTATTATTATTATCATTATTGTTATTATTATTTGTTATCTAATTATTTACTCTCTCATACTTATTTATTATTTATTATCTCATTATTTACTCTGTCATTATTATTTTATTATTTACTCTATCATTATTATTTATTATCTTATTATTATTATCATTATTGTTATTATTATTATTATTATTATTTGTTATCTAATTATTTACTCTCTTATTCTTATTTATTATTTATTATCTCATTATTTACTCTATCATTATTATTTATTATCTTATTATTATTATCATTATTGTTATTATTATTATTATTATTAATTATTATCTTATTATTTACTCTCTTATTATTTATGATGAAGGTTGTTTATAGAACCTCTATCTGTTTGTGTAAATACAGTGTTTGTGTTCTCGTGTGGTGGAGAAATATTTATTTTCTGTTAATTATTAGTAGTGATGAAGTAACGGAGCCACTGATTCCTCCGGTTCTGTGTTTTACCGCCATCTTCACTAAAGAACCCTCGCAGAACCGATATAGAACCAAATCAATCATTAATAACAATGTTTATTAGTGTTTATCAGAGTATTTGTGTTTATTTTAGTGTTTGTTTATTTGTACTGTAGACTCATGTAATCAGTGTTTGTTTATATTTACTGTTGACTGTGCTTTAGTGAGGACAGACTCATTGCCATCACGGTGCTGACTGTGCGCTCGGTGGTCAGCAGGTGGTCAGCAGGTGGTCAGCAGGTGAACCCAGTTCCGGTTGAAGTTCAGCTGCTCAATAAATAATAATAACTTAGCACAGCGCTAACGCTAGCAGATATAAGAGTCATTACTGTAACAGCACAGC
>CM038711.1:48564815-48582315 GCA_021613375.1 Megaleporinus macrocephalus
CAGGTGGACGTGAGAAGGTGCGCTGGTGTCCAGGTGGACGTGAGCAGGTGCGATGGTGTCCAGGTGGACGTGAGAAGGTGCGATGGTGTCCAGGTGGACGTGAGCAGGTGCGATGGTGTCCAGATGGACGTGAGAAGGTGCGCTGGTGTCCAGGTGGACGTGAGCAGGTGCGCTGGTGTCCAGGTGGACGTGAGCAGGTGCGCTGGTGTCCAGGTGGACGTGAGAAGGTGCGATGGTGTCCAGGTGGACGTGAGCAGGTGCGATGGTGTCCAGGTGCACGTGAGAAGGTGCGCTGGTGTCCAGGTGGACGTGAGAAGGTGCGCTGGTGTCCAGGTGGACGTGAGAAGGTGCGCTGGTGTCGAGGTGGACGTGAGAAGGTGCGATGGTGTCCAGGTGGACGTGAGCAGGTGCGATGGTGTCCAGGTGGACGTGAGAAGGTGCGCTGGTGTCCAGGTGGACGTGAGAAGGTGCGATGGGGTCCAGGTGGACGTGAGAAGGTGTCCAGGTGGACGTGAGCAGGTGCGATGGTGTCCAGGTGGACGTGAGAAGGTGCGCTGGCGTCCAGGTGGACGTGAGCAGGTGCGCTGGTGTCCAGGTGGACGTGAGAAGGTGCGATGGTGTCCAGGTGGACGTGAGCAGGTGCGCTGGTGTCCAGGTGGACGTGAGCAGGTGCGCTGGTGTCCAGGTGGACGTGAGAAGGTGCGATGGTGTCCAGGTGGACGTGAGAAGGTGCGATGGGGTCCAGGTGGACGTGAGCAGGTGCGATGGGGTCCAGGTGGACGTGAGAAGGTGCGCTGGGGTCCAGGTGGACGTGAGAAGGTGCGCTGGTGTCCAGGTGGACGTGAGCAGGTGCGATGGTGTCCAGGTGGACGTGAGCAGGTGCGATGGTGTCCAGGTGGATGTGAGAAGGTGTCCAGGTGGACGTGAGAAGGTGCGATGGGGTCCAGGTGGACGTGAGCAGGTGCGATGGTGTCCAGGTGGACGTGAGCAGGTGCGATGGTGTCCAGGTGGACGTGAGCAGGTGCGATGGTGTCCAGGTGGACGTGAGCAGGTGCGATGGTGTCCAGGTGGATCTGAGAAGGTGTCCAGGTGGACGTGAGCAGGTGCGATGGTGTCCAGGTGGACGTGAGCAGGTGCGCTGGTGTCCAGGTGGACGTGAGCAGGTGCGCTGGTGTCCAGGTGGACGTGAGCAGGTGCGATGGGGTCCAGGTGGACGTGAGCAGGTGCGATGGGGTCCAGGTGGACGTGAGAAGGTGTCCAGGTGGACGTGAGAAGGTGCGATGGTGTCCAGGTGGACGTGAGCAGGTGCGATGGTGTCCAGGTGGACGTGAGAAGGTGCGATGGTGTCCAGGTGGACGTGAGAAGGTGCGATGGTGTCCAGGTGGACGTGAGCAGGTGCGATGGTGTCCAGGTGGACGTGAGCAGGTGCGATGGTGTCCAGGTGGATGTGAGAAGGTGTCCAGGTGGACGTGAGCAGGTGCGATGGTGTCCAGGTGGACGTGAGCAGGTGCGCTGGTGTCCAGGTGGACGTGAGCAGGTGCGATGGTGTCCAGGTGCACGTGAGAAGGTGCGCTGGTGTCCAGGTGGACGTGAGAAGGTGCGCTGGTGTCCAGGTGGACGTGAGAAGGTGCGCTGGTGTCGAGGTGGACGTGAGAAGGTGCGATGGTGTCCAGGTGGACGTGAGCAGGTGCGATGGTGTCCAGGTGGACGTGAGAAGGTGCGCTGGTGTCCAGGTGGACGTGAGAAGGTGCGATGGGGTCCAGGTGGACGTGAGAAGGTGTCCAGGTGGACGTGAGCAGGTGCGATGGTGTCCAGGTGGACGTGAGAAGGTGCGATGGTGTCCAGGTGGACGTGAGCAGGTGCGCTGGTGTCCAGGTGGACGTGAGCAGGTGCGCTGGTGTCCAGGTGGACGTGAGCAGGTGCGATGGTGTCCAGGTGGATGTGAGAAGGTGCGCAGGTGTCCAGGTGGACGTGAGAAGGTGCGATGGTGTCCAGGTCGACGTGAGCAGGTGCGCTGGTGTCCAGGTGGACGTGAGCAGGTGCGCTGGTGTCCAGGTGGACGTGAGCAGGTGCGATGGTGTCCAGGTGGACGTGAGCAGGTGCGCTGGTGTCCAGGTGGACGTGAGCAGGTGCGCTGGTGTCCAGGTGGACGTGAGCAGGTGCGATGGTGTCCAGGTGGATGTGAGAAGGTGCGCTGGTGTCCAGGTGGACGTGAGCAGGTGCGATGGTGTCCAGGTGGATGTGAGAAGGTGTCCAGGTGGACGTGAGCAGGTGCGCTGGTGTCCAGGTGGACGTGAGCAGGTGCGCTGGTGTCCAGGTGGACGTGAGCAGGTGCGCTGGTGTCCAGGTGGACGTGAGAAGGTGCGATGGTGTCCAGGTGGACGTGAGCAGGTGCGATGGTGTCCAGGTGCACGTGAGAAGGTGCGCTGGTGTCCAGGTGGACGTGAGAAGGTGCGATGGTGTCCAGGTGGACGTGAGCAGGTGCGATGGTGTCCAGGTGGACGTGAGCAGGTGCGATGGTGTCCAGGTGGACGTGAGCAGGTGCGCTGGTGTCCAGGTGGACGTGAGCAGGTGCGATGGTGTCCAGGTGGACGTGAGCAGGTGCGATGGTGTCCAGGTGGACGTGAGCAGGTGCGATGGTGTCCAGGTGGACGTGAGCAGGTGCGATGGTGTCCAGGTGTACGTGAGAAGGTGCGATGGTGTCCAGGTGGACGTGAGAAGGTGCGCTGGTGTCCAGGTGGACGTGAGAAGGTGCGCTGGTGTCCAGGTGGACGTGAGAAGGTGCGCTGGTGTCCAGGTGGACGTGAGCAGGTGCGATGGTGTCCAGGTGGACGTGAGAAGGTGCGATGGTGTCCAGGTGGACGTGAGCAGGTGCGATGGTGTCCAGATGGACGTGAGAAGGTGCGCTGGTGTCCAGGTGGACGTGAGCAGGTGCGCTGGTGTCCAGGTGGACGTGAGCAGGTGCGCTGGTGTCCAGGTGGACGTGAGAAGGTGCGATGGTGTCCAGGTGGACGTGAGCAGGTGCGATGGTGTCCAGGTGCACGTGAGAAGGTGCGCTGGTGTCCAGGTGGACGTGAGAAGGTGCGCTGGTGTCCAGGTGGACGTGAGAAGGTGCGCTGGTGTCGAGGTGGACGTGAGAAGGTGCGATGGTGTCCAGGTGGACGTGAGCAGGTGCGATGGTGTCCAGGTGGACGTGAGAAGGTGCGCTGGTGTCCAGGTGGACGTGAGAAGGTGCGATGGGGTCCAGGTGGACGTGAGAAGGTGTCCAGGTGGACGTGAGCAGGTGCGATGGTGTCCAGGTGGACGTGAGAAGGTGCGCTGGTGTCCAGGTGGACGTGAGCAGGTGCGCTGGTGTCCAGGTGGACGTGAGAAGGTGCGATGGTGTCCAGGTGGACGTGAGCAGGTGCGCTGGTGTCCAGGTGGACGTGAGCAGGTGCGCTGGTGTCCAGGTGGACGTGAGAAGGTGCGATGGTGTCCAGGTGGACGTGAGAAGGTGCGATGGGGTCCAGGTGGACGTGAGCAGGTGCGATGGGGTCCAGGTGGACGTGAGAAGGTGCGCTGGTGTCCAGGTGGACGTGAGAAGGTGCGATGGTGTCCAGGTGGACGTGAGCAGGTGCGATGGTGTCCAGGTGGATGTGAGAAGGTGTCCAGGTGGACGTGAGAAGGTGCGATGGGGTCCAGGTGGACGTGAGCAGGTGCGATGGTGTCCAGGTGGACGTGAGCAGGTGCGATGGTGTCCAGGTGGACGTGAGCAGGTGCGATGGTGTCCAGGTGGACGTGAGCAGGTGCGATGGTGTCCAGGTGGATCTGAGAAGGTGTCCAGGTGGACGTGAGCAGGTGCGATGGTGTCCAGGTGGACGTGAGCAGGTGCGCTGGTGTCCAGGTGGACGTGAGCAGGTGCGCTGGTGTCCAGGTGGACGTGAGCAGGTGCGATGGGGTCCAGGTGGACGTGAGCAGGTGCGATGGGGTCCAGGTGGACGTGAGAAGGTGTCCAGGTGGACGTGAGAAGGTGCGATGGTGTCCAGGTGGACGTGAGCAGGTGCGATGGTGTCCAGGTGGACGTGAGAAGGTGCGATGGTGTCCAGGTGGACGTGAGAAGGTGCGATGGTGTCCAGGTGGACGTGAGCAGGTGCGATGGTGTCCAGGTGGACGTGAGCAGGTGCGATGGTGTCCAGGTGGACGTGAGCAGGTGCGATGGTGTCCAGGTGGATGTGAGAAGGTGTCCAGGTGGACGTGAGCAGGTGCGATGGTGTCCAGGTGGACGTGAGCAGGTGCGCTGGTGTCCAGGTGGACGTGAGCAGGTGCGATGGTGTCCAGGTGCACGTGAGAAGGTGCGCTGGTGTCCAGGTGGACGTGAGAAGGTGCGCTGGTGTCCAGGTGGACGTGAGAAGGTGCGCTGGTGTCGAGGTGGACGTGAGAAGGTGCGATGGTGTCCAGGTGGACGTGAGCAGGTGCGATGGTGTCCAGGTGGACGTGAGAAGGTGCGCTGGTGTCCAGGTGGACGTGAGAAGGTGCGATGGGGTCCAGGTGGACGTGAGAAGGTGTCCAGGTGGACGTGAGCAGGTGCGATGGTGTCCAGGTGGACGTGAGAAGGTGCGATGGTGTCCAGGTGGACGTGAGCAGGTGCGCTGGTGTCCAGGTGGACGTGAGCAGGTGCGCTGGTGTCCAGGTGGACGTGAGCAGGTGCGCTGGTGTCCAGGTGGACGTGAGAAGGTGCGATGGTGTCCAGGTGGACGTGAGAAGGTGCGATGGGGTCCAGGTGGACGTGAGCAGGTGCGCTGGGGTCCAGGTGGACGTGAGAAGGTGCGCTGGGGTCCAGGTGGACGTGAGAAGGTGCGCTGGTGTCCAGGTGGACGTGAGCAGGTGCGATGGTGTCCAGGTGGACGTGAGCAGGTGCGATGGTGTCCAGGTGGATGTGAGAAGGTGTCCAGGTGGACGTGAGAAGGTGCGATGGGGTCCAGGTGGACGTGAGCAGGTGCGATGGTGTCCAGGTGGACGTGAGCAGGTGCGATGGTGTCCAGGTGGACGTGAGCAGGTGCGATGGTGTCCAGGTGGATCTGAGAAGGTGTCCAGGTGGACGTGAGCAGGTGCGATGGTGTCCAGGTGGACGTGAGCAGGTGCGCTGGTGTCCAGGTGGACGTGAGCAGGTGCGCTGGTGTCCAGGTGGACGTGAGCAGGTGCGATGGGGTCCAGGTGGACGTGAGCAGGTGCGATGGGGTCCAGGTGGACGTGAGAAGGTGTCCAGGTGGACGTGAGAAGGTGCGATGGTGTCCAGGTGGACGTGAGCAGGTGCGATGGTGTCCAGGTGGACGTGAGAAGGTGCGATGGTGTCCAGGTGGACGTGAGAAGGTGCGATGGTGTCCAGGTGGACGTGAGCAGGTGCGATGGTGTCCAGGTGGACGTGAGCAGGTGCGATGGTGTCCAGGTGGACGTGAGCAGGTGCGATGGTGTCCAGGTGGATGTGAGAAGGTGTCCAGGTGGACGTGAGCAGGTGCGATGGTGTCCAGGTGGACGTGAGCAGGTGCGCTGGTGTCCAGGTGGACGTGAGCAGGTGCGCTGGTGTCCAGGTGGACGTGAGCAGGTGCGCTGGTGTTCAGGTGGACGTGAGCAGGTGCGATGGTGTCCAGGTGGACGTGAGCAGGTGCGATGGTGTCCAGGTGGACGTGAGAAGGTGCGATGGTGTCCAGGTGGACGTGAGAAGGTGCGATGGTGTCCAGGTGGACGTGAGCAGGTGCGATGGGGTCCAGGTGGACGTGAGCAGGTGCGATGGGGTCCAGGTGGACGTGAGCAGGTGCGATGGGGTCCAGGTGGACGTGAGCAGGTGCGATGGTGTCCAGGTGGACGTGAGCAGGTGCGCTGGTGTCCAGGTGGACGTGAGCAGGTGCGATGGGGTCCAGGTGGACGTGAGAAGGTGCGATGGTGTCCAGGTGGACGTGAGCAGGTGCGCTGGTGTGACAGAGGGCAGGTTTTTGGATGTGCTGTGGTTTCTCGGTGCTCGGTGAGATCCAGAACCTCACGTTAGAGAAATGAACCAATCACAGCCCTCGGTGAACGTAGACGACACCTACTGTTAGTGATGATTCAGAGCAGTGCGCTGACTCTACACACTACAACACTCACTCCTGCTGACCACCAGTGTTCACCCTCAGATCACTCTTACATACTACAATACTCACTCCTACTGACCACCAGTGTTCACCCCCAGATCACCCTTACACACTACAATACTCACTCCTACTGACCACCAGTGTTCACCCTCAGATCACTCTTACATACTACAATACTCACTCCTACTGACCGCCAGTGTTCACCTCAGATCACCCTTACACCCTACAATACTCACTCCTACTGACCACCAGTGTTCACCCCAGATCACCCTTACACACTACAATATTCACTCCTACTGACCACCAGTGTTCACCCCAGATCACCCTTACACACTACAATATTCACTCCTACTGACCACCAGTGTTCACCCCAGATCACCCTTACACACTACAATACTCACCCCTACTGACCACCAGTGTTCACCCCAGATCACCCTTACACACTACAATACTCACTCCTACTGACCACCAGTGTTCACCCCAGATCACCCTTACACACGACAATACTCACTCCTACTGACCACCAGTGTTCACCCTCAGATCACTCTTACACACTACAATACTCACTCCTACTGACCACCAGTGTTCACCTCAGATCACCCTTACACACTATAATACTCACTCCTACTGACCACCAGTGTTCACCCCAGATCACCCTTACACACTATAATACTCACTCCTACTGACCACCAGTGTTCACCCCAGATCACCCTTACACACTACAATACTCACTCCTACTGACCACCAGTGTTCACCCCAGATCACCCTTACACACTACAATACTCACTCCTACTGACCACCAGTGTTCACCCCAGATCACCCTTACACACTACAATACTCACTCCTACTGACCACCAGCACCATCAGCTCAGCTTCTCCTTCACCAGTTCTCCTGTTTCCACCTTAAATGGAGCTGCAGGTACGTTCGGGCTCCTTCTGCTCTGTTTAAGGTGGAACAGGAAGTTCAGTCTCTCGTCCTGACCGCAGACGGAGGGTCAGACAGCTCTGCTGGTTCTTGGTTCTAGATAAAAGCTCCTCGTGGTTCTTAGTTAAACTGTATATAAATAAATAAATAAATAAATAAACTGAGTGGTGAATCATACGGGCAGAGTTCAGTCAGTTGTAGTGAATGTGGGCGGAGCCTCTGAAGCCTCAGTGTGGTCCAGCCCGCGGTCAGTCCAGTCATTCCCGCCGCGTCTGAGTATTTCTGTCACTCAGGAAATGTTTCATGTCTGATTAACGTCTGATTAACGCTGCTGGAGTGACTGAGGGCTGCTATCAGCTCAGGGCCTGCTGGGACTGACCGTAAACCACTTCCTGTGCTGCTCAGCTCGCCGGGCCCGGCTCTGGACCGTCCACCTGCTGAACAGGCGCTCCGGCTATTCCGGTCACTGGGAGCCGCTCCGCTAACTCCGCTAACCACTCCCTCTTAAATCCAGCCAATCACGTACAGCCTCAGCACACAGCTCCCAGCTCAGCTCCACACTGGGAGTGACTGGAACCAGACGTCCTCCTGGTCCGTCCATGTGGATGGTGGTGGTTCTTCAGCTTCTGGTGGTTCTTAGTTCAGCAGAACGTTCCAGAACATTTGATTGTTGAAGGTTTCGACGCTGAGGGGCCGCGATTGAGCCGATTAATCGATTATTAGTTGATGAGATATTAGTAAGGTGTGACGTCAGCGGAGTGCGTTCAATCTGATCAATTGATTATTAGTCAATAATTAGATATTTCAGAGCATTAGTTTTTGCAGTGTATTACTGATTACTGATTACTGATCACTGATCACTGATCACTGATTACTGATTACTGATTACTGATCACTGATTTACTGATTACTGATTACTGATTACTGATCACTGATTTACTGATTACTGATTACTGATCACTGATCACTGATCACTGATTACTGATCACTGATTTACTGATTACTGATTACTGATCACTGATTTACTGATTACTGATTACTGATTACTGATCACTGATTACTGATTACTGATTACTGATCACTGATTACTGATCACTGATTACTGATTACTGATTACTGATTACTGATCACTGATTACTGATCACACTGCAGGATAACTGATTGAAGTGAATGTATTGCAGTGAGGTCCATAAGTAATTGGACAGTGGGGGCAGTCTTTGGGGGAGCCTCCTCTTGTTGTTTGGCCCGGTGCTGGTTCTGGTAGAGTAATCACTGCTTTTCCAGCCTCTACACATTACACTCCTCTCTCTCTCCTCTCTCTCTCCTCTCTCTCTCCTCTCTCTCTCCTCTCTCTCTCCTCTCTCTCTCCTCTCTCTCTCCTCTCTCTCCTCGCTCTCCTCTCTCTCCTCTCTCTCTCCTCTCTCTCTCCTCTCTCTCTCCTCTCTCTCTCCTCTCTCTCTCCTCTCTCCTCCTCTCTCCTCTCTCTCTCTCTCTCTCTCTCCTCTCTCCTCTCTCTCTCCTCTCTCTCCTCTCTCTCCTCTCTCCTCTCTCTCTCCTCTCTCTCTCCTCGCTCTCCTCGCTCTCTCCTCGCTCTCTCCTCGCTCTCCTCTCTCTCCTCTCTCTCCTCTCTCTCCTCTCTCTCTCTCTCTCCTCTCTCCTCTCTCTCCTCTCTCTCCTCTCTCTCCTCGCTCTCCTCTCTCTCCTCTCTCTCTCCTCTCTCTCTCCTCGCTCTCCTCTCTCCTTTCTCCTCTCTCTCTCCTCTCTCTCTCCTCTCTCTCTCCTCGCTCTCCTCTCTCCTCGCTCTCCTCTCTCCTCGCTCTCCTCTCTCTCTCCTCGCTCTCTCCTCTCTCTCTCCTCTCTCTCTCCTCTCTCTCCTCTCTCTCTCCTCTCTCTCCTCTCTCTCCTCTCTCCTCTCTCTCTCCTCGCTCTCTCCTCGCTCTCCTCTCTCTCCTCTCTCTCCTCTCGCTCCTCTCTCTCCTCTCTCTCCTCTCTCTCCTCTCTCTCTCCTCTCTCTCCTCTCTCTCCTCTCTCTCCTCTCTCTCTCCTCTCTCTCTCCTCTCTCTCTCCTCTCTCTCCTCTCTCTCTCCTCGCTCTCCTCTCTCTCTCCTCGCTCTCCTCTCTCCTTTCTCCTCTCTCTCTCCTCTCTCTCCTCTCTCTCCTCTCTCTCTCTCTCTCCTCGCCTCCTCCTCTCTCCTCGCTCTCCTCTCTACCTCTCCTCTCTTCTCTCCTCTCTCTCCTCTCTCTCTCCCTCCTCTCTCTCCTCTCTCCTCTCCTCTCTCTCGCTCTCCTCTCCTCCTCTCCTCTCTCTCTCCTCGCCTCTCCTCTCTCTCCTGTCTCTCCTCTCTTCCCTCTGTCCTCTCTCTCTCTCCTCTCCTCTCTCTCCTCTCTCCTCGCTCTCCTCCTCTCTTCCTCTCTCTCCTCTCTCTCCTCTCTCTCTCCTCTCTCTCTCCTCTCTCTCTCTCGCTCTCCTCTCCTCTCCTCGCTCTTCCTCTCTCTCTCCTCGCTCTCCTCTCCTCTTCCTCCTCTCTCTCCTCTCTCTCCTCTCTCTTCTCTTCTCTCCTCACTCACCTCTCCTCACTCTCCTCGCTCTCCTCTCTTCTCTCTCCTCTCTCTCCTCTCTCTCTCTCTCCTCTCTCCTCTCCTCGCTCTCCTCTCTCTCTCCTCTCCCTCTCCTCGCTCTCCTCTCTCTCTCCTCTCTCTCTCCTCTCTCTCTCCTCTCCCTCTCCTCGCTCTCCTCTCTCTCTCCTCTCTCTCTCCTCGCTCTCCTCTCTCTCCTCTCCCTCTCCTCGCTCTCCTCTCTCTCTCCTCTCTCTCTCCTCGCTCTCCTCTCTCCTCTCTCCTCTCTCTCTCCTCTCTCTCTCCTCGCTCTTCCTCTCTCTCTCCTCTCTCTCTCCTCGCTCTCCTCTCTCTCTCCTCTCTCTCTCTCTCTCCTCTCTCTCTCCTCGCTCTCCTCTCTCTCTCCTCTCTCTCTCCTCTCCCTCTCCTCGCTCTCCTCGTCAGATGATCATGTATAATGTTTTTGAAACCCACACACCATTAAAGTCTGGACGCGTATCGATCAGCTCTGCTTGTGTTTCTTTAAGGTCTTTATTTATAGGACTGACTGTAGACCCCCCCCCCCCCCCCCCATCAGAGCGAGTAAGTTAACTCCCATAATTCATTTCCAGTCTCTCGTTATTCCCACACTTAAACATTACTCCTTTACGGCTGG
The DNA here is from genome assembly GCA_021613375.1 of Megaleporinus macrocephalus. Lineage (NCBI taxonomy): Eukaryota > Metazoa > Chordata > Actinopteri > Characiformes > Anostomidae > Megaleporinus > Megaleporinus macrocephalus. The sequence continues at coordinate 48,575,059 of CM038711.1, forward strand.
TGTAATGAGCTGTGTTCTGATTGGACGGTGTGTATTGTTCATAAAGCAGTTTAGACTGAAACACTCAGTGTAACTGAAGTCTGAGTGGGAGGAGCTACACCGCTGCAGACGTCTGTAGCTTCTGTGTTGTTTCTACATTTTACCATCAACAACCAGATAAACTCAGACACATGTAGCTCCACTGGTGGGTTTCATAGTAAATACAATGTGTAGATTAGTGTTGTAGACATGGAGACCCCTGGTTACCATCACCACCACTGTAAACACCATCACCACCACTGTAAACACCATCACCACCACTATAAACACCACCACCACCACTGTAAACACCATCAGCACCACTGTAAACACCATCACCACCACTGTAAACACCACCACCACTGTAAACACCATCACCACCACTGTAAACACCACCACCACCACTGTAAACACCATCAGCACCACTGTAAACACCATCACCACCACTGTAAACAACATCACCACTGTAAACACCATCACCACCACTATAAACACCACCACCACTGTAAACACCATCAGCACCACTGTAAACACCATCACCACCACTGTAAACAACATCACCACTGTAAACACCACCACCACCACTGTAAACACCACCACCACCACTGTAAACATCACCACCACTGTAAACACCACCACCACTGTAAACACCACCACCACTGTAAACACCGTCACCACCACTGTAAACACCGTCACCACCACTGTAAACACCATCACCACCACTGTAAACACCATCACCACCACTGTAAACATCACCACCACTGTAAACATCACCACCACTGTAAACACCGTCACCACCACTGTAAACACCGTCACCACCACTGTAAACATCACCACCACTGTAAACACCATCACCACCACCACTGTAAACACCATCACCACCACTGTAAACACCACCACCACCACCACTGTAAACACCACCACCACCACTGTAAACACCACCACCACCACTGTAAACACCACCACTACCACTGTAAACACCATCACCACCACCACTGTAAACACCATCACCACCACTGTAAACACCAACACCACTACTGTAAACAACACCATCACCACCACTGTAAACACCACCACCGTAAACATCACCACCACTGTAAACACCATCACCGCCACTGTAAACACCACCACCACCACTGTAAACACCACCACCACTGTAAACACCGTCACCACCACTGTAAACATCGCCGCCACCACTGTAAACACCACCACCACTGTAAACACCGTCACCACCACTGTAAACATCATCACCACCACTGTAAACACCACCACCACTGTAAACACCATCACCACCACCACTGTAAACACCATCACCACCACTGTAAACACCATCACCACCACTGTAAACACCAACACCACTACTGTAAACAACACCATCACCACCACTGTAAACACCACCACCACTGTAAACACCACCACCACTGTAAACATCACCACCACTGTAAACGCCATCACCACCACTGTAAACACCATCACCACCACCACTGTAAACACCGTCACCACCACTGTAAACATCATCACCACCACTGTACACACCACCACCACCACTGTAAACACCATCACCACCACTGTAAACATCACCACCACCAGCACTGTAAACACCATCACTACCACTGTAAACACAACATCACCACCACTGTAAACACCATCACCACCACTGTAAACATCACCACCACCACCACCACTGTAAACACCATCACCACCACTGTAAACACCATCACCACCACCACTGTAAACACCATCACCACCACTGTAAACACAACATCACCACCACTGTAAACACCATCACCACCACCACCAGCACTGTAAACACCATCACTACCACTGTAAACACCATCACCACCACTGTAAACACCATCACCACCACCACTGTAAACATCACCACCACCACTGTAAACACCATCACCACCACTGTAAACATCACCAGCACTGTAAACACCATCACCACCACCACTGTAAACACCATCACCACCACCACTGTAAACACCACCACCACCACTGTAAACACCACCACCACCACTGTAAACATCACCACCACCACTGTAAACACCATCACCACCACTGTAAACACCACCACCACTGTAAACACCATCACCACCACCACTGTAAACACCATCACCACCACCACTGTAAACACCACCACCACCACTGTAAACACCATCACCACCACTGTAAACACCATCACCACCACCACTGTAAACACCATCACCACCACTGTAAACACCATCACCACCACTGTAAACATCACCACCACCACCACTGTAAACATCACCATCACCACCACTGTAAACACCATCACCACCACCACTGTAAACACCATCACCACCACCACTGTAAACACCATCACCACCACTGTAAACACCATCACCAGCACTGTAAACACCATCTGAACCGTTTCACACCAGTACACTCTGATTCTCTCTCTTTACGCCTTAAACACTGAATTATGGATGAATTTTGAGGAATTGGTGGAGTTCCCCTTTGGTAACCGTACAGTGGTGTGTCTGGTGGGGGCAGGGGGCGGGGCAGTTTGTAACGTGTTTGTTGGCTTTGTTGGATTCTTGGCTGTCTGCCAGGCTCTCTCCTTTAGCCACGCCCCTGCCTGCAGCTGATTGGTCTGTTTTCCTGCTGGAGTGAGTTTGACTGGGTGCTGAGTGAGCAGGGTGTCGGAGTCAGTGCTGTAAACTGGGCTCCTAGTGCTGTTTATTATTGATTATTGTTGATTATTATTATTATTGATTATTATTATTATTGATTATTATTTATTATTATTGTTTATTATGGTTTATTATTGAGGAATTAGCTCCAACAGTCTCCGCTAGCTGTCTTTACTATTATTATTATTATTATTATTGTTATTATTATTGTTATTATTATTGTTGGTTCTCAGGTGTGTTGGTTCTCAGGTGTGTTGAGTGAGGCGTGTGTTTGTTCTCAGGTGTGTTCAGTGAGGCGTGTGTTGGTTCTCAGGGGTGTTGGTTCTCAGGTGTGTTGAGTGAGGCGTGTGTTGGTTCTCAGGTGTGTTGGTTCTCAGGTGTGGCGTGTGTTGGTTCGCAGGTGTGTTGGTTCTCAGGTGTGTTGAGGGAGGCGTGTGTTGGTTCTCAGGTGTGTTGGTTCTCAGGTGTGTTGAGTGAGGCGTTTGTTGGTTCTCAGGTGTGTTGGTTCTCAGGTGTGTTGGTTCTCAGGTGTGTTGAGGGAGGCGTGTGTTGGTTCTCAGGTGTGTTGGTTCTCAGGTGTGGCGTGTGTTGGTTCTCAGGTGTGTTGGTTCTCAGGTGTGTTGAGGGAGGCGTGTGTTGGTTCTCAGGTGTGTTGGTTCTCAGGTGTGTTGAGGGATGCGTGTGTTGGTTCTCAGGTGTGTTGGTTCTCAGGTGTGTTGGTTCTCAGGTGTGTTGAGGGAGGCGTGTGTTGGTTCTCAGGTGTGTTGGTTCTCAGGTGTGTTGAGGGAGGCGTGTGATTTGGTTCCGGACATGTCCGACTGGGTGGAGACCCCGGTGAAGACCCCGGACACGCTGGAGGAATTGTATCTCTCGGTTGGCCTGGGAACGCCTCGGTATCCCCCCGGAGGAGCTGGAGGAGGTGGCTGGGGAGAGGGAGGTCTGGGTTTCTCTGTTTAGACTGTTACCCCCGCGACCCGGACCCCCAGAACAGCTGTAGATAATGAATAGAGTAGAGTTTCAGTACTGTGACTCGTCTGATTCGTCTGATGTGTGATCTAATTGATGTGATTGATCTGATGTGTGATTGAGTTGCTGTGATTGGCTGGATTCGTGTGGTTTGTGTGATTAGTTGGTTTGTGATTGGACGCTGAAGCACAGCGGTGGTGATGCGATAAGTGATGAAGTTGTTAATTGGACAGCTGAGCTGCTCTCTGATTGGAGGAGAGTGTTTGATGAGTCTGATCTGTAACTGTTTCCACGACGGCGGCACTGGGGCGGTCAGACGAGCGGCGGGGGGGTCAGTGAGCTCCTGGTCCGGCGCTGGACCGGCGCTGGACCTGCTGCTGGCTGCCTCAGTCTGGAGCCTCGGTTGTGGAATTCCGAAGGAGGTCCGTCTGATTAGGCTGATTCAGTAGTTTTGTAAGACCCCCGGCCTGATAGGGGGGTTAGCGCTCGAACCTGTAGAGGAGCTAGAGGAGAAACACTCTGTGCTGGTTTGAGAGCCATATAAGGCCACGCAGCCCTGCGGAGGAGCCGAGGAGGAGCCGAGGAGGAGCCGAGGAGGAGCCGAGGAGGGGCCGGAGCGCTGCTGGCTCTGGTCTACAGGAGCTTCTGTGCTGATATAGAGGAAACGCTCTTAATGTTTAATGCGTTAGCGTTAGCGTTAGCGTTCCGGTCTGATTTATAATACAGCCGTCTGAGAAGCGGCTCCGGCTCCGGTTCTGGGAGGTGGACGGGCTGAGGAGCGCTGGAGGACGAGTGAAGGACGAGCAGTGAAAACTGTGGCTCCATCACTGCAGGTTCCAGCACGTTTCAGCAGCTGGAGGAGGAAACAGCAGCTACAGCAGACACGGCATTGAAGGGAAATTCCACCCATTTTTCAAGAATTCCTGCCTAATTATCTGCTTCACATATAAAGTCGTTCAGAGTGGTTCATATAGAGTCGTTCAGAGTGGGTTCTCGGTTCTAGATACAGTCAGATCTGTTCACAGTGGAGGTGAATGGAACCAGACGTCCTCCTCTAAAAGCTCCTCACAGAAAGTTCTTACAGTAGATGTTATAAATACACTGTCTGATTCTGAGACGCTGTTTATGGTGTGTACATCACCACCACCGTAAACACCACCACCACCACCGTAAACACCACCACCACCACCACCGTAAACAACACCATCACCACCACCACTGTAAACAACACCACCACCACCGTAAACACCATCACCACCACCGTAAACAACACCATCACCACCACCGTAAACAACACCATCACCACCACTGTAAACACCATCACCACCACCGTAAACACCATCACCACCACTGTAAACACCATCACCACCACCGTAAACACCATCACCACCACCACCACCGTAAACAACACCATCACCACCACTGTAAACACAGTCATCACTACTGCTGTCCTGATGTGCTCCACTGACCCCGGATCAGTCAGTGTTGATCAGTGGGTAAGGAGTCTGCTCGGTGTCCTCTGTGTGTATTGAGTACTGCTGTTTAGTATTTAGTATAGATATACTCTGTGTGTATTCAGTACTGCTGTTTAGTATTTAGTATAGATGTACTCTGTGTGTATTCAGTACTGCTGTTTAGTATTTAGTATAGATATACTCTGTGTGTATTCAGTACTGCTGTTTAGTATTTAGTATAGATATACTCTGTGTGTATTCAGTACTGCTGTTAAGTATTTAGTATAGATATACTCTGTGTGTATTGAGTACTGCTGTTTACTATTTAGTATAGATATACTCAGTGTGTATTCAGTACTGCTGTTTAGTATTTAGTATAGATATACTCTGTGTGTATTGAGTACTGCTGTTTACTATTTAGTATAGATATACTCAGTGTGTATTCAGTACTGCTGTTTAGTATTTAGTATAGATATACTCTGTGTGTATTCAGTACTGCTGTTTACTATTTAGTATAGATATACTCTGTGTGTATTCAGTACTGCTGTTTACTATTTAGTATAGATATACTCAGTGTGTATTCAGTACTGCTGTTTAGTATTTAGTATAGATATACTCAGTGTGTTGAGTACTGCTGTTTAGTATTTAGTATAGATATACTCTGTGTTTATTGTGTACTGCTGTTTACTATTTAGTATAGATATACTCTGTGTGTATTGAGTACTGCTGTTAAGTATTTAGTATAGATATACTCTGTGTGTATTGAGTACTGCTGTTTACTATTTAGTATAGATATACTCTGTGTGTATTCAGTACTGCTGTTTAGTATTTAGTATAGATATACTCTGTGTGTATTGAGTACTGCTGTTTACTATTTAGTATAGATATACTCAGTGTGTATTCAGTACTGCTGTTTAGTATTTAGTATAGATATACTAAGTGTGTTGAGTACTGCTGTTTAGTATTTAGTATAGATATACTCTGTGTGTATTCAGTACTGCTGTTTACTATTTAGTATAGATATACTCAGTGTGTATTCAGTACTGCTGTTTAGTATTTAGTATAGATATACTCAGTGTGTTGAGTACTGCTGTTTAGTATTTAGTATAGATATTCTCTGTGTGTATTGAGTACTGCTGTTTACTATTTAGTATAGATATACTCTGTGTGTATTGAGTACTGCTGTTAAGTATTTAGTATAGATATACTCTGTGTGTATTGAGTACTGCTGTTTACTATTTAGTATAGATATACTCTGTGTGTATTGAGTACTGCTGTTTACTATTTAGTATAGATATACTCTGTGTGTATTGAGTACTGCTGTTAAGTATTTAGTATAGATATACTCTGTGTGTATTGAGTACTGCTGTTTACTATTTAGTATAGATATACTCAGTGTGTATTCAGTACTGCTGTTTAGTATTTAGTATAGATATACTCTGTGTGTATTGAGTACTGCTGTTTACTATTTAGTATAGATATACTCAGTGTGTATTCAGTACTGCTGTTTAGTATTTAGTATAGATATACTCAGTGTGTTGAGTACTGCTGTTTAGTATTTAGTATAGATATACTCTGTGTGTATTGAGTACTGCTGTTTACTATTTAGTATAGATATACTCTGTGTGTATTGAGTACTGCTGTTAAGTATTTAGTATAGATATACTCTGTGTGTATTGAGTACTGCTGTTTACTATTTAGTATAGATATACTCTGTGTGTATTGAGTACTGCTGTTTACTATTTAGTATAGATATACTCTGTGTGTATTGAGTACTGCTGTTAAGTATTTAGTATAGATATACTCTGTGTGTATTGAGTACTGCTGTTTACTATTTAGTATAGATATACTCAGTGTGTATTCAGTACTGCTGTTTACTATTTAGTATAGATATACTCTGTGTGTATTGAGTACTGCTGTTTACTATTTAGTATAGATATACTCAGTGTGTATTCAGTACTGTTGTTTAGTATTTAGTATAGATATACTCAGTGTGTTGAGTACTGCTGTTTAGTATTTAGTATAGATATACTCTGTGTGTATTGAGTACTGCTGTTAAGTATTTAGTATAGATATACTCTGTGTGTATTGAGTACTGCTGTTTACTATTTAGTATAGATATACTCAGTGTGTATTCAGTACTGCTGTTTACTATTTAGTAT
>CM038711.1:48592315-48602315 GCA_021613375.1 Megaleporinus macrocephalus
ATTGTGATAATGTGATATTGTGATAATGTGATAATGTGATATTGTGATAATGTGATATTGTGATATTGTGATATTGTGATATTGTGATAATGTGATAATGTGATATTGTGATAATGTGATATTGTGATAATGTGATAATGTGATATTGTGATAATGTGATATTGTGATAATGTGATATTGTGATAATGTGATAATGTGATATTGTGATAATGTGATAATGTGATATTGTGATATTGTGATATTGTGATAATGTGATATTGTGATAATGTGATATTGTGATATTGTGATATTGTGATAATGTGATATTGTGATAATGTGATATTGTGATAATGTGATATTATGATATTGTGATATCAGCTCTGTGTGCTAACCTGTGCAGGTTGGAGCAGCAGGAGAGAGAACGTCAGGAGAGAGAGAGACTGGACAGAGAGAGACTGGACAGAGAGAGACTGGACAGAGAGAGACTGGAGAGAGAACGACAGGCGGCTTCAGGTCCGTACTGAACATTCAAACAGCCTTACTGTCCCCTCATCCACTGTGTTGTCCTGTAGAGAAACGGGACTGACGGAGAGGAGGTGGGGCAGCGTCTCACTGTGCTTTTGTCTTGCAGTGGTCATTCCTCCTGCACCACCTTTGGCCCCTGGAGGCCCCCCAGCTCCCCCTGGTCCCCCACCCCCTCCTGGGCCACCACCTCCACCAGGTCCACCACCATCAGGGGGCGCTCCTCCGCCGCCTGCACCCCCCTTACCCTCTCCCGGTGGTGGTGGAGGTGGCGGTGGGGGTCCGGGGGGTGGCGGCCTGGCAGCTGCGCTCGCAGGAGCCAAACTCCGCAAAGTCGCCAAGGTGAGTAAACAAACCCGCTTCACTGCATCTACTCACAATCTCCCACAATGCACCTGTCTGATTTAGCATTTAGCTTAGCAACCTGCTATATAATTTAGCGTTTAGCTTAGCAACCTGTGATCTGATTTAACGTTTAGCTTAGCAACCTGCTGTCTGATTTAGCATTTAGCTTAGCAACCCGCTATCTGATTTAGCATTTAGCTTAGCAACCCGCTGTCTGATTTAGCATTTAGCTTAGCAACCCGCTATCTGATTTAGCATTTAGCTTAGCAACCCGCTATCTCATGTAGCTTAGCAACCCGCTATCTGATTTAGCATATAGCTTAGCAACCCGCTATCTGATTTAGCATATAGCTTAGCAACCCGCTATCTGATTTAGCATTTAGCTAAAGTTCCAGTAGAATATAAGCAGGTCACGTTTACAGTCTGAAAGTTCTGCTGTGTTGAAGTTTGTGATCATGTGACTGACCGTGTCCTGTGGTCACTCCGTGTTCACCGTGTCCTCCACTGAAACCCTTTCACTCTGTATTCACTCCCTGTGTCTCTGTGCTGCCCCCAGCAGGATGATGGTGGAGCTGCGCCTCCTCCTCCTGCAGCTGCGACTCCTGCGGCCGCGCCTCCTAAACCGGACTCCAGCCGCTCCAGCGTGGGGCCCAGCGGAGGGGGTCTGATGGGGGAAATGAGTGCCATCCTGGCCCGACGGTGAGCCCAACACCTGCTCGCACACCTGCTCGCACACCTGCTCTAGTGGACCACTAGTGATCTGTTTGTCAGACCTGCACACAGAGCAGTGAGGGGTGGAGTTACGTAATCAGTCTGTGATTTGAAATGATTAGCTCCTCCCCCTAAACGAGGGTCTCTCTGTGTGTAGACTCAAGAACATCAAAGAAATTTCAATATATTTACCTGTTTCTCCTTAAACCTTTCTTCTGTCTGTGTGTATATATATTTGTACATGAGTTAATGTGTGTGTGTATATATATTTGTACATGAGTTAATGTGTGTGTGTGTTAATGTGTGTGTGTGTGTGTGTGTGTGTTAATGTGTGTGTATATATATTTGTACATGAGTTAATGTGTGTGTGTGTTAATGTGTGTGTGTGTGTGTGTGTATTAGTGTGTGTGTGTATGTATTAATGGGTGTGTGTGTGTATAAATGTGTGTATTAATGTGTGTGTGTGTGTGTGTGTATTATTGTGTGTGTGTGTTAATGTCTGTGTGTTTTTGTTATTGTGTATGTGTGTATTAGTGTGTGTGTATTAATGTGTGTGTGTATTAATGAGTGTGTATGTGTGTTGATGTGTGTGTTAATGTGTGTGTGTGTGTGTGTGTTTGTGTGTATTAATGTGTGTGTGTGTGTGTTAATGTGTGTGTGTGTGTGTGTATTAATGAGTGTGTGTGTATTAATGTGTGTGTGTGTGCTAGTGTGTTTGTTAATGTGTGTGTGTGTGTATTAATGTGTGTGTGTGTGTATTAATGTGTGTTAATGTGTATGTGTGTGTGTATTAATGAGTGTGTGTGAATGTATGTGTTAATGTCTTTGTGTTAATGTGTGTGTATTAATGAGTGTGTGTGTGTGTATGTGTGAATGTCTGTGTGTGTGTGTGTGTGTTAATGAGTGTGTGTGTGAATGTGTGTGTGTTAATTTGTGTGTTAATTTGTGTGTTAATGAGTGTGTGTGTGTGTTAATTTGTGTGTTAATGAGTGTGTGTGTGTGTGTGTGTTAATGTGTATGTGTGTGTATTAATGAGTGTGTGTGTGTCAATGTGTTTATGTGAGTATTAATGAGTGTGTGTGCTAATGTGTGTGCATTAATGTGTGTGTTAGTGTGTGTGTGTGTGTGTGTGTTAGTGTGTGTGTGTGTGTATTAATGAGTGTGTGTGTATTCATGTGTGTGTTTTAATGAGTGTGTGTGTGTTAATGTGTATGTGTGTATTAATGAGTGTGTGTGTGTATTGTGTGTGTGTGTGTGCTATTGTGTTTGTTAATGTGTATGTGTGTGTATTAATGTGTGTGTGTTAATGTGTTTATGTGAGTATTAATGAGTGTGTGTGTGTGTGTGTATTCATGTGTGTGTGTATTAATGTGTATGTGTGTATTAATGTGTGTGTGTGTGTGTGTATTAATGTGAGTGTGTGTGTGCTATTGTGTTTGTTAATGTGTATGTGTGTGTATTAATGTGTGTGTATTAGTGTGTAGATGTGTGTGTATTAATGTGTGTGTGTGTGCGGGGGGGGTTAATGTGTATGTGTGTGTGTGTATTAATGTGTGTGTGTGTTTATATCTGTGTGTTAATGTGTATGTGTGTGTATTAATGTGTGTGTTAATGTGTATGTATTAATGAGTGTTTGTGTGTGTGTGTTTATCTATGTGTTTATATCTGTGTTAATGTGTGTGTGTGTGTGTGTTTATATCTGTGTGTGTGTTTGTGTTAATGTGTATGTGTGTGTATTAATGTGTGTGTGTGTGTGTTAATGTGTGTGTGTGTGTGTGTGTGTGTTAATGTGTATATGTGTGTATTAATGAGTGTGTCTGTGTATTAATGAGTGTGTATGTGTGTGTGTTAATGTGTATGTGTGTAATAATGTGTGTGTGTGTATTAATGAGTGTGTGTGTATTAATGAGTGTGTGTGTTAATGTGTATGTGTGTGTATTAATGTGTGTGTTAATGTGTATGTGTGTGTATTAGTGTGTGTATTAATGAGTGTGTGTGTGTTAATGTGTATGTGTGTGTATTAATGTGTGTGTGTGTGTGTGTGTTAATGTGTATGTGTGTGTGTTAATGTGTGTGTTAATGTGTGTGTGTGTGTGTGTATTAATGTGTGTAATGTGTGTGTGTGTGTATTAATGTGTGTGTGTAATAATGAGTGTGTATGTGTGTTAATGTGTATGTGTGTGTATTAATAAGTGTGTGTGTTAATGTGTGTGTGCATTAATGAGTGTGTCTGTGTTAATGAGTGTGTGTGTGTGTGTGTATTAATGAGTGTGTGTGTGTTTTAATGAGTGTGTGTGTATTGATGAGTGTGTGTGTTAATGTGCATATGTGTGTATTAATGTGTGTGCTAATGTGTATGTGTGTGTATTAATGTGTGTGTTAGTGTGTGTATTAATGAGTGTGTGTGTGTGTGTGTTAATGTGTATGTGTGTGTATTAATGTGTGTTTTAATGTGTATGTTTGTGTATTAATGTGTGTGTTAGTTTTTGTGTGTATTAATGAGTGTGTGTGTGTGTATGTTAATGTGTGTGTGTGTGTTTTAATGTGTATGTGTGTGTATTAATGTGTGTTAATGTGTATGTGTGTGTATTAATGAGTGTGTGTGTGTGTATTAATGAGTGTGTGTTTGTATTAATGTGTGTGTTAATGTGTATGTGTGTGTATTAATGAGTGTGTGTGTTAATCAATCAATCATTCAATCAATCAACCTTTATTTATTCTCGGAAATACATTGAGGGATGACACTCATTTTCAATGCAGCCGAGCAATTTGTATGTGTGTGTATTAATGAGTGCGTGTTTTTTAATGTGTATATGTGTGTATTAATGAGTGTGTGTATTAATGAGTGTGTGTGTGTGTGTGTTAATGTGTATGTGTGTGTATTAATGAGTGTATGTGTATTAATGAGTGTGTATGTGTGTGTGTTAATGTGTATGTGTGTAATAATGTGTGTGTATTAATGTGTGTGTTAATGTGTATGGTTTTGTATTAATGAGTGTGTGTGTGTGTTAATGTGTGTGTGTGTGTGTGTGTTAATGTGTATGTGTGTGTATTAATGAGTGTGTCTGTGTATTAATGAGTGTGTATGTGTGTGTGTTGATGTGTATGTGTGTGTATTAATGAGTGTGTGTGTATTAATGAGTGTGTGTGTTAATGTGTATGTGTGTGTGTTAGTTTGTGTGTTAATGTGTATGTGTTTGTATTAATGAGTGTGTGTGTATTAATGAGTGTGTGTTAATGTGTATGTGTGTGTAATAATGTGTGTGTGTATTAATGAGTGTGTGTGTTAATGTGTATGTGTGTGTGTTAGTTTGTGTGTTAATGTGTATGTGTTTGTATTAATGAGTGTGTGTGTATTAATGAGTGTGTGTGTGTGTGTGAATGTGTATGTGTGTGTATTAATGAGTGTGTCTGTGTATTAATGAGTGTGTATGTGTGTGTGTTAATGTGTATGTGTGTGTAATAATGTGTGTGTGTATTAATGAGTGTGTGTGTAATAATGTGTGTGTGTGTGTTAGTGTGTGTGTGTGTATTAATGTGTGTGTGTGTTAATGTGTATGTGTGTGTATTAATGAGTGTGTCTGTGTATTAATGAGTGTGTATGTGTGTGTGTTAATGTGTATGTGTGTGTAATAATGTGTGTGTGTATTAATGAGTGTGTGTGTAATAATGTGTGTGTGTGTTAGTGTGTGTGTGTGTATTAATGTGTGTGTTAATGTGTATGTGTGTGTATTAATGTGTGTGTTAGTGTGTGTATTAATGTGTGTGTGTGTGTGTTAATGTGTATGTGTGTGTATTAATGAGTGTGTGTGTGTATTAATGTGTGTGTGTGTGTGTGTGTATGTATTAATGTGTGTGTGTGTGTGTGTATGTATTAATGTGTGTGTGTGTGTGTGTGTGTTAATGTGTATGTGTGTGTATTAATGTGTGTGTTAATGTGTGTGTGTGTATTAATGAGTGTGTGTATTAATGTGTGTGTTAATGTGTATGTGTGTGTATTAATGTGTTAATGTGTATGTGTGTGTGTTAATGTGTATGTGTGTAATAATGTGTGTGTGTGTGTGTGTGTGTGTAATAATGAGTGTGTTTTTATGTGTGCGTATTAATGAGTGTGTGTGTGTATTAATGTGTGTGTGTGTTAATGTGTACAGCGTCCAAGAAAGTGTTCAGTACAGTGTTCAGTACAGCGTGTTAGTAATCGTAGTTATTGTGTGAAGCTGTTTGGGTTGTGAGTTTATTTAATTGTGTTGATGTGCAACTCTCCTGTTATTAACCTGTTTATCCCTGTTTTGTTGTTGTTGTTGTTGTTGTCTGTCTGCCCGTCAGCAGGATGATTCTGACGCTCAGGGCCAAACAGGTAAGTTTAGTTACACAACTGATCTCTGTACTCAACATAACTGCACACTGTTTACTCGTGTTAATGGTGGATCTCCTGCTTGTTTACTCGTGTTAATGGTGGATCTCCTGCTTGTTTACTCGTGTTAATGGTGGATCTCCTGCTTGTTTACTCGTGTTAATGGTGGATCTCCTGCTTGTTTACTCGTGTTAATGGTGGATCTCCTGCTTGTTTACTCGTGTTAATGGTGGATCTCCTGCTTGTTTTGTTCTCACAGATACGCTGAGGAGGCCGTGGGAGAAATCGGCCACCATACCCAGGTAAACTCCCAGCATGCCTCTCTTCTCTGTGATGTGTTTGTTCTGGTAGATGTTCCAGCTTCACGTCTCCTTGACGATAAGATCTTCAAACTAACGATAAATCCGTTAAAGGACTCGTACCGTTAAAATGAGTTTGTTGATGAACGTTTCCAGAAGATCTTCACTACTGACCTGAACACAGCCCCTTCTTAACACATGGTGGTTGTGATGTCACAACCGTGAACATATTTACATATGCCCTTCTATTCGGCCTGCAGCAGTTAAGCTCCACCCATTCAGGATGTTCAGGTTCTGGAAGGTCCAGAGAATGTGGTTCTGCTGCTCCACAGCCCAGTTCTGGGGGGGCTTTGTACCCCTCTAACCCACTTTAGGCTTTGGGCTGGGTGTGCAGCTGTCCCATTCTATAGGTCAGGGCTTTTGTGCGTATGGGACCTTTAACGAGCAGTGTCCCGCTCAGTGTCCCGCTCAGTGTCCCGGGCAGTGTCCCGCTCAGTGTCCCGGGCAGTGTCCCGCTCAGTGTCCCGCTCAGTGTCCCGCTCAGTGTCCCGCTCAGTGTCCCGGGCAGTGTCCCGGGCAGTGTCCCGCTCAGTGTCCCGCTCAGTGTCCCGCTCAGTGTCCCGCTCAGTGTCCCGGGCAGTGTCCCGGGCAGTGTCCCGCTCAGTGTCCCGGGCAGTGTGCCGCTCAGTGTCCCGCTCAGTGTCCCGGGCAGTGTCCCGCTCAGTGTCCCGGGCAGTGTCCCGCTCAGTGTCCCGGGCAGTGTCCCGCTCAGTGTCCCGGGCAGTGTCCCGCTCAGTGTCCCGGGCAGTGTCCCGGGCAGTGTCCCGCTCAGTGTCCCGGGCAGTGGGTGCAGTGAGTGAGCAGTATGTGTTTTGAACAGGAATAATTCTGCCCCCAGAGGTCTGGACTCCCCCTCCTTCAACACCATGAGTCCCAGGTACCGTCCCCCTGTTCCGGTCCGGCTGGGTGGGTTTCTGGTGCTGTGTATGAACCTCTGCTGACTAACACCTGCTGGGGGGCCGTGGGGGGCTGTGGGGTTTCTGTGGGGGGCGTGCGGGGTGTTCGGGTTGTTGTGGTTTGAATGAATGTTCTGTTGTTTACTGACTCTCTCCACAGGGGGGTGCTGTGGTGCACTGAACTAGAGTTCCACCAAACCAGTTTAGCCCCACATTAGTCACCCATCAGTCTCTGCAAGACACACTCCCACTATAACAGAAAACCCCTCCCACTATAACAGAAAACCCCTCCCACTATAACAGAAAACTACCACACTATAACAGAAAACCCCTCCCACTATATATACTAGAAAAACCCCTCCCACTATAACAGAAAACCCCTCCCACTATAACAGAAACCCCCTCCCACTATAACAGAAAACCCCTCCCACTATAACAGAAAACCCCTCCCACTATAACAGAAAACCCCTCCCACTATAACAGAAAACTCCTCCCACTATAACAGAAAACCCCTCCCACTATAACAGAAAACTCCTCCCACTATAACAGAAAACTCCTCCCACTATAACAGAAAACCCCTCCCACTATAACAGAAAACCCCTCCCACTATAACAGAAAACGCCTCCCACTATAACAGAAAACTCCTCCCAGTTTAACAGAAAAACCCCTCCCACTATAACAGACTCCTCCCCACTATAACAGACCCACCCTCCCACTATAACAGAAAAACCCCCTCCCACTATAACAGAAAACGCCTCCCACTACTAACACTGCGAAAAACGCCCTCCCACTATAACAGAAAAACGCCTCCCAGCAGTATAACAGAAAACTCCTCCCCACTATACAGAAAACGCACTCCCAGTATCAAACAGAAAAACTCCTCCCACTATAACAGAAAAACCCCTCCCACTATAAACAGAAAAACTCTCTACCACTACTATACAGAAAAACTCCTCCCAGTATAACAGAAACATACCACTCCCACTATAACAGAAAACCCCTCCCCACTATAACAGAAAACTCCTCCCAGTATAACAGAAAACCCCTCCCACTATAACAGAAAACTCCTCCCACTATAACAGAAAACCCCTCCCACTATAACAGAAAACCCCTCCCACTATAACAGAAAACGCCTCCCACATACTAACAGAAAACTCCTCCCACTATAACAGAAAACCCCTCCCACTATAACAGAAAACTCCTCCCACTATAACAGAAAACTCCTCCCAGTATAACAGAAAACCCCTCCCACTATAACAGAAAACCCCTCCCACTATAACAGAAAACTCCTCCCACTATAACAGAAAACCCCTCCCACTATAACAGAAAAACGCCTCCCACTATAACAGAAAACCCCTCCCACTATAGACAGAAAACGCATCCCCACTATAAACAGAAAAAGCGCCTCCCACGTATAAAGCAGAAAACCCCTCCCACTATAACAGAGAAAACGCCTCCCACTATAACAGAAAACTCCTCCCACTATAACAGAAAACCCCTCCCACTATAACAGAAAACCCCTCCCACTATAACAGAAAACTCCTCCCACTATAACAGAAAACCCCTCCCACTATAACAGAAAACGCCTCCCACTATAACAGAAAACGCCTCCCACTATAACAGAAAACGCCTCCCAGTATAACAGAAAACTCCTCCCACTATAACAGAAAACGCCTCCCAGTATAACAGAATACTCCTCCAACTATAACAGAAAACCCCTCCCACTATAACAGAAAACTCCTCCCACTATAACAGAAAACTCCTCCCACTATAACAGAAAACCCCTCCCACTATAACAGAAAACCCCTCCCACTATAACAGAAAACCCCTCCCACTATAACAGAAAACTCCTCCCAGTATAACAGAAAACCCCTCCCACTATAACAGAAAAAACCCCCTCCCACTATAACAGAAAACACCCTCCCACTATAACACAGAAAACTCCTCCCACTATAGACAGAAAACTCCTCCACTATACACAGAAAACGCCTCGCGCACTATAAACAGAAAAACTCCTCCCAGTTTAACAGAAAACCCCTCCCACTATAACAGAAAACGCCTCCCACTATAACAGAAAACTCCTCCCACTATAACAGAAAACCCCTCCCACTATAACAGAAAACCCCTCCCACTATAACAGAAAACTCCTCCCACTATAACAGAAAACCCCTCCCACTATAACAGAAAAACGCCCTCCCACTATAACAGAAAACGCCTCCCACTATAACAGAAAACGCCTCCCAGTATAACAGAAAACTCCTCCCACTATAACAGAAAACGCCTCCCAGTAGTGTAGTGGCTGTGTAGTAACTGTGTAGTAGCTGTGTAGTAACTGTAGTGACTGTGTAGTGGCTGTGTAGTGACTGTGTAGTGACTGTGTAGTAACTGTAGTGGCTGTGTAGTAACTGTAGTAACTGTGTAGTAGCTGTGTAGTAACTGTAGTGGCTGTGTAGTAACTGTGTAGTAGCTGTGTAGTAACTGTAGTGGCTGTGTAGTGGCTGTGTAGTAACTGTGTAGTGACTGTGTAGTGGCTGTGTAGTAACTGTAGTGGCTGTGTAGTAACTGTGTAGTAGCTGTGTAGTAACTGTAGTGGCTGTGTAGTGGCTGTGTAGTAACTGTGTAGTGACTGTGTAGTGACTGTGTAGTAACTGTAGTAGCTGTGTAGTGGCTGTGTAGTAACTGTGTAGTAACTGTGTAGTGGCTGTGTAGTAACTGTGTAGTGACTGTGTAGTGACTGTGTAGTAACTGTGTAGTGGCTGTGTAGTGACTGTAGTAACTGGAGTGGCTGTGTAGTGACTGTGTAGTGACTGTGTAGTGGCTGTGTAGTGACTGTG
>CM038711.1:48607315-48635219 GCA_021613375.1 Megaleporinus macrocephalus
CAGACTCTGGTTAGCGCGGCACGTTCTCCGGTGTCCATTCACTTTCACTCACTGTTAGCAGCGTTAGCGTGTTTGGCTAAACTGGTTCTGGAGGACGTGATCAATCAAACGGCCCCTGCGCCGGCCTGTGCGTCCTCCTCCTCCGCCCACCCGCATCCCGGACCCCCTCCTTAATCAGCCTCTGTTAACGATTCCTAACGAAGCCGCGTGTTGTCCTGCGTGGGCCGACGCCCGGCAGGCGGAGAGTATATATATATATATTTGAGTTTATCTGTTAGAGGGTCTGTCGGGACTGTTCTGTTGGAGTTCAGAGCGGTGCTTTGGGGGGTTCTGCTTGTGATCATGTTTTGGGGGTCTCTGTTTTCTATAGAAGATTCTAGACTTTTTACACTGAGATATAAAGAACTGAGCTTTAGAAACACTGGACTAGAGACGCCTTTATACTGAAATACAGCTGCTGCTGCCGCTGACCCCGCCTACTGTGTTTACTGTCCTCCACCAGTCACCACCACCTCTCCCGTTACCTCATTAACTCATTACCGTAATACCGTCAACCAATCAGAGAGCAGATCCATTACAGTTCACCAACAGCACCACCAAACAGCACGACATGAACATCAGTGATATAATCAGACGCTCTGCAGGGAATCTACTACAAACACTGTATAAATACTATTACTCACTAATACTCACTATTACTCACTAATACTCACTATTACTCACTATTACTCACTAATACTCACACACACACACACACACAAACAAATAAACAAACAAGCTGCAGAGTGTAAATATAAACAGACGGTGATGATCTGTATATAATCTAAACAGTGTATTTAACTAAAGGTACAAACACAACTCGTCAGATGTTTGTTTTGAGAACTTTTATTGTTTTTTAAGAAATATATATAAACATGAGTTTGATGGCAGAAGATATTTACGGTTGCTATGGTGGGTTGTCAGATGGGCTGCTGGGTGGGAGGTGTTCAGAGCCCTGGTATCCTGAAGGTCTCTACTCAGTCCTGTATGACCTGCCAGGTGGAGAAGTGTGACAAGGTTGAGATGAAGTTCTCTGAAGTTCTAACGTGACCCCTTTAAGATAAATGCAGCTTTACTGGGGCTGCAGATAAACATAAACAAATATATCCAACTGTATTATTATTATTATTATTATTACTATTATTATTACTGTTTTTATTATTACTATTATTATTACTGTTTTTATTATTATTATTAGTAGTACTGTTTTTATTATTAGTATTATTATTACTGTTTTTATTATTACTTATTATTATTATTATTATTATTATTATTATTATTATTATTATTACTGTTTTTATTATTGTATTATTATTACTGTTTTTATTATTATATTATTATTACTGTTTTTATTATTATTATTTTAGGAAAATTGCTCAAATTACCCAATTATCTACTAACATCACTTAAAAAGCAGCTAGAGTTCAGTTCAATTCAGTTCAGTTCAGTTCAGTTCAATTCAGTTCAGTTCAGTTCAGTTCAATTCAGTTCAGTTCAGTTCAGTTCAATTCAGTTCAGTTCAGTTCAGTTCAGTTCAATTCAATTCAATTCAATTCAATTCAATTCAATTCAATTCAATTCAATTCAATTCAATTCAATTCAATTCAGTAGTCTAATACGTTTAGATCAGACACAGACTGTAATTTTATTTAAACTACATATCAGATAATTTACAGTCAGCCAATCAGGTTTCAGTGTTCAGAGAAAGTAGAGATGCTGGATACACAGGGCTGAAGTTAGTGTCCAGGCTGGAGACAGTGTCCAGGCTGGAGACGGTGTCCAGGCTGGAGACGGTGTCCAGGCTGGAGACAGTGTCCAGGCTGAAGTTAGTGTCCAGGCTGAAGTTAGTGACCAGGCTGAAGTTAGTGTCCAGGCTGAAGTTAGTGTCCAGGCTGGAGACAGTGACCAGGCTGAAGTTGGTGTCCAGGCTGAAGTTAGTGTCCAGGCTGGAGACAGTGTCCAGGCTGAAGTTAGTGTCCAGGCTGAAGTTAGTGTCCAGGCTGAAGTTAGTGTCCAGGCTGAAGTTAGTGACCAGGCTGAAGTTAGTCTCCAGGCTGGAGACAGTGTCCAGGCTGAAGTTAGTGTCCAGGCTGAAGTTAGTGTCCAGGCTGAAGTTAGTGTCCAGGCTGAAGTTAGTGACCAGGCTGAAGTTAGTGTCCAGGCTGGAGACAGTGTCCAGGCTGAAGTTAGTCTCCAGGCTGGATACAGTGTCCAGGCTGAAGTTAGTGTCCAGGCTGAAGTTAGTGTCCAGGCTGGAGACAGTGTCCAGGCTGAAGTTAGTCTCCAGGCTGGAGACAGTGTCCAGGCTGAAGTTAGTGTCCAGGCTGAAGTTAGTGTCCAGGCTGAAGTTAGTGTCCAGGCTGGAGACAGTGACCAGGCTGAAGTTAGTGACCAGGCTGAAGTTAGTCTCCAGGCTGAAGTTAGTGTCCAGGCTGGAGACAGTGACCAGGCTGAAGTTAGTGACCAGGCTGAAGTTAGTCTCCAGGCTGGAGACAGTGTCCAGGCTGAGGTTAGTGTCCAGGCTGAAGTTAGTGTCCAGGCTGAAGTTAGTGTCCAGGCTGAAGTTAGTGTCCAGGCTGAAGTTAGTGTCCAGGCTGAAGTTAGTGACCAGGCTGAAGTTAGTCTCCAGGCTGAAGTTAGTCTCCAGGCTGGATACAGTGTCCAGGCTGAAGTTAGTGTCCAGGCTGGAGACAGTGTCCAGGCTGAAGTTAGTGTCCAGGCTGAAGTTAGTCTCCAGGCTGAAGTTAGTGACCAGGCTGAAGTTAGTCTCCAGGCTGGAGACAGTGTCCAGGCTGAAGTTAGTGTCCAGGCTGAAGTTAGTGTCCAGGCTTTAGTTAGTGTCCAGGCTGAAGTTAGTCTCCAGGCTGGAGACAGTGTCCAGGCTGAAGTTAGTGTCCAGGCTGAAGTTAGTGTCCAGGCTGAAGTTAGTGTCCAGGCTGAAGTTAGTCTCCAGGCTGAAGTTAGTGACCAGGCTGAAGTTAGTGTCCAGGCTGAAGTTAGTCTCCAGGCTGGATACAGTGTCCAGGCTGAAGTTAGTGTCCAGGCTGAAGTTAGTGTCCAGGCTGGAGACAGTGTCCAGGCTGAAGTTAGTCTCCAGGCTGGAGACAGTGTCCAGGCTGAAGTTAGTGTCCAGGCTGAAGTTAGTGTCCAGGCTGGAGACAGTGACCAGGCTGAAGTTAGTGACCAGGCTGAAGTTAGTGTCCAGGCTGAAGTTAGTGACCAAGCTGAAGTTAGTGACCAGGCTGAAGTTAGTCTCCAGGCTGGAGACAGTGTCCAGGCTGAAGTTAGTGACCAGGCTGAAGTTAGTGACCAGGCTGAAGTTAGTGTCCAGGCTGAAGTTAGTGTCCAGGCTGAAGTTAGTGACCAGGCTGAAGTTAGTGTCCAGGCTGAAGTTAGTGTCCAGGCTGAAGTTAGTGACCAGGCTGAAGTTAGTGTCCAGGCTGAAGTTAGTGACCAGGCTGAAGTTAGTGACCAAGCTGAAGTTAGTGACCAGGCTGAAGTTAGTCTCCAGGCTGGAGACAGTGTCCAGGCTGAAGTTAGTGACCAGGCTGAAGTTAGTGACCAGGCTGAAGTTAGTGTCCAGGCTGAAGTTAGTGTCCAGGCTGAAGTTAGTGACCAGGCTGAAGTTAGTCTCCAGGCTGGAGACAGTGTCCAGGCTGAAGTTAGTGTCCAGGCTGAAGTTAGTGACCAGGCTGAAGTTAGTGTCCAGGCTGAAGTTAGTGACCAGGCTGAAGTTAGTCTCCAGGCTGGAGACAGTGTCCAGGCTGAAGTTAGTGTCCAGGCTGAAGTTAGTGTCCAGGCTGAAGTTAGTGTCCAGGCTGGAGACAGTGACCAGGCTGAAGTTAGTGTCCAGGCTGAAGTTAGTGTCCAGGCTGAAGTTAGTGTCCAGGCTGAAGTTAGTGTCCAGGCTGAAGTTAGTGTCCAGGCTGAAGTTAGTCTCCAGGCTGAAGTTAGTGACCAGGCTGAAGTTAGTGTCCAGGCTGAAGTTAGTCTCCAGGCTGGATACAGTGTCCAGGCTGAAGTTAGTGTCCAGGCTGAAGTTAGTGTCCAGGCTGGAGACAGTGTCCAGGCTGAAGTTAGTCTCCAGGCTGGAGACAGTGTCCAGGCTGAAGTTAGTGTCCAGGCTGAAGTTAGTGTCCAGGCTGGAGACAGTGACCAGGCTGAAGTTAGTGACCAGGCTGAAGTTAGTGTCCAGGCTGAAGTTAGTGACCAAGCTGAAGTTAGTGACCAGGCTGAAGTTAGTCTCCAGGCTGGAGACAGTGTCCAGGCTGAAGTTAGTGACCAGGCTGAAGTTAGTGACCAGGCTGAAGTTAGTGTCCAGGCTGAAGTTAGTGTCCAGGCTGAAGTTAGTGACCAGGCTGAAGTTAGTGTCCAGGCTGAAGTTAGTGTCCAGGCTGAAGTTAGTGACCAGGCTGAAGTTAGTGTCCAGGCTGAAGTTAGTGACCAGGCTGAAGTTAGTGACCAAGCTGAAGTTAGTGACCAGGCTGAAGTTAGTCTCCAGGCTGGAGACAGTGTCCAGGCTGAAGTTAGTGACCAGGCTGAAGTTAGTGACCAGGCTGAAGTTAGTGTCCAGGCTGAAGTTAGTGTCCAGGCTGAAGTTAGTGACCAGGCTGAAGTTAGTCTCCAGGCTGGAGACAGTGTCCAGGCTGAAGTTAGTGACCAGGCTGAAGTTAGTGACCAGGCTGAAGTTAGTGTCCAGGCTGAAGTTAGTGACCAGGCTGAAGTTAGTCTCCAGGCTGGAGACAGTGTCCAGGCTGAAGTTAGTGTCCAGGCTGAAGTTAGTGTCCAGGCTGAAGTTAGTGTCCAGGCTGGAGACAGTGACCAGGCTGAAGTTAGTGTCCAGGCTGAAGTTAGTGTCCAGGCTGAAGTTAGTGTCCAGGCTGAAGTTAGTGTCCAGGCTGAAGTTAGTGACCAGGCTGAAGTTAGTGTCCAGGCTGAAGTTAGTGACCAGGCTGAAGTTAGTGACCAGGCTGAAGTTAGTGTCCAGGCTGAAGTTAGTGACCAGGCTGAAGTTAGTGTCCAGGCTGGAGACAGTGTCCAGGCTGAAGTTAGTGTCCAGGCTGGATACAGTGACCAGGCTGAAGTTAGTGTCCAGGCTGAAGTTAGTGTCCAGGCTGGAGACAGTGTCCAGGCTGAAGTTAGTGTCCAGGCTGGACACTGGGGACAGGTTTGGGGTGGGTCAGGGTGAAGAGTGTAAACAGAACCCGGGTCAGTATGTAATCAGGTTTAATCTGGATATGAAACTCGTTAACGAGGTGTAAACACACCAGAAGGACAGGAAACTGGGACGAGTGGAACCTTCAGCCGGGACTCGTCCTCCGCCACGTTAGCCTCGGTGGGCTCGCCGCTAGTCACTCAAACGTTACAGAGCAGAAAGAGTTTGGGTCCGAGTGGTCCGAGTGGTCCGAGTGTATCTGAGTTCTGACTCTGTTTAGTTTAAACCGGTTTACCTGCTTTTATCTGATTACTGTTAGCTATGTAGCCTTTAGCATAAATAATAAAGCTAATACTGAACCTACAGTCCCCCCCCCCCCCCCCCACGCAACCGTAGACACTGTTTCACCTTTAAAATAAAGTCCTGCAGGAATTTTTTCAACACACCTGCTGTAACCATGACGACGAGTCCAGACACACTATAATAATAATTAAGACACTTTAGAAATATTCCTTCTGAACGCCAGAGAGACGGGGTCTTCAGGAGACGACTTCAGGACGCTGGATTCCTGACGGACCCCCTGCAGGATACGGACCACACAGCCGGAGAGCGTTTACACCAACTCTGCCAACTAACATCCCCAGACATATCACTGCCAGAGCACTACTCTCAGCCAATCACACACGAGTATTCTAAACCAGTACTCCAGTAAAAGTACTGATACTTCAGTAAAGTACTAACACCTTCATATGAAACTATTTGAGTAAAAGTATTAAAGTATCAAGTTAAAAAAAGTTAATACTTGGGTAAAAGTATTGATACTCCAGTAAAGTACTGATACTTTAGTAAAATACTGACAGAGTAAAAGTATCTTCATATAAAACTACTTGAGTAAAAGTATTAAAGTACTGAGGTACTGAGTAATTACAGACCTGCAGTGGAGCGTCTTAGTAAATCCAGTCTCGGCTCAGGAACTGAAGTTCAGATCCAGTTTTCCATTTTGATTATTTTGGTCTTAAATAAAACACTAACGCTCCAGAGTCAGAGATCTGACCAATCAGAGAGCAGCTCAGAGGATCTAGAGGCTGACAGAGAAACAGTACTCAGTATAAATTAGATTCACTCACTTATATACTCGAGTAGAAGTATTACTGTGAGTAAATACTCAGCCGAGTATAACCCCAGCAGTACTTTACTGAAGTACTGAGTATGTATTTCTAAATCTGTATTAAATCATGTTTAATATCTCATACAAACAATAACAGTCCAGCTGTCACTCACAGAGCAGCACCGTTACTGTCCGGACGGGCGGTCAGTTACTGCCCGCAGGGCTGGACAGGAGCTGAACTCACCTTTACTCTCCACACTTTCAGAGAAGAGTGAACATCTTCAGTTCAAACCAGTACACACCAAACAAACACTCTCAGCAGAGTACACCACTAATCACTCTCTACACCTTCACTACTCCTCTACACCTACTGCAGCACTCTCTGTTTACTTTATTACTCTGATCTTTAATGCTCAGGACCCCACAGGACCACCACAGAGCAGGTACTGATCGGGAGGTGATCAGATCGAGTTCAGTAAAAAATAAAAATTAAAAAAAGAGAAATAATGTTCACTTCATCACAAACAGCGTCTTCTGGTCATTGGTGAGTATCCTAGCGGTCAGTGGGCGGGCAGCAGGAGTTTCAGGTTCATTCATCATTTACACTTTTGCACAAGTTTACTTGCATTTACTATATACGTATATACAGTTATAGCAGTGCAAACATAACAACAATAAATAAACAAAATAAAATATATATATATGCATAAACTAAATAACTCAAACATAACAACAATAAATAAACAAAATAAAAAAATATATATATATGCATAAACTAAATAACTCAAACATAACAACAATAAATAAAGTAAATAAAATATATTATGCATAAACTAAATAACTCAAATATAACAATAAATAAAGTAAATAAAATATATATATGCATAAACTAAATAACTCAAACATAACAACAATAAATAAACGAAATAAAAAAATATATATATATGCATAAACTAAATAACTCAAACATAACAACAATAAATAAAGTAAATAAAATATATATATGCATAAACTAAATAACTCAAATATAACAATAAATAAAGTAAATAAAATATATATATGCATAAACTAAATAACTCAAAGATAACAATAAATAAAGTAAATAAAATATATATATATATGCATAAACTAAATAACTCAAACATAACAATAAATAAAGTAAATAAAATATATTATGCATAAACTAAATAACTCAAACATAACAATAAATAAAGTAAATAAAATATATTATGCATAAACTAAATAACTCAAACATA
Source organism: Megaleporinus macrocephalus (assembly GCA_021613375.1). Taxonomy (NCBI): domain Eukaryota; kingdom Metazoa; phylum Chordata; class Actinopteri; order Characiformes; family Anostomidae; genus Megaleporinus; species Megaleporinus macrocephalus. The sequence continues at coordinate 48,614,874 of CM038711.1, forward strand.
ACAACAATAAATAAAGTAAATAAAATATATATATGCATAAACTAAATAACTCAAATATAACAATAAATAAAGTAAATAAAATATATATATGCATAAACTAAATAACTCAAACATAACAACAATAAATAAAGTAAATAAAATATATATATATGCATAAACTAAATAACTCAAATATAACAATAAATAAAGTAAATAAAATATATATATGCATAAACTAAATAACTCAAACATAACAACAATAAATAAAGTAAATAAAATATATATATGCATAAACTAAATAACTCAAATATAACAATAAATAAAGTAAATAAAATATATATATGCATAAACTAAATAACTCAAATATAACAATAAATAAAGTAAATAAAATATATATATATATATATATGCATAAACTAAATAACTCAAACATAACAATAAATAAAATAAATAAAATATATTATGCATAAACTAAATAACTCAAACATAACAATAAATAAAGTAAATAAAATATATTATGCATAAACTAAATAACTCAAACATAACAATAAATAAAGTAAATAAAATATATTATGCATAAACTAAATAACTCAAACATAACAATAAATAAAGTAAATAAAATATATATATGCATAAACTAAATAACTCAAACATAACAATAAATAAACGAAATAAAAATATATATGCATAAACTAAATAACTCAAACATAACAACAATAAATAAAGTAAATAAAATATATATATGCATAAACTAAATAACTCAAACATAACAACAATAAATAAAGTAAATAAAATATATATATGCATAAACTAAATAACTCAAACATAACAATAAATAAAGTAGATAAAAAATATATATGCATAAACTAAATAACTCAAACATAACAACAATAAATAAAGTAAATAAAATATATATATGCATAAACTAAATAACTCAAACATAACAACAATAAATAAAGTAAATAAAATATATATATGCATAAACTAAATAACTCAAACATAACAACAATAAATAAAGTAAATAAAATATATATATGCATAAACTAAATAACTCAAATATAATAACAGAAGATAAACAGGAGGGACGCACGTAGAAACTCTGTAGAGAGATATGTACAGGCAGCTTAATCTAAGATATATATATATTTAAAGTGACTGAGTGATGTCTGTAGCAGAGATATATAAATAATAATAATAATAATAATAATAATAATAATAATAATAATAATAATAATAATAATAACAATATTCTATTCTATTATAATAATATTCTGTAGCAGAGATATAATAATAATAATAATAATAATAATAATTATAATAATATTGTACAGTGGCCGAGTGAGTTGGTGTAATAGTGAAACAGTTTAATAGTGAGCTGGTGTAATAGTGAATGTGTGAAATAGTGAAACGTTGTAATAGTGAACTTGTGTAAGAATGCACTAGTGTAATAATAATAAACTGGTGTAAATTGAGCTGATATAATAGTGAACTGGTATAACAGTGTAATAGTGCACTGGTGTAATAATGAACTGGTGTAAATTGAGCTGATATAATAGTGAATTGGTATAACAGTGTAATAGTGCACTGGTGTAATAATGAACTGGTGTAAATTGAGCTGATATAATAGTGAACTGGTATAACAGTGAAACAGTGTAATAGTGTACTGGTGTAATAATAAACTGGTGTAAATTGAGCTGATATAATAGTGAACTGGTATAACAGTGAAACAGTGTAATAGTAGACTGGTGTAATAGTGCACTGGTGTAATAGTGAACTAGTGTAATAGTGAAACAGTGTGATAGTAGACTGGTGTAATAGTAAACTGGTGTAATAGTGAAACTGTAATAGTAGACTGGTGTAATAGTGCACTGGTGTAATAGTGAAACAGTGTAATAGTAGGATGGTGTAATAGTGCACTGGTGTAATAGTGAACTGGTGTAATAGTGAAACAGTGTGATAGTAGACTGGTGTAATAGTGAACTGGTATAACAGTGAAACAGTGTAATAGTAGACTGGTGTAATAGTGAACTGGTGTAATAGTGAAACAGTGTAATAGTAGGATGGTGTAATAGGGCACTGGTGTAATAGTGAAACTGTAATAGTAGACTGGTGTAATAGTGCACTGGTGTAATAGTGAAACAGTGTAATAGTAGACTGGTGTAATAGTGAAACAGTGTAATAGTAGACTGGTGTAATAGTGAACTGGTGTAATAGTGAAACAGTGTAATAGTAGACTGGTGTAATAGTGAACTGGTGTAATAGTGAAACAGTGTAATAGTAGGATGGTGTAATAGGGCACTGGTGTAATAGTGAAACTGTAATAGTAGACTGGTGTAATAGTGCACTGGTGTAATAGTGAAACAGTGTAATAGTAGACTGGTGTAATAGTGAACTGGTGTAATAGTGAAACAGTGTAATAGTAGGATGGTGTAATAGTAGGATGGTGTAATAGTGCACTGGTGTAATAGTGAACTGGTGTAATAGTGAAACAGTGTGATAGTAGACTGGTGTAATAGTGAACTGGTGTAATAGTGAAAGGGTACTGGAGTCTTTCAGCTTCACAGTTAGTACGGAAGCCGGACAGTCTGTGGGTAGAAGCTGTTCAGTAGCCGGTTCTTCTGGCCTGGATGCTGCGGTATCTCCTGACGGCATTATGGTGAACAGGCCGTGTGCTGAGTGACAGACTGAAAACAGAAAATATATTAATTTATTTCACACCAATAAACACATTGTATTCACTATGAAACCCACCAGTGAAGCTACAGTGTCTTCTGAGTTTATCTGGATGTTGATGGTAAAATGTGGAAGATCTGAAAATACTAGGTTTTCTTTGGGGACTATTTGAACCTCACAGCGTCCTGCATGTATCCCTCCACCATGAATGGAGTTTAAGACTGAGATCTTCTCTAAACTATCATAAACAGAGTCTCAGAATCAGACAGTGTATTTATAACATCTACTGTAAGAACTTTCTGTGAGGAGCTTTTAGAGGAGGACGTCTGGTGGTAAAAGCTGCAGAAACGGAGCAAAACTGTTATAAAGAGATAAAAGTGCTCGGGGTCGTGTTACTGAGAGGTTTAGGAGTTTAGAGGAGTTTAGAGGAGTTTAAAGGAGTTTAGAGGAGTTTAGAGGAGTTTAGAGGAGTTTAAAGGAGTTTAGAGGAGTTTAAAGGAGTTTAGAGGAGTTTAAAGGAGTTTAGAGGAGTTTAGAGGAGTTTAAAGGAGGTTAGAGGAGTTTAGAGGAGTTTAGAGGAATTTAAAGGAGTTTAGAGGAGTTTAGAGGAGTTTAAAGGAGTTTAGAGGAGTTTAGAGGAGTTTAAAGGAGTTTAGAGGAGTTTAGAGGAGTTTAAAGGAGTTTAAAGGAGTTTAGAGGAGTTTAGAGGAGTTTAGAGGAGTTTAAAGGAGTTTAGAGGAGTTTAAAGGAGTTTAGAGGAGTTTAAAGGAGTTTAGAGGAGTTTAGAGGAGTTTAAAGGAGTTTAAAGGAGTTTAGAGGAGTTTAAAGGAGTTTAAAGGAGTTTAGAGGAGTTTAGAGGAGTTTAAAGGAGTTTAAAGGAGTTTAGAGGAGTTTAAAGGAGTTTAAAGGAGTTTAAAGGAGTTTAGAGGAGTTTAAAGGAGTTTAAAGGAGTTTAAAGGAGTTTAGAGGAGTTTAGAGGAGTTTAAAGGAGTTTAGAGGAGTTTAAAGGAGTTTAAAGGAGTTTAGAGGAGTTTAAAGGAGTTTAGAGGAGTTTAGAGGAGTTTAAAGGAGTTTAAAGGAGTTTAAAGGAGTTTAGAGGAGTTTAAAGGAGTTTAAAGGAGTTTAAAGGAGTTTAGAGGAGTTTAAAAGAGTTTAGAGGAGTTTAAAGGAGTTTAGAGGAGTTTAGAGGAGTTTAAAGGAGTTTAAAGGAGTTTAAAGGAGTTTAGAGGAGTTTAAAGGAGTTTAAAGGAGTTTAAAGGAGTTTAGAGGAGTTTAGAGGAGCACTTTGTGCTGAAAGTGAAGAAAAAGCGACATTAACTCCGTGTTTTTATTATTGTTTTGTCCGGGCGCTGCGCGGACGTCACTTCCTGTTTGTGGCCGTGTGAAGAGCCGCTTGGTGAGTGAAGCAGCGCGCGGGGTTTCAGCGGGAATATTAATAATAATAATAATATTTATTGTGTTATTTTGAGCTCGGGCTGATCTTTAATACGCGCGGATTCGGTAACGATAACGAGCCGCGAGCTAACAGCGCTCGGAGCCGCAGGCCGAGTGAGTCGCAGCGCTAGCGTTAGCATTAGCATTAGCGCTGTCCTCCGCTAGCATGAACACTGAGGTAACTCGGACTAGCCTAGCGTGCTAATGCTAAGCTAACTGCTCCACACGGCCGAACGCGGGAGAGACGGGTTCCGAGTTCGGATTAAGACGTGTTCCTGCGCGGTGTACGTGTGTAAGAGGAGTGAAGCGGGGCTGGACTCGCAGCTCGGCTGGGCTGACTGCCTGGTTAGCCCGTTAGCTCGTTAGCTCACACAGGCTTTGTGCTAACGCGGCGTCCAGCTGATAGTTCTCTCCACACAGCAGCCGGACTTATTATAATAATAATAATTATAATTATAATAATAGTAATAATAATAATAATAACTTTTCTTACATAAGCACCTTTTATTTGTAGCCTCACAGTGTCCTTCGTACACATTAGAGAACAGTGAGGTGGTAAGAAGGGAGAGTGAGACAGTCACAGCAGAAGAGCCGTGTTAGACTTTATACACTGATTAACGTAATTAGAATTAATAAAACCACAGACTTCATAACACCAGTAATAAAGTCCGGAATCGTGAGAATACGTTAGAAAACTCCTGCTTTAAGATCTTCTGCAGTGGATCTCCATCCCAGCTCACCTTCACTGGCGCTGGAGTGGACCAGTGAGTTAAGTTTACTGGTCGTGTTGGGCCCATAATGGATGAGAAGCTACTGATCAACACACTCACCCACTGCGTGTTCTCTAGTGCAATGGTGTTGAACATTGCTGTGAGGATTTGATTGAGTGTTAGTGAGGTCAGGTACTGGTGTTGAACATTGCTGTGAGGATTTGATTATTAGTGAGGTCAGGTACTGATGTTGACCATTGCTGTGAGGATTTGATTGAGTGTTAGTGAGGTCAGGTACTGATGTTGACCATTGCTGTGAGGATTTGATTGAGTGTTAGTGAGGTCAGGTACTGATGTTGAACATTGCTGTGAGGATTTGATTGAGTGTTAGTGAGGTCAGGTACTGGTGTTGAACATTGCTGTGAGGATTTGATTGAGTGTTAGTGAGGTCAGGTACTGGTGTTGAACATTGCTGTGAGGATTTGATTATTAGTGAGGTCAGGTCCTGATGTTGAACATTGCTGTGAGGATTTGATTATTAGTGAGGTCAGGTACTGATGTTGACCATTGCTGTGAGGATTGATTGAGTGTTAGTGAGGTCAGGTACTGATGTTGAACATTGCTGTGAGGATTTGATTGAGTGTTAGTGAGGTCAGGTACTGATGTTGACCATTGCTGTGAGGATTTGATTGAGTGTTAGTGAGGTCAGGTACTGATGTTGAACATTGCTGTGAGGATTTGATTGAGTGTTAGTGAGGTCAGGTACTGGTGTTGAACATTGCTGTGAGGATTTGATTATTAGTGAGGTCAGGTCCTGATGTTGAACATTGCTGTGAGGATTTGATTATTAGTGAGGTCAGGTACTGATGTTGACCATTGCTGTGAGGATTTGATTGAGTGTTAGTGAGGTCAGGTACTGATGTTGACCATTGCTGTGAGGATTTGATTGAGTGTTAGTGAGGTCAGGTACTGATGTTGAACATTGCTGTGAGGATTTGATTGAGTGTTAGTGAGGTCAGGTACTGGTGTTGAACATTGCTGTGAGGATTTGATTGAGTGTTAGTGAGGTCAGGTACTGGTGTTGAACATTGCTGTGAGGATTTGATTATTAGTGAGGTCAGGTCCTGATGTTGAACATTGCTGTGAGGATTTGATTATTAGTGAGGTCAGGTACTGATGTTGACCATTGCTGTGAGGATTTGATTGAGTGTTAGTGAGGTCAGGTACTGATGTTGACCATTGCTGTGAGGATTTGATTGAGTGTTAGTGAGGTCAGGTACTGATGTTGAACATTGCTGTGAGGATTTGATTGAGTGTTAGTGAGATCAGGTACTGATGTTGAACATTGCTGTGAGGATGTGATTGAATGTTAGTGAGGTCAGGTACTGGTGTTGAACATTGCTGTGAGGATTTGATTGAGTGTTAGTGAGGTCAGGTACTGGTGTTGAACATTGCTGTGAGGATTTGATTGAGTGTTAGTGAGGTCAGGTACTGGTGTTGAACATTGCTGTGAGGATTTGATTATTAGTGAGGTCAGGTCCTGATGTTGAACATTGCTGTGAGGATTTGATTATTAGTGAGGTCAGGTACTGATGTTGACCATTGCTGTGAGGATTTGATTGAGTGTTAGTGAGGTCAGGTACTGATGTTGAACATTGCTGTGAGGATTTGATTGAGTGTTAGTGAGGTCAGGTACTGATGTTGACCATTGCTGTGAGGATTTGATTGAGTGTTAGTGAGGTCAGGTACTGATGTTGAACATTGCTGTGAGGATTTGATTGAGTGTTAGTGAGGTCAGGTACTGGTGTTGAACATTGCTGTGAGGATTTGATTATTAGTGAGGTCAGGTCCTGATGTTGAACATTGCTGTGAGGATTTGATTATTAGTGAGGTCAGGTACTGATGTTGACCATTGCTGTGAGGATTTGATTGAGTGTTAGTGAGGTCAGGTACTGATGTTGACCATTGCTGTGAGGATTTGATTGAGTGTTAGTGAGGTCAGGTACTGATGTTGAACATTGCTGTGAGGATTTGATTGAGTGTTAGTGAGGTCAGGTACTGGTGTTGAACATTGCTGTGAGGATTTGATTGAGTGTTAGTGAGGTCAGGTACTGGTGTTGAACATTGCTGTGAGGATTTGATTATTAGTGAGGTCAGGTCCTGATGTTGAACATTGCTGTGAGGATTTGATTATTAGTGAGGTCAGGTACTGATGTTGACCATTGCTGTGAGGATTTGATTGAGTGTTAGTGAGGTCAGGTACTGATGTTGACCATTGCTGTGAGGATTTGATTGAGTGTTAGTGAGGTCAGGTACTGATGTTGACCATTGCTGTGAGGATTTGATTGAGTGATAGTGAGGTCAGGTACTGATGTTGACCATTGCTGTGAGGATTTGATAGAGTGTTAGTGAGGTCAGGTACTGATGTTGACCATTGCTGTGAGGATTTGATTGAGTGTTAGTGAGGTCAGGTACTGATGTTGAACATTGCTGTGAGGATTTGATTATTAGTGAGGTCAGGTACTGATGTTGACCATTGCTGTGAGGATTTGATTGAGTGTTAGTGAGGTCAGGTACTGGTGTTGAACATTGCTGTGAGGATTTGATTGAGTGTTAGTGAGGTCAGGTACTGGTGTTGAACATTGCTGTGAGGATTTGATTGAGTGTTAGTGAGGTCAGGTACTGATGTTGAACATTGCTGTGAGGATTTGATTGAGTGTTAGTGAGGTCAGGTACTGATGTTGAACATTGCTGTGAGGATTTGATTGAGTGTTAGAGAGGTCAGGTACTGGTGTTGAACATTGCTGTGAGGATTTGATTGAGTGTTAGTGAGGTCAGGTACTGATGTTGACCATTGCTGTGAGGATTTGATTGAGTGTTAGTGAGGTCAGGTACTGGTGTTGAACATTGCTGTGAGGATTTGATAGAGTGTTAGTGAGGTCAGGTACTGATGTTGACCATTGCTGTGAGGATTTGATTGAGTGTTAGTGAGGTCAGGTACTGGTGTTGAACATTGCTGTTAGGATTTGATTGGCATGCTAGGCTTTGAAGATGATGACCGTGGCCTCCTGTGCAGTTACTGTCTGGATACTTTTGGTACAGTGTGATGTAACTGTAGGAGTTCAGTAGTGAATATTCTGACTGAGAGGCTGAACAGACGGGGAATCTATCCAGTAGTGGGTAAAGTTTATATTCACTCTCTGGTTTAACAGTACGCGTCTCAGTGTTCTGGGAAAACCTGACGGACAGTATGTGTGTATTACGTTTCTTTTGATGTCATAATTAAACTTGTTTTATTGACTGTTAGACTTTAAAATAGTAATGCAGTGAGTCGGTCAAATACATAATTTATAATGTTTCTCTCCGCTCTGATTAAACTAAGTATTCGGTCTTTCTAATGAAACGTGCAGTCAGTTGGTGAGTTTTTACAAGAATCAGATCCATTTAGACCACTTTTCCGTTTATTCACGTTCGTTGTATAAGTTATACACACTCAAATTAACTTACTGTCATGTTCAAATAAATATAAATACTAATAATGTGTTTGGTGAGTAAAGGCTTTAATTCCAAAACATATTGGAGTAACACTGATAACTACATTGTGACATAATGTAAATTCTTAAACTATAATTAAAATATAGCATAATAATGTATTTGTGTATGTAGAGAATCCCAGAGTAAGTGTCTCCCAGTGAGGTCTGCTAAATAAATGAGATGTAAATCAACAGAAGCCCAGCAGTTTGCTATTATCACAATACTCACGTCTCACAAAATAATAATATAACATTATGAATACTGGGGTAACACTGCATCTACACACATACTGTACAAAAATATAGCCATAATAACACACAGTGCTTTGAAGATGAGTAAAAAGTGACTTGTCTTGCAGAGTGATTGAGTATAAAGTGTAAATTAAGTGTAAATTGAAAGTCTTGTTAGTGTCTGTTGTATATAATGAGATGGGTTTCAGTCTGTTCGTCTCACTTCAGTCAGTTTTATAGCAGTAAAGTGGGTCTGACTGACCAACGCTGTCATAGCAACCATACATTTATATAATCATATATCCAGACCTAGTTTTCATGTATTAACAGAAGTATAAGATGTGGAGTATCACAACACTGTGCTGTATTGTTTCACCTGACAGAAGTATGTGGTTTGGCTGTACCTGCCGAGGTGGATGAGTCTGTGACTAATCTTTAACATCTTGACGTTAAACTCACTGTAACTCGTATACAGTTGTCTTTAAACGTTTGTAAACACCTGAATAAATTAGGTAGAGTATTGATTTGCATATTTTGTGCAAAGACATAAAAACAACTTCTATAATAAAATAATCTGAAGTAGTTTTTCCTACAAACGTTATTGTGGTTTAAATATGATTAATTATGATATAGAAGTTTGGCGTGTGGTCGTGTTAGGTGATGTTCTTGGTTCGTCCTGTTGGAAAAGCCTGCATCTACTTCTGTTTCAGTTTCCTGACTGTCACGTTGGCTTTCAGGATGTACGGATATTTATTAGTAGAGATGGAAGGATCGATCAGCTATATATCGATATCGGCCGATTTTTAATCAAAATATGTGATCGGTGATCAGCCGATGTTTCTCTAGTTTAGCCGGTCCCGAGAGCCGATTGATGCCGTTAAACAAATGAGCCTAATTTCTGTATTTCCAGCTAGCGCTTCATCTAGGACAGCTCCCTGCAATTCCTATCTGAACCACTAGGTGGAAATACACACCCTTTCATTTCCACAGACTGACTAAAGCAGCGGCCTCGCGAGAAAAGCATGTGCTGATAGAAAACATGTCGTCCGTCTGGCAGTGTTTACTGTATCAGATTCACACTCATCCAGGACTTCACTCCTCACAGACAGGATCTCGGTCTGTGAGGAGTGAAGATCTCGGTCTGCGAGGAGTGAAGATCTCGGCCTGTGAGGAGTGAAGATCTCGGCCTGCGAGGAGTGAAGATCTTGGTCTGCGAGGAGTGAAGATCTCGGCCTGCGAGGAGTGAAGATCTCGGCCTGCGAGGAGTGAAGATCTCGGTCTGCGAGGAGTGAAGATCTCGGCCTGCGAGGAGTGAAGATCTCGGCCTGCGAGGAGTGAAGATCTCGGCCTGCGAGGAGTAAAGATCTCGGCCTGCGAGGAGTAAAGATCTCGGCCTGCGAGGAGTGAAGATCTCGGCCTGCGAGGAGTGAAGATCTCGGCCTGCGAGGAGTGAAGATCTCGGCCTGCGAGGAGTGAAGATCTTGGCCTGCGAGGAGTGAAGATCTCGGCCTGCGAGGAGTGAAGATCTCGGCCTGCGAGGAGTGAAGATCTCGGCCTGCGAGGAGTGAAGATCTCGGTCTGCGAGGAGTGAAGATCTCGGTTTGTGAGGAGTGAAGATCTCGGCCTGTGAGGAGTGAAGATGTGAAGATCTTGGCCTGTGAGGAGTGAAGATGTGAAGATCTCGGCCTGTGAGGAGTGAAGATCTCGGCCTGTGAGGAGTGAAGATCTCGGTCTGTGAGGAGTGAAGATCTCGGCTTGCGAGGAGTGAAGATCTCGGCCTGCGAGGAGTGAAGATCTCGGCCTGCGAGGAGTGAAGATCTCGGCCTGCGAGGAGTGAAGATCTCGGTCTGTGAGGAGTGAAGATCTCGGCCTGCGAGGAGTGAAGATCTCGGCCTGCGAGGAGTGAAGATCTCGGCCTGCGAGGAGTGAAGATCTCGGCCTGCGAGGAGTGAAGATCTCGGTCTTTGTCTCCACAGTCAGCTCAGACCGAGTTCTGGAGAGCTTCAGCTCCTGAGTGAGATGAAGAAACTCTTCTCTCCTTTGCTTTCCTGCTCAGTCACTAATGACCAGCCTAGCCAGTCCTAACGAGTCCTAACGATTAAGGCCTAGTGGGTTAATTAGGTGCTGAGACTGTAAAGGTTTACATGTGAACTAACTGTGTTACACTTACAGAAACGTTTTAAACTTGTGAACAGGGTGTGTAATTAGTCCAGGGTGTCCAAACCCATGTCCACACGACTGTATGAATTATGGTGGGGGTATAAAGTTTAGGATTAAGGGGTTAAAGGAGCAGTATGTAAAATGAAACAGTCTGTTGACTTATCCAGAAATATATTAGTTAGCGCTTTCTGACGCATCACTACATGCAATTCTGTAAATTCAGGAGTTCAGTCAGAAAAATAACGGCTCATTTATACTCAGTGTTAAATTTTATAATTTTTTTTTGCGTTTTCACAAAGCTTACTGATGCGGACAGGATGGGGCAGTACCGCTGCAGACCGTGGGGGCAGTGCATGAAGTAGTTGAGTTAGGTTGAAGTTAGGATATAGGTTTGAATGTTAAGTTTGGAGGGTGAACAGTTTAAAGAATTTTAGGTTTAAGGTTTAAAGGAGCGATATGTAAAATGAAATTTGATAAAAAGCAGCATGTTCTTGTTCTGCTTCTGTTTCTATCTTTCCTTTTGTTTGTTTTCCAACTTGTTTTGTTGCTGACAGTGGGCTTCTTCACTTCTTCAGCTGCTCATGTGGCAGAGTACAGTTACTCACTAGCCCTTCTATTGGTATGGAGTGGTATTACGAGACAGCACAGGTTGGAGCTAGCTGGTTAGCATTCTAGCTTCAGTAGAGATCTTTGAAATACGATATGAAGACATCTTTGACACATGATCAGGACTTTTACTACTTAAGTACATTAAAAAATATTTTAAAATCTTACATATCGCTCCTTTAAGGGTTTAAAGGTGGAAAATTCAATATTGTGTGTGTATATATATATATATATATATATATGGAATTAAAGTTATGGTTTAGGGTCTAAGATTATATGTATATTTGTATATAGCTCACATTAATAATAATGAGGTTGTACTGTGTTATATTAAGCGTGTGCCGCGCAGGTGCAGGTGTTTAGACGTTAGTACAAAGGTCCAGGTGAACAGGGCCGCCGCTGGCTGGCGCTCAGTGCAGACAGTGAGTAATCATTAAGTTGGACTGAACCCGGTTTGTTTTTCTCCTTTGGACCTCGCTGTGTGTGAAACGTGTATGCGGTGTGCCAGAAGGGGGCGGAGTTCTTTCTGATTGGATTGTTCCTAAAACACTGCCAGGAACTCCTGGTGGTAAAAAAACCCTTCAGATTCTCAGAACCTCCAGCGTCTGCTCAACTGTCTGCAGGAAGTACGAGACAAAAAATAGCCTGTTGTTCAGAGTTTTTCAGGATGGAGCAGGTGCACCAGTTCAGCTGGTATTGACCAGTTAAACGAGACGCTGGGTGAACTGGAGGCTCCCTGTGGTCTGTGATGTTTACTGCAGGCGACTGATGCTGCTGGTGAGCCTCCCAGCGGTGCGTCTGTGTGCTGTGGTGGTCTGTAGAGGGAGGCTAATGCTGGAGGGAAGTTAAGGGAGCTGGACGCTGGCTGGTCTGTGTTTACGCTCTGACTGGATGTCTCCTGCAGGTGCTGTGATGTTATAAGTGTCGTGCTTAAGCAGAAGGACACGAGCAGCTGTGACGCGGTCGCAGGTACGAGCTGAAGGTGAAGTTCATCGCGTGACCTGTTCTTTTGCTTTTATCTGCTCTGTTTACACCACAAATAAAGGAATAAAGAACAGAAGGCCAGAGTTTTGTATCAGATGTGCTTTAATATGAGCACATCCTTCCACCAGAAGAAGTAGAGCCTCTTGGTGCTCCACTAGAAGCTCAGTGTTACTTGTTTGTCAGTGTTGTTCAGGTGAAGGTGAGGCTGTGTCCTGTGGTCTCTCTCTCTGTCTGATACCCGCCTGATCTGCTTCTCTCTCCTGAACAGCTGGTCTGTTAATAGTATATCAGTCTGGAGGAACTTTGCTTAACCATCATCAAACTGTGGAGCTGATCTCCTCCACACACACAGGACTCTGTAGTTTCTCTATGTTTATACTGTGAGCAGTCTTTCTGATTGGTCAGCTGTTTAGTGACCCTAACCCTGAGATTCAGAGTTCAGGAGTGTCTGATTGTGTGATTTGAGCTGGTATTAGGCTGGTACTAGTACTGATACTGAAGAGAGTGCTGAGAAGAAACCTGTGGTGTACTTTGTTGGGGCTGCAGAGACGTGAGAGATGTTGGGAAGGTGATCGTGATGCTGGTGTAGATGGATGATGACCAGAGGAGCTGTATCAGTGTAGGATGGAGGTTAAGGTTAACTCTTTGTGGAAGGCTCGACTCGTGTCTGAACGTGAGATGTTTGGGCGTGATGGACCCCATACGTAAAGTTTGTTGTTGTTGTTGTGGTTAACTGTTTGTTTGTGTAACTGTTTGTTTGTGTTTACTCTGTTTATTCCAGGTGCTGTGCCGCTGTGTGTTTGTGATTGACCGTCTGACCCTGTGACCCGATTCTCCCCTCCCCGACCTCCCTGACCCCGCCCTGCGCCCCACACACACCCCCCGCACACACACACCCGCACACACACTCACAGCATGAACGAGGTTAGCGTGGTGAGAGAGGGCTGGCTCCAAAAGAGAGGTGAGCACCAACACGGTCAGCGGGTAAAGGTTTAGTCTAAGTCTGGATTAGGGGTTAACTTCAGGGCTTAAGTTGAAAAAGCTGATGTTGAGATGTAAAGGGTTAAAGTTATGGAGTCAGCAGGTTTAGGGGTTAAAGGCAGGTTTAGGAGTTAAAGTCAGCAGGTTTAGGGGTTAAAGTCAGCAGGTTTAGGGGTTAAAGGCAGGTTTAGGAGGTTAAAGGCAGGTTTAGGGGTTAAAGTCAGCAGGTTTAGGGGTTAAAGGCAGGTTTAGGAGGTTAAAGGCAGGTTTAGGGGTTAAAGTCAGCAGGTTTAGGGGTTAAAGGCAGGTTTAGGGGTTAAGTCAGCAGGTTTAGGGGTTAAAGGCAGGTTTAGGGGTTAAAGTCAGCAGGTTTAGGGGTTCAAGGCAGGTTTAGGGGTTAATGTCAGCAGGTTTAGGGGTTAAAGGCAGGTTTAGGAGGTTAAAGTCAGCAGGTTTAGGGGTTAAAGGCAGGTTTAGGGGTTAAAGTCAGCAGGTTTAGGGGTTAAAGGCAGGTTTAGGGGTTAAGTCAGCAGGTTTAGGGGTTAAAGGCAGGTTTAGGGGTTAAAGTCAGCAGGTTTAGGGGTTCAAGGCAGGTTTAGGGGTTAAAGTCAGCAGGTTTAGGGGTTAAAGGCAGGTTTAGGAGGTTAGTCGGGCAGTCGTGGCCTGAAGGATAGGGATCCGGTCTTGTGACCGGAAGGTCGCCGGTTCGATCCCCGGGATCCCTCAGGCCATGATTGAGGTGCCCTTGGGCAAGGCACCTAACCCCAACTGCTCCCCGGGCGCCGTGGATTGGGCTGCCCACCGCTCCGGGCACGTGTGCTCACTGCCCCTAGTGTGTTCACTAGTGTGTGTAAATGTGGGTGTTTCACTGCACGGATGGGTTAAATGCGGAGGTCAAATTCCGCTGTGTGCAAATCACATGTGGCTAATTTGAGTATCTATCTATCTATCAAAGTCAGCAGGTTTAGGGGTTAAAGTTATGGAGTCAGCAGGTTTAGGAGTTAAAGTTATGGAGTCAGCAGGTTTAGGGGTTAAAAGCAGGTTTAGGGGTTAAAGTCAGCAGGTTTAGGGGTTAAAGGCAGGTTTAGGAGGTTAAAGTCAGCAGGATTATGGGTTAAAGTTATGGAGTCAGCAGGTTTAGGGGTTAAAAGCAGGTTTAGGAGGTTAAAGTCAGCAGGATTATGGGTTAAAGTTATGGAGTCAGCAGGTTTAGGGGTTAAAAGCAGGTTTAGGGGTTAAAGTCGGGTTTAGTGGTTAAAGTCAGCAGGTGTAGGGTTTAAAGTCGGGTTTAGGAGGTTTAAAGTCAGGATAAGGAGGTTAAAGTCAGGTTTAGGGGTTAAAGTCAGGTTTTTGGGAATTAAAGTCAGGTTTAGGGGTTAAAGTCAGGTTTAGGGGTTAAAGTCAGGTTTTTGGGAATTAAAGTCAGGGTTAGGGGTTAAAGTCAGGGTTAGGGTTTAAAGTCAGGTTTTTGGGGATTAAAGTCAGGTTTAGGGGTTAAAGTTAGGTAAAGGAGGTTAAAGTCAGGTTTAGGGGTTAAAGTCAGGCTTAGGAGGTTAAAGTCAGGTTTAGGGGTTAAAGACTGGTTTAGGAGGTCAAAGTCAGGTTAAGGAGGTTAAAGTCAGGTTTAGGGGTTAAAGTCAGGGTTAGGGGTTAAAGTCAGGGTTAGGGGTTAAAGTCAGGTCTTTGGGGATTAAAGTCCGGGTAAGGAGGTTAAAGTCAGGTTTAGGAGGTTAAAGTCAGGTTAAGGGGTTAAAGTCAGGTTTAGGAGGTTAAAGTCAGGTTTAGGGGTTAAAGTCAGGTTTAGGGGTTAAAGTCAGGTTTTTGGGGATTAAAGTCAGGTTTAGGGGTTAAAGTCAGGTTTTTGGGGATTAAAGTCAGGTGTAGGGTTTAAAGGTTTAAAGTCAGGATAAGGAGGTTAAAATCAGGGTTAGGGTTAGGGTTAGGTCAAGTTTAGGGGTTAAAGTCAGGTTTAGGGGTTAAAGTCGGGTTTAGGGGTTAAAGTGAGGTTAAAGAGGTCAAAGTCAGGTTAAGGAGGTTAAAGTCAGGTCTTTGGGGATTAAAGTCCGGGTAAGGAGGTTAAAGTCAGGTTTAGGAGGTTAAAGTCAGGTTAAGGGGTTAAAGTCAGGTTTAGGAGGTTAAAGTCAGGTTTAGGGGTTAAAGTCAGGTTAAGGAGGTTAAAGTCAGGTTAAGGGGTTAAAGTCAGGTTTAGGAGGTTAAAGTCAGGTTTAGGGGTTAAAGTCAGGTTAAGGAGGTTAAAGTCAGGTTAAGGGGGTTAAAGTCAGCAGGTTTAGGGGTTAAAGTCAGCAGGTTTAGGAGGTTAAAGTCAGGTTTAGGGGTTAAAGTCAGGTTAAAGGGGTTAAAGTCAGCAGGTTTAGGGGTTAAAGTCAGCAGGTTTAGGGGTTAAAGTCAGCAGGTTTAGGGGTTAAAGTCAGGTTAAGGGGGTTAAAGTCAGCAGGTTTAGGGGTTAAAGTCAGCAGGTTTAGGGGTTAAAGTCAGGTTAAAGGGGTTAAAGTCAGGTTTAGGAGGTTAAAGTCAGGTTAAGGAGGTTAAAGTCAAGTTTAGGGGTTAAAGTCAGGTTAAGGAGGTTAAAGTCAGGTTTAGGGGGTTAAAGTCAGGTTAAGGGGGTTAAAGTCAGGTTAAGGGGGTTAAAGTCAGCAGGTTTAGGGGTTAAAGTCAGGTTTAGGGGTTAAAGTCAGGTTTAGGGGTTAAAGTCAGGTTAAGGGGGTTAAAGTCAGGTTTAGGGGTTAAAGTCAGGTTAAGGGGGTTAAAGTCAGGTTTAGGGGTTAAAGTCAGGTTAAGGGGGTTAAAGTCAGGTTAAGGAGGTTAAAGTCAGCAGGTTTAGGGGTTAAAGTCAGGTTTAGGGGTTAAAGTCAGGTTAAGGGGGTTAAAGTCAGGTTTAGGGGTTAAAGTCAGGTTAAGGGGGTTAAAGTCAGGTTTAGGGGTTAAAGTCAGGTTAAGGGGGTTAAAGTCAGGTTTAGGGGGTTAAAGTCAGCAGGTTTAGGGGTTAAAGTCAGGTTTAGAGTTGCTGAGTCGAGTCTGGGGTTAGGGTAGTATGGTGTTAGTAAGTGGTCTCTGTTTGATGTTCCAGGTGAGTACATAAAGACGTGGAGGCCTCGTTATTTTATCCTGAAGAGCGATGGCTCGTTTATCGGCTATAAGGAAAAGCCGGAGATGTCCGACCCCAACCTGCCTCCGCTCAACAACTTCTCCGTAGCAGGTGAGTCCAGGTGGTGTTCAGGTGGTGTTCAGGTGGTGTTCAGGTGGTGTTCAGGTGGTGTTCAGGTGGTGTTCAGGTGGTGATCTGCTGTGACTGTAACAGACTGATGAGTTTCTGAAAGCCACGCGTTGCTCCTTGTTAATGTTTGGTTGTTGTTCTTCTCTCAGTATACAGAATGGTTTGAGATTGTGAATCTTTATTATTATTATTATTATTATTATTATTATTATTATTATTATTATTATTACTGTTAATACTATATCTAAAGGCGGAGCTGTTTGTTGATGGGCTGTGGTGTTCCTCTTGTTCAGAATGCCAGCTGATGAAGACTGAGAGACCGCGGCCGAACACCTTCGTGATTCGCTGCCTGCAGTGGACGACGGTCATTGAGCGCACCTTCCACGTGGACAGCAATGCTGAGCGGTGAGGAACTGTTTAACAACGTTTCTGTTACGTTACTGAGCTGAATGTGTTCTAATCAACGCTCTCCTCGTCTCTGTCTCCAGGGAAGAGTGGATCCGGGCCATTCAGGCTGTCGCCAACGGCCTAAAGACTCGTGAAGACGAGGAGCCGATGGACATCAACTTCGGTTCCCCTGGAGACAACAGTCTGGAGGGCATGGAGACCGCTATAGCCAAATCTCGCACCAAAGTGGTCAGTATATATCATTATACCTACATTTAGAGTTATACATTCAACCTAATGAGAAACTGTAACTCAGTTTATATACAATACCTACATTTAGAGTTATACATTCAACCTAATGAGAAACTGTAACTCAGTTTATATACAATACCTACATTTAGAGTTATACATTCAACCTAATGAGAAACTGTAACTCAGTTTATATACAATACCTACATTTAGAGTTATACATTCAACCTAATGAGAAACTGTAATTCAGTTTATATACAATACCTACATTTAGAGTTATACATTCAACCTAATGAGAAACTGTAACCCAGTTTATATACAATACCTACATTTAGAGTTATACATTCAACCTAATGAGAAACTGTAACTCAGTTTATATACAATACCTACATTTAGAGTTATACATTCAACCTAATGAGAAACTGTAACTCAGTTTATATACAATACCTACATTTAGAGTTATACATTCAACCTAATGAGAAACTGTAACCCAGTTTATATACAATACCTACATTTAGAGTTATACATTCAACCTAATGAGAAACTGTAACTCAGTTTATATACAATACCTACATTTAGAGTTATACATTCAACCTAATGAGAAACTGTAACTCAGTTTATATACAATACCTACATTTAGAGTTATACATTCAACCTAATGAGAAACTGTAACTCAGTTTATATACAATACCTACATTTAGAGTTATACATTTAACCTAATGATAAACTGTAACTCAGTTTATATACAATACCTACATTTAGAGTTATACATTCAACCTAATGATAAACTGTAACTCAGTTTATATACAATACCTACATTTAGAGTTATACATTCAACCTAATGAGAAACTGTAACTCAGTTTATATACAATACCTACATTTAGAGTTATACATTCAACCTAACGATAAACTGTAACTCAGTTTATATACAATACCTACATTTAGAGTTATACATTCAACCTAACGAGAAACTGTAACTCAGTTTATATACAATACCTACATTTAGAGTTATACATTCAACCTAATGAGAAACTATAACTCAGTTTATATACAATACCTACATTTAGAGTTATACATTCAACCTAATGAGAAACTGTAACTCAGTTTATATACAATACCTACATTTAGAGTTATACATTCAACCTAACGATAAACTGTAACTCAGTTTATATACAATACCTACATTTAGAGTTATACATTCAACCTAATGAGAAACTGTAACTCAGTTTATATACAATACCTACATTTAGAGTTATACATTCAACCTAATGAGAAACTATAACTCAGTTTATATACAATACCTACATTTAGAGTTATACATTCAACCTAATGAGAAACTGTAACTCAGTTTATATACAATACCTACATTTAGAGTTATACGTTTACTGTGTTGAGAAGTTCTGAGCTCTCCTGTGTTTCTCCTGTAGACGATGAATGATTTTGATTATCTGAAGCTGTTGGGAAAGGGAACGTTTGGGAAGGTTATCCTGGTGAGAGAAAAAGCCACCGGCATGCATTACGCCATGAAGATCCTGCGCAAGGAGGTCATCATCGCCAAGGTAACTGGTAATGGGCAGTGTGCTGTGGAGATGTGCTGGAACAGAGAGCGATGTTCTTCTTCTGTATTTATTAATATTAGTAACATTAATCACAACAACCACGTCGTCTCTGTGTGAGATTAGATGCTTTATTAATCCCAGAGAGATTAGCATTTAGATCTCCACACCTAACCCATCTGTGCAGAGAAACACCCTCATACACACATCACTAGTGAACACACACACTAGGGGGCAGTAAAACCCGCCCGGAGCAGTGTTTACAAGTTACTTTGGAGCATTTCTATTATAGGGTGTGGCAGGTGTGGCAGGTGTGGCAGGTGTGGCAGGTGTGAGTGTATGTATTGTCAGTGAGTATATAGATCATAATGTATATATCAGTGAGAAACTTAGCTGTGAAATCTGCTTTAATTAAACTCTGTAAAGTTTCTGTAAAATATACTGACCGTATGCTGAGAGTTGCGTACTGTCTCTGTAGTGTCCCCTGTGTCCTCAGCTGTACCGGTGTTGATGTAGAGGTCAGGGTGGTTTAGGTACTGACCGTATGCTGAGAGTTGCGTACTGTCTCTGTAGTGTCCCCTGTGTCCTCAGCTGTACCGGTGTTGATGTAGAGGTCAGGGTGGTTTAGGTACTGACCGTATGCTGAGAGTTACGTACTGTCTCTGTAGTGTCCCCTGTGTCCTCAGGTGTACTAGTGTTGTGATGTAGAGGTCAGTGTGGTTTAGGTACTGACCGTATGCTGAGAGTTGCGTACTGTCTCTGTAGTGTCCCCTGTGTCCTCAGCTGTACCGGTGTTGATGTAGAGGTCAGTGTGGTTTAGGTACTGACCGTATGCTGAGAGTTACGTACTGTCTCTGTAGTGTCCCCTGTGTCCTCAGGTGTACTAGTGTTGTGATGTAGAGGTCAGGGTGGTTTAGGTACTGACCGTATGCTGAGAGTTGCGTACTGTCTCTGTAGTGTCCCCTGTGTCCTCAGCTGTACCGGTGTTGATGTAGAGGTCAGTGTGGTTTAGGTACTGACCGTATGCTGAGAGTTGCGTACTGTCTCTGTAGTGTCCCCTGTGTCCTCAGCTGTACCGGTGTTGATGTAGAGGTCAGGGTGGTTTAGGTACTGACCGTATGCTGAGAGTTGCGTACTGTCTCTGTAGTGTCCCCTGTGTCCTCAGCTGTACCGGTGTTGATGTAGAGGTCAGGGTGGGGGTACTGAGTGACCGTGTGTTTGTGTTTCAGGACGAGGTGGCTCACACAGTGACAGAAAGCAGAGTTCTCCAGAACACGCGGCATCCCTTCCTCACGGTGCGCTCGCTTCCTCAACCTGTTTGTTTGTGTTTGTTTGTTTGTTTGTTTATGTTTATTTTGTTTAATTTGAAGCTGAATTCTTTCCCAGTTTAACTCGAGTCTCTTTCCGTCCACAGACACTAAAGTACGCCTTCCAGACACACGACCGCCTCTGTTTTGTGATGGAGTACGCGAACGGTGGAGAGGTATTATCTTCAGACTTCCTCCAGGAGGCGCTGTACGCGTGTGTGATGTCTGTGAAACTGTAGTAATTGAAGCCCAGCTTTAGAACTCCACTCCGGGCCGGACCAGTGTGGACTGACCGGTTACCGTAAACACCCCACACGCACT
>CM038711.1:48641218-48653718 GCA_021613375.1 Megaleporinus macrocephalus
CACTACTACACACACACTACTACACACACACTACTACACACTACTACACACACACACTACTACACACTACTACACACACTACTACACTCACTACTACACTCACTACTACACATTACTACACATACTACTACACTCACTGCTACACTCACTACTACACTCACTACTACACTCACTACTACACACACTACTACACACTACTACACACACACACTACTACACACTACTACACACACTACTACACTCATTACTACACTCACTACTACACATTACTACACACATTACTACACTCTTTACTACACTCATTACTACACACAATACTACACATTACTACACACACTACTACACTCACTACTACACACACCACTACACACTACTACACTCACTACTACACACACTACTACACATTACACACACTACTACACACACTACTACACACACTACTACACACCTTTACACTCACTACACAACACGCTACTACACTCGCTACTACACACAGTACTACACTCACTACTACACTCACTACTACACACACTACTTCACACGCTACTACACACACTACTACACTCGCTACTACACAAACCACTACACTTGCTACTACACTCACTACTACACATGCTACTACACACACTACTACACACATTACTACACTAGCTACTACACATTACTACACACGCTACTACACTGATTACTACACTCACTACTACACTCACTACTACAAACACTACTACACACATTACTACACACATTACTACACACATTACTACACACGTTACTACACACATTACTACACACACTACTACACACATTACTACACACACTACTAAACAAACTACTACACTCACTACTACACTTGCTACTACACTCACTACTACACACACTACTACACTCACTACTACACACACTACTACACTCACTACTACACTCGCTACTACACATTACTTCACACACTACTACACACTACTACACACATTACTACACACACTACTACACTCGCTATTACACACACTACTACACTCGCTACTACACTCACTACTACACACGCTACTACACACACTATTACACTTGCTACTACACATTACTACACACACTACTACACACACTACTACATTCGCTACTACACACGCTACTACACTGATTACTACACTCATTACTACACTCACTACTACACACACTACTACACAAATTACTACACACACTACTACACACACTACTACACTCGCTACTACACACGCTACTACACACATTACTACACACACTACTACACACATTACTACACACACTACTACACACACTACTACACTCGCTACTACACTCGCTACTACACACATTACTATACACTACTACACTCACTACTACACACACTACTACACACATTACTACACACACTACCACATTCACTACTACACACACTACTAAACTCACTACCACACTCGCTACTATACACATTACTACACACTACTACACTCACTAATACACTTGCTAATACACTCACTACTACCCACGCCACTACACTCACTACTATACTCACTACTACACACACTACGACACACGCTACTACACACGCTACTACACTCACTACTACACTAACTACGACACACTACTACACACGCTACTACACACACTACTACACTCGCTACTACACAGACTACTACACTTGCTACTACACTCACTACTACACATGCTACTACACACACTACTACACACACTACTACACTGATTACTACACTCACTACTACACTCACTACTACAAACACTACTACACACATTACTACACACACTACTACACACACTACTACACAAGCTACTACACACACTACTACACACACTACTACACACATTGCTACACACACTACTACACTCGCTACTACACTCGCTACTACACTCACTACTACACACACTACTACACACACTACTACACATTACTACACACACTACTACACACTACTACACAAATTACTACACACTCTACTACACTCGCTATTACACACACTACTACACTTGCTACTACACTCACTACTACACATGCTACTACACACACTACTACACACACTACTACACTGATTACTACACTCACTACTACACTCACTACTACAAACACTACTACACACATTACTAAACACACTACTACACTCACTACTACACTCGCTACTACACACATTACTACACACTACTACACTCACTACTACACACACTACTACACACATTACTACACACACTACTACACTCACTACTACACACACTACTACACTCACTACCACACTCGCTACTACACACATTACTACACACTACTACACTCGCTAATACACTCACTAATACACTCACTACTACCCACGCTACTACACTCACTACTACACTCACTACTACACACACTACGACACACGCTACTACACACGCTACTACACTCACTACTACACTCACTACTACACTCACTACGACACACTACTACCCACGCTACTACACTCACTACTACACTCACTACTACACACACTACGACACACGCTACTACACACGCTACTACACATGCTACTACACTCACTACTACACTCGCTACTACACACGCTACTACACATGGTACTACTCTCGCTACTACACACACTACTACACTCGCTACTACACTCGCTACTACACACGCTACTACACACACTACTACACACACTACTACACTCGCTACTACACATTACTACACACGCTACTAGACTCACTACTACACTCACTACTACACTCGCTACTAAACACATTACTACACACACTACTACACACTACTACACACATTACTACACACACTACTACACTCACTACTACACTCGCTACTAAACACATTACTACACACACTACTACACACTACTACACACATTACTACACACACTACTACACTTGCTACTACACATTACTACAGTCACTACTACACACACTACTACACTCGCTACTACACACACTACTACAAACATTACTAAACACATCTACACATGCTACTACACACACTACTAAACACATTACTATGCACACTACTACACTCACTATTACACACACTACTACACACACTACTACACACGCTACTACACTCACTACTACACTCACTACTACCCACGCTACTACACTCACTACTACACACACTACTACACACACTACTACACTCACTACTACCCACGCTACTACACTCACTACTACCCTCACTACTACACACACTACGACACACGCTACTACACTCACTACTACACTCACTACTACACACACTACGACACACGCTACTACCCACGCTACTACACTCACTACTTCCCTCACTACTACACACACTACGACACTCACTACGACACACTACTACCCACGCTACTACACTCACTACTACACTCACTACTACATACACTACTACACTCACTACTACCCACGCTACTACACTCGCTACTACACACACTACTACTCTCGCTACTACACACACTACTACACTCGCTACTACACTCACTACTACACACGCTACTACACACACTACTACACACGCTACTACACACGCTACTACACTCGCTACTACACATTACTACACACACTACTACACTCACTACTACACTCACTACTAAACACATTACTACACACATTACTACACATTACTACACACACTACCACACTCACTACTACACACACTACTAAACACATTACTATGCACACTACTACACTCATTACTACACACACTACTACACTCACTACTACACACACTACTACACTCACTACTACACTCACTACTACCCACGCTACTACACTCACTACTACACACACTACTACACTCTCTACTACCCACGCTACTACACTCACTACTACACTCACTACTACACACACTACGACACACGCTACTACACTCACTACTACACTTGCTACTACACTCAGTACTACCAACGCTACTACACTCACTACTACACACACTACGACACACGCTACTACACAAGCTACTACACTCACTACTACACACACTACTACACACACTACTACACTCACTACTACACACACTAATACACACACTACTACACACACACTACTACACACACTACTACACTCACTCACACACATACACACACACACACACATACACACACACACACATACATACACACACACACACACACACACAGAGCTGTGTGTAAGTAGATTACGGTGGTAAAGCAGTGGTGAGGCTATTAGACTGAATTGTCCTCGACGCGTCAGCCGCTGGCGCACAACGACCCACATAGGGAGAAGCGAGGGACGCTGAGCTAGCGGGACAGCTAGCGCTACATTAAAGCAGCAGCCCACCAGCTCAGCCTCTCAGTGGGCTTCAGTTGGAGCTCTGAGGCTAACGTAGCTAACAGGTAACAGGTTAGTTAACTGACTCAGCGTCGTGTGGAGGTGCTCAGTAATCTGTTCTTCATCATGTGGTTTCTATACAGTATCACTCAGTTAGCATCGCTAAAACTGTCTCTACGAGCGGTCACCTCACTGCTCACCTCACTCGTCACCTCAGTGGTCACCTCAGGGCTCACCTCACTGCTCACCTCACTGCTCACCTCACTCGTCACCTCAGTGGTCACCTCAGGGCTCACCTCACTGGTCATCTCAGGGCTCACCTCAGTGGTCATCTCAGGGCTCACCTCAGTGGTCACCTCAGTGGTCATCTCAGGGCTCACCTCACTGGTCATCTCAGGGTTCACCTCAGGGCTCACCTCACTGGTCATCTCAGGGCTCACCTCAGTGGTCATCTCAGGGCTCACCTCAGTGGTCACCTTAGGGCTCACCTCTGTTTTGAGTTCTAGAGCTAGCGTTAGCCGCTCTGCTAATGGAAGTTCAGCTGAGAGACACAAAGTAAACAGAACAATCAGGAACAACAAACTGGACACAGTGAGAAGCAACGGTCCAGCAGGAGGACAGCAGTGATACTCTCACCTGGAGGTGACGTCAGACATCAGACCAGGTAGAGGAGCAGAGCTGTCCTCCTGCTGGACCGCTGCTTCTCACTGTGTCCAGTTTGTTGTTCTTGCTGGATTTACCGGCGGATACTGCCTCAGACGTCTAGGCGAGTTCAGACTGTGAGCTGGGTCTAGCTAAACTCGTTCAGCCGGCTGAGGCCGCAGTAACCGCCAGTAAATACAGCAAGAACCAATAAAGGACTAGCACCGGTAACGGAACCTGCGAGAAGATCCTCCTCAGGACTTTCACAGGAAGAGTGTTTCTAGAAAAATCCCACCTCGTAAGCGGTAATCCAGTAACGTTAGTTTAGACCTGTACTAGACTAACAGTGTAGCAGACTAAATATACTAAATACTTTAGAAACATAATGCTCTAAAACTAGACTAAGACTAGACTAAACAAAGACTAAAAATAGATTAAGATTAGGCTAGATCTAGACTAAAAAATAGACTAGGCTAAAACAAGACTAAAAATTGATTAAGACTAAGCTAAACCAAAAAAATAAAAAATAGATAGAGATTAGGCTAGAATTAGACTAAAGATAGACTACGACTAGGCTAGATCTGGACTAAAAAATAGACTATGACTAGGTTAGATCTAGACTAAAAATAGACTATGACTAGGCTAGATCTAGACTAAAAATAGACTAAGACTAGGCTAGATCTATACTAAAAATAGACTATGATTAGGCTAGATCTAGATTAAAAATAGACTAACACTAGGCTAGATCTAGACTGAAAAATAGATTAAGATTAGGCTAGATCTAGACTAAAAATAGACTAGGCTAAAACAAGACTAAAAATTGATTAAGACTAGGCTAAACCAAAAAAATAAAAAATAGATTAAGATTAGGCTAGAACTAGACTAAAGATAGACTACGACTAGGCTAGATCTGGACTAAAAAATAGACTAAGACTAGGATAAACCTAGACTAAAAATAGACTACGACTAGGCTAGATCTAGACTAAAAATAGACTAAGACTAGGCTAAATATAGACTAAAAATAGACTAAGACTAGGCTAGATCTAGACTTAAAATAGACTATGATTAGGCTAGATCAAGACTAAAAATAGACTAAGACTAGGCTAGATCTATACTAAAAATAGACTATGATTAGGCTAGATCTAGATTAAAAATAGACTAACACAAGGCTAGATCTAAACTAAAAATAGACTAACACTAGGCTAGATCTATACTAAAAATAGACTAAGACTAGGCTAAATATAGACTAAAAATAGACTAAGACTAGGCTAGATCTAGACTTAAAATAGACTATGATTAGGCTAGATCAAGACTAAAAATAGACTAAGACTAGGCTAGATCTATACTAAAAATAGACTATGATTAGGCTAGATCTAGATTAAAAATAGACTAACACAAGGCTAGATCTAAACTAAAAATAGACTAACACTAGGCTAGATCTAGACTAAAAATAGACTAAGATTAGGCTAGATCTAGACTGAAAAATAGATTAAGATTAGGCTTAATTAGACTAAGACTATAACTGATCATTTTGTATTAAACGGTGCTGTAACAGCTCAGCTCAGTTTATCTGTAACCGAGCAACAAGTGAAGTTTTGCAGCCAATCAAGCTTTGTGGGCGGGCAGTGTTGAGTTTGTGTGGAAATAATCAGTTCAGCTACAAAGATTCTGCTGCAGGAAATAAAACAGGACTGAGACACGCAGGACACACGGAGTCTTTGTAAAGCACTTATAATCACTAATATACTAAAGTATGGTATAAACTGTAACTGCACTTGATCTTCTAGGAGCTCTGGATAAGTACTGCACTTGTACTGTATGTAGTCTTGTATTTGTTCTCTTCTCTGTAGGTGTAGGTGTTCTGTAGGTGTTCTGTAGGTGTAGGTGTTCTGTAGGTGTAGGTGTAGGTGTTCTGTAGGTGTAGGTGTAGGTGTAGGTGTTCTGTAGGTGTAGGTGTAGGTGTAGGTGTTCTGTAGGTGTAGGTGTTCTGTAGGTGTAGGTGTAGGTGTAGGTGTTCTGTAGGTGTAGGTGTTCTGTAGGTGTAGGTGTAGGTGTAGGTGTTCTGTAGGTGTAGGTGTTCTGTAGGTGTAGGTGTAGGTGTTCTGTAGGTGTAGGTGTTCTGTAGGTGTAGGTGTTCTGTAGGTGTAGGTGTAGGTGTTCTGTAGGTGTAGGTGTAGGTGTAGGTGTTCTGTAGGTGTAGGTGTAGGTGTAGGTGTTCTGTAGGTGTAGGTGTTCTGTAGGTGTAGGTGTAGGTGTAGGTGTTCTGTAGGTGTAGGTGTTCTGTAGGTGTAGGTGTAGGTGTTCTGTAGGTGTAGGTGTTCTGTAGGTGTAGGTGTTCTGTAGGTGTAGGTGTAGGTGTAGGTGTTCTGTAGGTGTAGGTGTACTGTAGGTGTAGGTGTACTGTAGGTGTAGGTGTAGGTGTTCTGTAGGTGTAGGTGTTCTGTAGGTGTTCTGTAGGTGTAGGTGTTCCAGTCTTGCTAGGTATTATATTGTCTTGTTTCTAGGTATCAGCACTGACTCTGTGTTTATGGCAGTGTTTGAGTTTAAGAGTGGTTTGGACTTAAACCTGTTTGTACTAGATAGAGATTCATACTCGAACCAACACTAAGTACTTCTGTAAGTCGCTCTGGATGAGAGCGTCTGCTAAATGCAGTAAACGTAAATGTAATGAGTTCAGACCTCAGACGGACCTGCAGCCTCTTCAGTCCCTTCTCTAGAGACACGCAGAACAGGACGTCCCTGCTCTGAGAACAGGAAGTCTCTGCTCTGAGAACAGGAAGTCTCTGCTCTGAGAACAGGAAGTCTCTGCTCTGAGAACAGGAAGTCTCTGCTCTGAGAACAGGAAGTCTCTGCTCTGAAGAACAGGAAGTCTCTGCTCTGAAGAACAGGAAGTCTCTGTTCTGAAGAACAGGACGTCTCTGCTCTGAAGAACAGGACGTCTCTGCTCTGAAGAACAGGAAGTCTCTGCTCTGAAGAACAGGAAGTCTCTGCTCAGATAAACAGGAAGTCTCTGCTCTGAAGAACAGGAAGTCTCTGCTCAGATAAACAGGAAGTCTCTGCTCTGAAGAACAGGAAGTCTCTGCTCTGAAGAACAGGAAGTCTCTGCTCTGAAGAACAGGAAGTCTCTGCTCTGAAGAACAGGAAGTCTCTGCTCAGATAAACAGGAAGTCTCTGCTCTGAAGAACAGGAAGTCTCTGCTCAGATAAACAGGAAGTCTCTGCTCTGAAGAACAGGAAGTCTCTGCTCTGAAGAACAGGAAGTCTCTGCTCTGAAGAACAGGAAGTCCCTGCTCAGATAAACAGGAAGTCTCTGCTCTGAAGAACAGGAGTCTCTGCTCAGATAAACAGGAAGTCTCTGCTCTGAAGAACAGGAAGTCTCTGCTCTGAAGAACAGGAAGTCTCTGCTCTGAAGAACAGGAAGTCCCTGCTCAGATAAACAGGAAGTCTCTGCTCTGAAGAACAGGAAGTCTCTGCTCTGAAGAACAGGACGTCTCTGCTCTGAAGAACAGGACGTCTCTGCTCTGAGAACAGGAAGTCTCTGCTCTGAAGAACAGGAAGTCCCTGCTCTGAAGAACAGGAAGTCTCTGCTCAGATAAACAGGAAGTCTCTGCTCTGAAGAACAGGAAGTCTCTGCTCTGAAGAACAGGAAGTCTCTGCTCAGATTAAACAGGAAGTCTCTGCTCTGAAGAACAGGAAGTCTCTGCTCTGAAGAACAGGAAGTCTCTGCTCTGAAGAACAGGACGTCTCTGCTCTGAGAACAGGAAGTCTCTGCTCTGAAGAACAGGAAGTCTCTGCTCAGATAAACAGGAAGTCTCTGCTCTGAAGAACAGGAAGTCTCTGCTCTGAAGAACAGGAAGTCTCTGCTCTGAAGAACAGGAAGTCCCTGCTCAGATAAACAGGAAGTCTCTGCTCTGAAGAACAGGAAGTCCTCTGCTCAGATAAACAGGAAGTCTCTGCTCTGAAGAACAGGAAGTCTCTGCTCTGAAGAACAGGAAGTCTCTGCTCTGAAGAACAGGAAGTCCCTGCTCAGATAAACAGGAAGTCTCTGCTCTGAAGAACAGGAAGTCTCTGCTCTGAAGAACAGGACGTCTCTGCTCTGAAGAACAGGACGTCTCTGCTCTGAGAACAGGAAGTCTCTGCTCTGAAGAACAGGAAGTCCCTGCTCTGAAGAACAGGAAGTCTCTGCTCAGATAAACAGGAAGTCTCTGCTCTGAAGAACAGGAAGTCTCTGCTCTGAAGAACAGGAAGTCTCTGCTCAGATAAACAGGAAGTCTCTGCTCTGAAGAACAGGAAGTCTCTGCTCTGAAGAACAGGAAGTCTCTGCTCTGAAGAACAGGACGTCTCTGCTCTGAGAACAGGAAGTCTCTGCTCTGAAGAACAGGAAGTCTCTGCTCAGATAAACAGGAAGTCTCTGCTCTGAAGAACAGGAAGTCTCTGCTCTGAAGAACAGGAAGTCTCTGCTCTGAAGAACAGGAAGTCCCTGCTCAGATAAACAGGAAGTCTCTGCTCTGAAGAACAGGAAGTCTCTGCTCAGATAAACAGGAAGTCTCTGCTCTGAAGAACAGGAAGTCTCTGCTCTGAAGAACAGGAAGTCTCTGCTCTGAAGAACAGGAAGTCCCTGCTCAGATAAACAGGAAGTCTCTGCTCTGAAGAACAGGAAGTCTCTGCTCTGAAGAAACAGGACGTCTCTGCTCTGAAGAACAGGACGTCTCTGCTCTGAGAACAGGAAGTCTCTGCTCTGAGAACAGGAAGTCCCTGCTCTGAAGAACAGGAAGTCTCTGCTCAGATAAACAGGAAGTCTCTGCTCTGAAGAACAGGAAGTCTCTGCTCTGAAGAAAAGGAAGTCTCTGCTCAGATAAACAGGAAGTCTCTGCTCTGAAGAACAGGAAGTCTCTGCTCTGAAGAACAGGAAGTCTCCTGCTCTGAGAACAGGAAGTCTCTGCTCTGAAGAACAGGAAAGTCTCTGCTCTGAAGAACAGGAAGTCTCTGCTCTGAAGAACAGGAAGTCCCTGCTCAGATAAACAGGAAGTCTCTGCTCTGAAGAACAGGAAGTCTCTGCTCAGATAAACAGGAAGTCTCTGCTCTGAAGAACAGGAAGTCCCTGCTCAGATAACAGGAAGTCTCTGCTCTGAAGAACAGGAAGTCTCTGCTCTGAAGAACAGGAAGTCTCTGCTCTTAAGAACAGGAAGTCTCTGCTCTGAAGAACAGGAAGTCTCTGCTCTGAAGAACAGGAAGTCCTGCTCTGATAAACAGGAAGTCTCTGCTCAGAAGATACAGGAAGTCTCTGCTCTGAAGAACAGGAAGTCTCTGCTCTGAGAACAGACGTCTCTGCTCTGAGAACAGGAAGTCTCTGCTCTGAAGAACAGGAAGTCCCTGCTTGAAGAACAGGAAGTCTCTGCTCAGATAAACAGGAAGTCTCTGCTCTGAAGAACAGGAAGTCTCTGCTCTGAAGAACAGGACGTCTCTGCTCAGAAAAACAGGAAGTCTCTGCTCTGAGAACAGGAAGTCTCTGCTCTGAAGAACAGAAGTCCCTGCTCTGAGAACAGGAAGTCTCTGCTCAGAAGAACAGGAAGTCTCTGCTCTGAAGAACAGGAAGTCTCTGCTCTGAAGAACAGGAAGTCTCTGCTCAGATAAACAGGAAGTCTCTGCTCTGAAGAACAGGAAGTCTCTGCTCTGAAGAACAGGAAGTCTCTGCTCTGAAGAACAGGACGTCTCTGCTCTGAGAACAGGAAG
The DNA here is from genome assembly GCA_021613375.1 of Megaleporinus macrocephalus. Taxonomy (NCBI): domain Eukaryota; kingdom Metazoa; phylum Chordata; class Actinopteri; order Characiformes; family Anostomidae; genus Megaleporinus; species Megaleporinus macrocephalus. The sequence continues at coordinate 48,651,862 of CM038711.1, forward strand.
TCTCTGCTCTGAAGAACAGGAAGTCTCTGCTCAGATAAACAGGAAGTCTCTGCTCTGAAGAACAGGAAGTCTCTGCTCTGAAGAACAGGAAGTCTCTGCTCTGAAGAACAGGAAGTCCCTGCTCAGATAAACAGGAAGTCTCTGCTCTGAAGAACAGGAAGTCTCTGCTCAGATAAACAGGAAGTCTCTGCTCTGAAGAACAGGAAAGTCTCTGCTCTGAAGAACAGGAAGTCTCTGCTCTGAAGAACAGGAAGTCCCTGCTCAGATAAACAGGAAGTCTCTGCTCTGAAGAACAGGAAGTCTCTGCTCTGAAGAACAGGACGTCTCTGCTCTGAAGAACAGGACGTCTCTGCTCCGAGAACAGGAAGTCTCTGCTCTGAAGAACAGGAAGTCCCTGCTCTGAAGAACAGGAAGTCTCTGCTCAGATAAACAGGAAGTCTCTGCTCTGAAGAACAGGAAGTCTCTGCTCTGAAGAACAGGAAGTCTCTGCTCAGATAAACAGGAAGTCTCTGCTCTGAAGAACAGGAAGTCTCTGCTCTGAAGAACAGGAAGTCCCTGCTCTGAGAACAGGAAGTCTCTGCTCTGAAGAACAGGAAGTCTCTGCTCTGAAGAACAGGAAGTCTCTGCTCTGAAGAACAGGAAGTCCCTGCTCAGATAAACAGGAAGTCTCTGCTCTGAAGAACAGGAAGTCTCTGCTCTGAGAACAGGAAGTCTCTGCTCTGAAGAACAGGAAGTCTCTGCTCTGAAGAACAGGAAGTCTCTGCTCTGAGAACAGGAAGTCTCTGCTCTGAAGAACAGGAAGTCTCTGCTCTGAAGAACAGGAAGTCTCTGCTCTGAAGAACAGGAAGTCCCTGCTCAGATAAACAGGAAGTCTCTGCTCTGAAGAACAGGAAGTCTCTGCTCAGATAAACAGGAAGTCTCTGCTCTGAAGAACAGGAAGTCTCTGCTCAGATAAACAGGAAGTCTCTGCTCTGAAGAACAGGAAGTCCCTGCTCTGAAGAACAGGAAGTCTCTGCTCAGATAAACAGGAAGTCTCTGCTCTGAAGAACAGGAAGTCTCTGCTCTGAAGAACAGGAAGTCCCTGCTCTGAAGAACAGGACATCTCTGCTCTGAAGAACAGGAAGTCTCTGCTCTGAAGAACAGGAAGTCTCTGCTCTGAGAACAGGAAGTCTCTGCTCTGAAGAACAGGAAGTCTCTGCTCTGAAGAACAGGAAGTCTCTGCTCTGAGAACAGGAAGTCTCTGCTCTGAAGAACAGGAAGTCTCTGCTCAGATAAACAGGAAGTCTCTGCTCTGAAGAACAGGAAGTCCCTGCTTTGAAGAACAGGAAGTCTCTGCTCTGAAGAACAGGAAGTCTCTGCTCTGAAGAACAGGAAGTCTCTGCTCAGATAAACAGGAAGTCTCTGCTCTGAAGAACAGGAAGTCTCTGCTCTGAAGAACAGGAAGTCTCTGCTCTGAGAACAGGAAGTCTCTGCTCTGAAGAACAGGAAGTCTCTGCTCAGATAAACAGGAAGTCTCTGCTCTGAAGAACAGGAAGTCCCTGCTTTGAAGAACAGGAAGTCTCTGCTCTGAAGAACAGGAAGTCTCTGCTCTGAAGAACAGGAAGTCCCTGCTCTGAAGAACAGGAAGTCTCTGCTCTGAAGAACAGGAAGTCCCTGCTCTGAAGAACAGGAAGTCTCTGCTCAGATAAACAGGAAGTCTCTGCTCTGAAGAACAGGAAGTCTCTGCTCAGATAAACAGGAAGTCTCTGCTCTGAAGAACAGGAAGTCCCTGCTCTGAAGAACAGGAAGTCTCTGCTCTGAAGAACAGGAAGTCCCTGCTCTGAAGAACAGGAAGTCTCTGCTCAGATAAACAGGAAG
>CM038711.1:48658718-48705945 GCA_021613375.1 Megaleporinus macrocephalus
GACACACACACAGACACACAGACAAACAGACAGACAGACACACAAACACACAGACACCCAGACAGACACACACACAGACACACACACAGACAGACACACACACAGACAGACACACACACAGACAGACACAGACACACAGACAGACACACACACAGACAGACACACACACAGACAGACACACACACAAACACACAGACACCCAGACAGACAGACACACAGACAAACAGACAGACAGACACACAAACACACAGACACCCAGACAGACAGACACACAGACACACACACAGACAGACACACACACAGACAGACACACACACAGACAGACACAGACACACAGACAGACACACACACAAACACACAGACACCCAGACACACACACAGACAGACACACACACAGACAGACACACACACAGACACACACAGACACACAGACAGACAGACAGACACACACACAGACACACAGACACAGACACACACACAGACAGACACACACACACACACAGACAGACACACAGACAGACAGACACACAGACAGACAGACACACACAAACACACAGACAGACAGACAGACACACAGACAGAGAAAGACAGACACACAGACAGACACACAGACAGACAGACAGATAGACACACACACACAGACACACACACAGACACACAGACAGACCCACAGACAGACAGACAGACAGATAGACACACACACACACACAGACAGACACACAGACAGACACACACACAGACAGACACAGACACACAGACAGACACACAGACAAACAGACAGATAGACACACAGACAAACAGACACACACACAGACAGACACACAAACACCCAGACACCCAGACAGACAGACACACAGACAGACACACAGACAGACACACACAGACACAGACACACAGACAGACACACACACAGACACACAGACACACACACAGACACACACACAGACAGACACACACACAGGCAGACAGACACACAGATAGACAGACAGACACATAGAAAGACACACAGACAGACACACAGACAGACACACACAGACAGACACAGACACACAGACAGACACACAGACAGACAGACACACACAGACAGACACACAGACAGACAGACACACAGACAGACACACAGACACAGAGACAGACAGACACACACACAGACAGACACACAGACACACACACAGACAGACACACACCGACAGACACACACACAGACAGACACGCACACAGACAGACACGCAGACAGACAGACAGACAGACAAACACAGACAGACACACAGGCACACAGACAGACACACAGACACACACACACACACACACAGACAGACAGACACACACACAGACACACAGACAGACACGCACACAAACAGACACAGACACACAGACAGACACACAGACACACAGACACACACACACACACACACAGACACACACACAGACAGACACAGACACACAGACAGACACACACACAGACAGACAGACAGACACACAGACAGACACACACACAGGCAGACACACACAGGCAGACAGACACACAGACAAACAGACAGACAGACACACAGCAAGACACACAGACAGACACACACACAGACACACACACAGACAGACACACACACAGACACAACCAGCAATTATTTATTATTCTCTGTCTGTACTGTGTTGTGTTGTCTGTCCGTACTTGTTCATCAGTCCAGTTTTATCAGCGCTACACTGGCTTCCTGTTAAATTCCGTATCGACTATAAAATTCTATTACTGACGTATAAAGCCCTGCACGGTCTCACACCAGAGTACCTGCAAGATCTAATCTCCTATTATGAACCGCCACGTTCACTCAGATCACAGGATGCTGGTTTTCTAATAGTTCCTAAAATTCAGAAGACTACAATGAGGGGAAGAGCTTTTTCCTACAAAGCCCCAAAATTGTGGAATAATCTCCCAGTTAATGTTCGGGACTCTGACACAGTCTCAATATTTAAGTCTAGACTGAAAACATACTTGTTTAGTGTAGCTTCTGGTAATTAATCTTCTCTTTTAGATAAAGGCAGGAGATCTGGGGGTTCTTGGACACAGAGGTTTACGGTAAACTGAGATGTTGGTGCTGTTGTTCCACCACTTCACGCGATCACACAGGTTTGTTGGTGGTGGAGTGGGGGGACCCCAGTGTCTCAGGGTACTCTCATGTCCATGTTACCTTCTGGTTCTCTCCTTTTAGTTTATACTGTTATAGTTAGATCTGCCGGAGTCGCCAGCCACACTCTAAAATTCTGAAAATTCATATTCTCTACAGTCTCACTCCCGAGCCCAACTAACTCTCTCTCTTTACTCTTCCTGAGGAAATGACTGTCCTCCCATCTGTTGAAGGCTGTTGAAGGACTGATCATCGGGCCATCACCCCACCATCACCAGCCAGCTCACCTGTCCATTTACTGCTACACCCTCAGTTACATCACTGTGCCATCCAGATGCACCAGCACTGAGATAGGATGGGACTGTTTCAGCTCACGCCCACTTTACATAAAGACTCAGTCATAGACTGCCTCAGCCAGAGACTGCCTCAGTCATACACTGCCTCTATCTGTGCAGCTTCTAAAGCTTTGCTATCCAGATTTCAAACAGAGGCTCCTTTCTTTGGTATTTAGTTCAAACTGTAAATACTGTTTGACCAGAGGAGGATGGGTCTCCCCTTGTGAGTCTGGTTCCTCCCAAGGTTTCTTCCTCCAGTTGAGGGAGTTTTTCCTTGCCACTGTTGCCTCTGGCTTGCTCACTGGGGGATACATGTTATAACTGTTTTCAAAACTCTGTAAAGCTGCTTTGAGACAACATCGTTGTAAAAAGCGCTATATAAATAAAATTGACTTGACTGACTTGACTTGACTTGTTTGTTTGTGTTGCACTTGTGTCTGTATGCACTGTCTATGGTGCTCCATGGTCCTGGAGGAACGTTGTTTCGTTTCACTGTGTACTCTGTATGTAGTTGAAATGACAATAAAAACTCACTTGACTTGACAGACACACACACACAGGCACACAGACAGACACACACACAGACAGACACACACAGACACACAGACAGACACACACACAGGCAGACACACACACAGACAGACAGACACACACACACACAGACAGACACGCAGACAGACACACAGGCACACAGACAGACAGACACACACACACAGACAGACACAAAGGCAGACAGGCAGACACACACACACACACAGACACACACACAGACAGACATGCAGACAGACACACAGACAGACAGACACACAGACCGACACACACACACACACACATACACACAGACAGACAGACACACACACAGACAGACAGACACACACACAGACAGACACACACACAGACAGACAGACATACAGACAAACACACAGACAGACACACACAGACAGACACACACACACACACACAGACACACACACACACACACACACACACACACAGACACACACACAGACAGACACACACACAGACAGACAGACACACAGACCGACACACACAGACAGACAGACACACACACAGACAGACAGACACACACACAGACAGACAGACACACACACAGACACACAGACAGACAGACATACAGACAAACACACACAGACAGACACACACACACACACACAGACACACACACAGAAAGACACACACACACACACACACACAGACACACAGACAGACACACACACAGACAGACACACACACACACACACACACAGACAGACACATAGAGAGACACACAGACACACACACAGACAGACACACAGTCAGACAAACAGACCGACACATAGACAGACACATAGACACAGAGACAGACAGACACACAGACACACAAACAGACAGACACACAGTTAGACAAACAGACGGACACATAGACAGACACATAGACACACAGACAGACAGACAAACAGACACACAGACAGACACATAGACAGACAGACAGACACACACACAGACACACAGACAGACACATAGACAGACAGACAGACACACACACAGACACACAGGCAGACAGACAGACACACACAGACACACAGGCACACACACACAGACACACACACAGACACACAGACAGACTAATAGACAGACACATAGACAGACAGACACACACACGCACACAGACACACAGACAGACAGACACACAGACAGATATGATGTGGTATAATGTTAGCTCATTAATTGTGTGTGTGTGTGTGTGTGTGTGTGAATGTGTGTGTGTTCGTGTGACTGTGTGTGTGTGACTGTGTGTGTGTGTGTGTGTGTGTGTGAATGTGTGTGTCCTCATGGTACAGTTCAGTCTGTCACTATGACCCTGTGTGGGTTCTTATTAAGGTCGTTAGGTCATATGGTGGCAGAACAGTCTGCACGTACTTCCTCCAAATGCTACTGCCTCGAGGCAGACTCTAATTCAGTGGAACTCTATCGTAACGGCGCCTGCGTGTGGTGTTTAGTCCGGAGTAGAACGACTGCTTGATTTTAAAAACAAAACCAAATTCCTTCAGACAGTCTACTCATTACTGCCACTGCAATGATGCTAATTTCACCATGATATTCAAAACTACGCCCGCTCCAGCGCCAAGACCGTCTATCTCACACTTCAGGGAAGATAAAGAATTAATCCTCAGCTCTGAGAAGTTCAGACTCTCAGCTAACAGCACATCACCCAGACACTGACCATACAGCACTTCAGCTGCCCTACATTCAGTCTACAGCAGTTCACTTCTCCACATTCAGTCTACAGCAGTTCAGCTCCCACTACATTCAGTCTACAGCAGTTCAGCTCTCTCCACATTCAGTCTACAACAGTTCAGCTCCCTCCACATTCAGTCTACAACAGTTCAGCTCCCACTACATTCAGTCTACAACAGTTCAGCTCCCACTACATTCAGTCTACAGCAGTTCACCTCTCCACATTCAGTCTAAAGCAGTTCAGCTCTCTCCACATTCAGTCTACAACAGTTCAGCTCCCTCCACATTCAGTCTACAACAGTTCAGCTCCCACTACACTCAGTCTACAACAGTTCAGCTCCCACTACATTCAGTCTACAGCAGTTCACCTCTCCACATTCAGTCTAAAGCAGTTCAGCTCTCTCCACATTCAGTCTACAACAGTTCAGCTCCCTCCACATTCAGTCTACAACAGTTCAGTTCCCACTACATTCAGTCTACAACAGTTCAGCTCCCTCCACATTCAGTCTACAACAGTTCAGCTCCCACTACATTCAGTCTACAGCAGTTCAGCTCTCTCCACATTCAGTCTACAACAGTTCAGCTCCCACTACATTCAGCCTACAGCAGTTCAGCTCTTTCCACATTCAGTCTACAAAAGTTCAGCTTCCACTACATTCAGTCTACAGCAGTTCAGCTCTCTCCACATTCAGTCTACAGCAGATCAGCTCCCTCTACATTCAGTCTACAGCAGATCAGCTCTCTCTACATTCAGTCTACAGCAGTTCAGCTCTCTCCACATTCAGTCTACAGCAGTTCAGCTCGCTCTAGTCTACAAGAGTGGGAAAACCATGATGTAACGTCGCCGTGGTGAAGAGATAAACCATCGTTTTTCGTTGTTTTTAATGTAAATACAGACCTACAAGCTCATCCACTGCCGCCATGTTTGATTTACTCTGGACTGCCCCCTACTGGAAGTGTTACTCAACAACCATGTCACTAGAACTGATGCAGACACCACTGCCAGAAATTTAAACAGACTCACATCACATTCCATTCAATTAGCTTTAAAAACATTCAGCTGACGAGCTCCTCATGCTTCACTGGTAATTAGTAATCAGTACAAACGAGCGGAAAACTCAACGAGCACGGTTCTACATAGTAAAACAGTCAGATCAAAGATAAATACAGCCAGAGTGTAAACATCACCCTGTTCTCTCAGAGAACGAGACACAGAAACAGAGAGACTACAGAGAATGAGACAGAGACAGAGAACAAGACACAGAAACAGAGAACGAGACACAGAGACAGAGAGACAGAGAGACTACAGAAAACGAGACAGAGACAGAGAACAAGGCAAAGAAACAGAGAACGAGACACAGAGACAGAGAGACTACAGAGAATGAGACAGAGACAGAGAGACTACAGAGAACAAGACAGAGAACAAGACACAGAAACAGAGAACGAGACACAGAGACAGAGAGACTACAGAGGACGAGACAGAGACAGAGAATGAGACACAGAGACAAAGAGACAGAGAGACTACAGAGAACGAGACAGAGACAGAGACACAGAGACAGAGAGACTACAGAGGACGAGACAGAGACAGAGAATGAGACACAGAGACAAAGAGACAGAGAGACTACAGAGAACGAGACAGAGAACGAGACACAGAGACAGAGAGACTACAGAGAACGAGACACAGCGACAGAGAGACAGAGAGACTACAGAAAACGAGACAGAGAACGAGACACAGAGACAGAGACAGAGAAACTACCGAGAACGAGACAGAGAATGAGACAGAAACAGAGAAAGAGAAACAGAGACAGAGAGACTACAGAGAACAAGACAGAGACAGAGAACAAGACACAGAAACAGAGAATGAGACACAGAGACAGAGAGACTACAGAGAACAAGACAGAGACAGAGAACAACACACAGAAACAGAGAACGAGACACAGAGACAGAGAGACTACAGAAAACGAGACAGAGACAGAGAACAAGGCAAAGAAACAGAGAACGAGACACAGAGACAGAGAGACTACAGAGAATGAGGCAGAGACAGAGAGACTACAGAGAACAAGACAGAGAACAAGACACAGAAACAGAGAACGAGACACAGAGACAGAGAGACTACAGAGGACGAGACAGAGACAGAGAATGAGACACAGAGACAAAGAGACAGAGAGACTACAGAGAACGAGACAGAGACAGAGAATGAGACACAGAGACAAAGAGACAGAGAGACTACAGAGAACGAGACAGAGAACGAGACACAGAGACAGAGAGACTACAGAGAACGAGACACAGCGACAGGGAGACAGAGAGACTACAGAGAACGAGACAGAGAACGAGACACAGAGACAGAGACAGAGAAACTACCGAGAACGAGACAGAGAATGAGACAGAAACAGAGAAAGAGAAACAGAGACAGAGAGACTACAGAGAACAAGACAGAGACAGAGAACAAGACACAGAAACAGAGAACGAGACACAGAGACAGAGAGACTACAGAGAACAAGACAGAGACAGAGAACAAGACACAGAAACAGAGAACGAGACACAAAGACAGAGAGACAGAGAGACTACAGAAAACGAGACAGAGACAGAGAACAAGGCAAAGAAACAGAGAACGAGACACAGAGACAGAGAGACTACAGAGAATGAGACAGAGACAGAGCGACTACAGAGAACAAGACAGAGAACAAGACACAGAAACAGAGGACGAGACACAGAGACAGAGAGACTACAGAGGACGAGACAGAGACAGAGAATGAGACACAGAGACAAAGAGACAGAGAGACTACAGAGAACGAGACAGAGAACGAGACACAGAGACAGAGAGACTACAGAGGACGAGACAGACAGAGAATGAGACACAGAGACAAAGAGACAGAGAGACTACAGAGAACGAGACAGAGACAGAGAACGAGACACAGAGACAGAGAACGAGACACAGAGACAGAGAGACTACAGAGGACGAGACAGAGACAGAGAATGAGACACAGAGACAAAGAGACAGAGAGACTACAGAGAACGAGACAGAGACAGAGAACGAGACACAGAGACAGAGAACGAGACACAGAGACAGAGAGACTACAGAGGACGAGACAGAGACAGAGAATGAGACACAGAGACAAAGAGACAGAGAGACTACAGAGAACGAGACAGAGACAGAGAACGAGACACAGAGACAGAGAACGGGACACAGAGACAGAGAGACTACAGAGGACGAGACAGAGACAGAGAATGAGACACAGAGACAAAGAGACAGAGAGACTACAGAGAACGAGACAGAGAACGAGACACAGAGACAGAGACAGAGAAACTACCGAGAACGAGACAGAGAATGAGACAGAAACAGAGAGAGGGTGGGGAGTGAGTGAGAGAGAGAAAGTTGTTTACTGAGAGTTAAAGAAAATTGAATTGTGTTTTTTACTTTTTATTATTATTTTTTTTTAATTCCAGAAGTGAATGTTTATCAGAGTAATTAAGAATGATTATTAATTAGCTGTGGTTTGAGTGTCTGATCTCAGAGCAGTTTAAACTGAGTGAGAAAGGTCAGTACACTAATTAGGACGATGAATCTTCTGTAAAGATAAATACCCAGCAGGACGCTAACGCTGCTCTGTATATATAAATATTAATAATATTATTATTATTAATATCAGTCCTGCAGCGCCACCCAGTTACCCTGTTACTAACTACACCACAGCTCCGACAGCACTGTTACACTGTCCCACCTCAGTTATCATCATCTGTAGATCAACAACAACAACAACAATAATAATAATAAGAAGAAGCAGAAGAAGAAGAACGATCATAATAATAATTATCATAATAATAATAACTTTAATAATAACTCTAATAATAACTCTAATAATAATAATAACTCTAATAATAATAATAACTCTAATAATAATAAAACTAATAATAATGATAATAATAATAAGAAGAATAAGAATAATAATACCTCTAATAATAACTCTAATAATACCTCTAATAATAACTCTAATAATAATAATAATTCTAAAAATAATAAAACTAATAATAATGATAACTGATTGAATCTGCTGAAGCTCTACTCTGGGCCTGATTAAGCGTAACGAGTGTGTCTGCTTGATTAAGAACGAGCTCGTTAGTCTAATCAGGTCCTGTTTTATCAGATTGGACCAAACACCTGCACACACTCACGTCCTGTTGCTGCTTTAAAGGGAAACTCCACAGACGTTTCAGAATTCTTTATACATGTAAACAAAGTCATTCTGAGTGAAACGCACTGTTCTAGATACAGTACTCTAGATAAAGGTAGACCTACATACCTAGTACCGCAGATCCACAGTAGTGCAAAGGAGCAATACCACAGAACCACAATACCACACATTCACAGTACCACAGAACCACAATGAGTGTGGTTCTGCTCTCAGATCAGACATACATATTTTTAAGATGTACAGATGAATCAGAATTTTAGAAACACATCCTTAATTAATTAATCATAATGATACAACCAAGCAATGTTCTTATATTCAAGAGTTTTATTGTCATATGTACAGCAGAACAGACAGTTACACTGTACAATGAAATTCTTACTTTGCTGCTCCTCCATTCACCAATAGATAAGATAACAAATAAAAGAAATAAAAAATATATATACAAAATATACAAAGTATAACAATATAAGTTGAAGTAGATCAAAATATTTTTTTAGTTAAAGAATAAAAAATAAAAGTTATGTGTGCTTTTATGTGCAAGTATGAAGAGCAGCAGCCATAAAGTGCAAGTTGCAAGTAACGAATGTAAACAATAATGTTTGTGTGAGTAGTGAATGTAAACAGTATTCTGACAGTACAGTGAATGTAAACAGTATTCTGACAGTACAGTGAATGTAAACAGTATTCTGACAGTACAGTGAATGTAAACAGTATTCTGACAGTACAGTGAGTGTAAACAGTATTCTGACAGTACAGTGAGTGTAAACAGTATTCTGACAGTACAGTGAATGTAAACAGTATTCTGACAGTACAGTGAGTGTAAACAGTATTCTGACAGTACAGTGAGTGTAAACAGTATTCTGACAGTACAGTGAGTGTAAACAGTATTCTGACAGTACAGTGAGTGTAAACAGTATTCTGACTGTACAGTGAATGTAAACAGTATTCTGACAGTACAGTGAATGTAAACCGTATTCTGACAGTACAGTGAGTGTAAACAGTATTCTGACTGTACAGTGAATGTAAACAGTATTCTGACAGTACAGTGAATGTAAACAGTATTCTGACTGTACAGTGAATGTAAACAGTATTCTGACAGTACAGTGAATGTAAACAGTATTCTGACAGTACAGTGAATGTAAACCGTATTCTGACAGTACAGTGAGTGTGAACAGTATTCTGACAGTACAGTGAGTGTAAGGTGCAGTTTAAATCAGACCAGTTAAAACCAGTTCAGAAAGGAGAGGTTGGAGAGGTAGTGCGTGAGGTGTTCACAAGCCTGATGGCCTGTGAGTAGAAACTGTTTGTCAGTCTTGTGGTCCTGGACTTCACACTCCTGTAACGTCTGCCTGAAGGTAAACGTGTGAAGAGTGTGTGCTGGGGGTGTGTACTGTCCCTGATTATGTTGTGGGCCCTCCTGGTGACCCTGGTGTGGTAGATGTTCTGTAGTGAGGGGAAGGCTGCTCCTGAGATGGACTGTGCAGTTTTGATCACACGCTGGAGAGCCTTTCTGTCCTGAGCAGTAGAGTTTCCATACCAGACGATGATGGAGCTGGTAAGAACACTCTCAATCATACTCCTGTAGAAGGTGCTGAGAATTTTGGTTGGCATACCAAATTTTCTCAGCCTTCTCAGAAAGTACAGTCGCTGCTGGGACTTCCTGATGATGATCTGAGTGTTGTGGGACCAGCTGAGATCCTCACTGATATACACCCCCCCCCCCACCCCTAAACACCCCACCCCCCAGGAGTGTACTTATTTACACTTTAAAAATCAACAAAAACATTTAATTTGTGTCTGTACATCACTGGAACATCTGGAGCTCAGAGCAACATCTGCCTTCCTAAGAAACCAACATCTGTCTGAAGGACAGCGGAGCTCTTGATGGAACGTTCTGCTGACGGCTGCTGTTCTCCGTCCACATGGCACAAAATGAAGAATACAGAACATCCACAGTAAGACGGTCCTTCAGAAGCTCTTTAGTAACTGCAAAGGTTCTATTCAGAACCATGAGTCCCAAACAGAACCTCTATTTAGAACATGAATATCGAACCATGCTGTGCTTAAACGGTTCTTTACATGGATGTGCTGCATTCGTGGAATGTGCTGTATAGGGTTCTCTGAGTAAGGTTCTATATAGCACCAAAAAGTGTTCTGCTATTGTTATGATGTTAAGTATGTAACAACAGAAGAACTATTTTGGTGCTAATGCAGGAAAATATTACATATACATTTAAAAAATGTTTCTAAATGGAACTGAAAATGGTTCTGCTATTTTGGTGGTATTTGGAACACTTTTAAAATCAATTCCACGTTGACATCATAACAATAAAAGAACCCTTTTTGGTTCTATATAGAACCATAGACAACACATTCTCCATCCATTACACCATGCTTCTCTACAGGTTCATGACTCTATATAGACCTACTGTCTACTAAAGAACCCTTGAGAACCAGCTGTTGTGAGCGTCCTGTGTTCTCCTCCGAGCGTGTTGAGCTCAGTGACGCTGTGTTAGCAGCAGTTAGTTGTGTTAGTAATGTTAGTAGCACAGAAGATGTGGTGGAGCTTAGTGAGTCTCGGAGAAAGACCATGCTCACCTTCACCTTCCTGGTCTGGTGGAACTGTGTGATGGAAGGAGAACCGAGCTAATGGGGAACTGGGAGCTGGTACACTGAGAGAGCAGCCAGGATAGAACCGGCTGTAAAGAGATTCCAGTGACAGCGTGGTGTTCAGTCGGGAAGCTCCCTGTTGCTGTTTGTGTATAGATGTGAGAGCGGCTGCTGGCTGAGTGTGATTGGACGCCCTCAGGTTGACCTTTCCGTGTGATTATAGCTGCTAGTTAACGTCTCACTCCAGCGTGACACACTTTATTACAGAACACCTGGTACTGAGACGCTGTGGAGAAGAACTACACACTGTAAACGCTGTGTTAGAACCATCAGAGAGTCAGGCTCTACTCTCCACCTCTCACACTCATGTTGAACACTATTGTTTTCTGGACTCTGTGTGGTTTATAGGGACTCTGTGTGGTTTGTAGGGACTCTGTGTGGTTTATAGGGACTCTGTGTGGTTTGTAGGGACTCTGTGTGGTTTGTAGGGACTCTGTGTGGTTTATAGGGACTCTGTGTGGTTTATAGGGACTCTGTGTGGTTTATAGGGACTCTGTGTGGTTTGTAGGGACTCTGTGTGGTTTATAGGGACTTTGTGTGGTTTATAGGGACTCTGTGTGGTTTATAGGGACTCTGTGTGGTTTGTAGGGACTCTGTGTGGTTTATAGGGACTCTGTGTGGTTTGTAGGGACTCTGTGTGGTTTATAGGGACTCTGTGTGGTTTATAGGGACTCTGTGTGGTTTGTAGGGACTCTGTGTGGTTTGTGGGGACTCTGTGTGGTTTGTAGGGACTCTGTGTGGTTTATAGGGACTCTGTGTGGTTTATAGGGACTCTGTGTGGTTTGTAGGGACTCTGTGTGGTTTGTGGGGACTCTGTGTGGTTTGTAGGGACTCTGTGTGGTTTATAGGGACTTTGTGTGGTTTGTAGGGACTCTGTGTGGTTTGTAGGGACTCTGTGTGGTTTATAGGGACTCTGTGTGGTTTGTAGGGACTCTGTGTGGTTTATAGGGACTCTGTGTGGTTTGTAGGGACTCTGTGTGGTTTATAGGGACTCTGTGTGGTTTATAGGGACTCTGTGTGGTTTGTGGGGACTCTGTGTGGTTTATAGGGATTCTGTGTGGTTTATAGGGACTCTGTGTGGTTTGTAGGGACTCTGTGTGGTTTATAGGGACTTTGTGTGGTTTATAGGGACTCTGTGTGGTTTGTAGGGACTCTGTGTGGTTTGTAGGGACTCTGTGTGGTTTGTGGGGACTCTGTGTGGTTTGTAGGGACTCTGTGTGGTTTATAGGGACTCTGTGTGGTTTGTAGGGACTCTGTGTGGTTTGTAGGGACTCTGTGTGGTTTATAGGGACGTTGTGTGGTTTATAGGGACTCTGTGTGGTTTGTAGGGACTCTGTGTGGTTTGTGGGGACTCTGTGTGGTTTATAGGGACTCTGTGTGGTTTGTAGGGACTCTGTGTGGTTTGTAGGGACTCTGTGTGGTTTGTAGGGACTCTGTGTGGTTTATAGGGACTTTGTGTGGTTTATAGGGACTCTGTGTGGTTTATGGGGACTCTGTGTGGTTTGTGGGGACTCTGTGTGGTTTATAGGGACTCTGTGTGGTTTGTAGGGACTCTGTGTGGTTTGTAGGGACTCTGTGTGGTTTGTGGGGACTCTGTGTGGTTTATAGGGACTCTGTGTGGTTTATAGGGACTTTGTGTGGTTTATAGGGACTCTGTGTGGTTTGTAGGGACTCTGTGTGGTTTGTAGGGACTCTGTGTGGTTTGTGGGGACTCTGTGTGGTTTGTAGGGACTCTGTGTGGTTTATAGGGACTCTGTGTGGTTTGTAGGGACTCTGTGTGGTTTGTAGGGACTCTGTGTGGTTTATAGGGACTTTGTGTGGTTTATAGGGACTCTGTGTGGTTTATAGGGACTCTGTGTGGTTTGTAGGGACTCTGTGTGGTTTGTGGGGACTCTGTGTGGTTTATAGGGACTCTGTGTGGTTTGTAGGGACTCTGTGTGGTTTGTAGGGACTCTGTGTGGTTTATAGGGACTTTGTGTGGTTTATAGGGACTCTGTGTGGTTTATAGGGACTCTGTGTGGTTTGTATGGACTCTTTGTGGTTTACAGGGACTCTGTGTGGTTTATAGGGACTCTTTGTGGTTTATAGGGACTCTGTGTGGTTTGTAGGGACTCTGTGTGGTTTGTAGGGACTTTGTGTGGTTTATAGGGACTCTGTATGGTTTATAGGGACTCTGTGTGGTTTATAGGGACTTTGTGTGGTTTATAGGGACTCTGTGTGGTTTGTAGGGACTCTGTGTGGTTTGTAGGGACTCTGTGTGGTTTATAGGGATTCTGTGTGGTTTATAGGGACTCTGTGTGGTTGGTAGGGACTCTGTGTGGTTTATAGGGACTCTGTGTGGTTTATAGGGACTCTGTGTGGTTTGTGGGGACTCTGTGTGGTTTGTGGGGACTCTGTGTGGTTTGTGGGGACTCTGTGTGGTTTATAGAGACGCTGTGTGTTTTATAGGGACTCTGTGTGGTTTGTAGGGACTCTGTGTGGTTTATAGGGACTCTGTGTGGTTTGTGGGGACTCTGTGTGGTTTGTAGGGACTCTGTGTGGTTTATAGGGACTCTGTGTGGTTTGTAGGGACTCTGTGTGGTTTATAGGGACTCTGTGTGGTTTGTAGGGACTCTGTGTGGTTTATAGGGACTCTGTGTGGTTTGTGGGGACTCTGTGTGGTTTATAGGGACTCTGTGTGGTTTATAGGGACTCTGTGTGGTTTATAGGGACTCTGTGTGGTTTATAGGGACTCTGTGTGGTTTGTAGGGACTCTGTGTGGTTTGTGGGGACTCTGTGTGGTTTATAGGGACTCTGTGTGGTTTGTAGGGACTCTGTGTGGTTTGTAGGGACTCTGTGTGGTTTATAGGGACTCTGTGTGGTTTATAGGGACTCTGTGTGGTTTCTAGGGACTTTGTGTGGTTTGTATGGACTCTTTGTGGTTTACAGGGACTCTGTGTGGTTTATAGGGACTCTTTGTGGTTTATAGGGACTCTGTGTGGTTTGTAGGGACTCTGTGTGGTTTATAGGGACTTTGTGTGGTTTATAGGGACTCTGTGTGGTTTATAGGGACTCTGTGTGGTTTATAGGGACTTTGTGTGGTTTATAGGGACTCTGTGTGGTTTGTAGGGACTCTGTGTGGTTTATAGGGATTCTGTGTGGTTTATAGGGACTCTGTGTGGTTGGTAGGGACTCTGTGTGGTTTATAGGGACTCTGTGTGGTTTATAGGGACTCTGTGTGGTTTGTGGGGACTCTGTGTGGTTTGTGGGGACTCTGTGTGGTTTGTGGGGACTCTGTGTGGTTTATAGGGACTCTGTGTGGTTTATAGAGACGCTGTGTGTTTTATAGGGACTCTGTGTGGTTTGTAGGGACTCTGTGTGGTTTATAGGGACTCTGTGTGGTTTGTGGGGACTCTGTGTGGTTTGTAGGGACTCTGTGTGGTTTATAGGGACTCTGTGTGGTTTGTAGGGACTCTGTGTGGTTTATAGGGACTCTGTGTGGTTTGTAGGGACTCTGTGTGGTTTATAGGGACTCTGTGTGGTTTGTGGGGACTCTGTGTGGTTTATAGGGACTCTGTGTGGTTTATAGGGACTCTGTGTGGTTTATAGGGACTCTGTGTGGTTTATAGGGACTTTGTGTGGTTTGTGGGGACTCTGTGTGGTTTATAGGGACTCTGTGTGGTTTATAGGGACTCTGTGTGGTTTGTAGGGACTCTGTGTGGTTTGTAGGGACTCTGTGTGGTTTATAGGGACTCTGTGTGGTTTATAGGGACTTTGTGTGGTTTGTAGGGACTCTGTGTTGTTTGTAGGGACTCTGTGTGGTTTGTAGGGACTCTGTGTGGTTTGTAGGGACTTTGTGTGGTTTGTAGGGACTCTGTGTGGTTTATAGGGACTCTGTGTGGTTTATAGGGACTTTGTGTGGTTTGTAGGGACTCTGTGTGGTTTGTAGGGACTCTGTGTGGTTTGTAGGGACTCTATGTGGTTTGTAGGGACTCTGTGTGGTTTGTAGGGACTCTGTGTGGTTTGTGGGGACTCTGTGTGGTTTGTAGGGACTCTGTGTGGTTTGTAGGGACTCTGTGTGGTTTGTGGGGACTCTGTGTGGTTTGTGGGGACTCTGTGTGGTTTGTAGGGACTCTGTGTGGTTTGTAGGGACTCTGTGTGGTTTATAGGGACTTTGTGTGGTTTGTAGGGACTCTGTGTGGTTTATAGGGACTCTGTGTGGTTTATAGGGACTCTGTCTGGTTTTTAGGGACTCTGTGTGGTTTGTAGAGACTCTGTGTGGTTTGTAGGGACTCTGTGTGGTTTGTAGGGACTCTGTGTGGTTTATAGGGACTTTGTGTGGTTTGTAGGGACTCTGTGTGGTTTATAGGGACTCTGTGTGGTTTGTGGGGACCCTGTGTGGTTTGTAGGGACTCTGTGTGGTTTGTAGGGACTCTGCATGGTTTGTAGGGACCCTGTGTGGTTTATAGGGACTCTGTATGGTTTGTACGGACCCTGTGTGGTTTATAGGGACTCTGTGTGGTTTATAGGGACTCTGTGTGGTTTATAGGGACTCTGTGTGGTTTGTAGAGACTCTGTGTGGTTTGTAGGGACTCTGTGTGGTTTGTAGGGACTCTGTGTGGTTTATAGGGACTTTGTGTGGTTTGTAGGGACTCTGTGTGGTTTATAGGGACTCTGTGTGGTTTGTAGGGACTCTGTGTGGTTTATAGGGACTCTGTGTGGTTTATAGGGACTCTGTGTGGTTTGTAGGGACTCTGTGTGGTTTGTAGGGACTCTGTGTGGTTTATAGGGACTTTGTGTGGTTTGTAGGGACTCTGTGTGGTTTATAGGGACTCTGTGTGGTTTGTAGGGACCCTGTGTGGTTTGTAGGGACTCTGTGTGGTTTGTAGGGACTCTGTTGGTGATGATGATAAAAGAAACATCAGGCCTCATTAAATGGTCCACTGCTTTCTCCACTCTGTCCAGCGTCTCTGAACCTTTACAGCTGCAGCGAGTAGTGCTGACAGAGGACTGAAGTGCTGCTGTAGTGAGGTAATAAGGACTCTGTGAGGAGGACTCGCCTCTCATCGTGTACGGCTCCAGGAATGTGAGCAGCACAGATGATGGAAATATGGACTAACTCACATTCTGATATATCAGCTAGTTAACACTGATACAATACTCATACATACTTCTAATAAATCACATTACTATAATTAGATTATTAGTTTATTATTTAATAACATTTCCACTTTTACCAGATCATACCTGCCCAGACACACTCTATCACCCCTACATACATACACACACACACACACACACACACAGTGAGTGTTTATCAGCATCGCTCAGCTCACACTAATCAATATCTCAGATTACCTCTGCAGTCTGACCACACTGCCCTCCGGTGGTCATAAGCACGTCCAAAGGAAACCCAGGAACTCCCCTGAGGGTCCATCTGAAGGTCAGATCTGTTTTTGTTCATCAGACTGAATGACTGACCTGCTGAAGAATAACAACTCAGTCATTACCTCAAACTCAATTAACACACATAAAGACTGACCTTCACCTGCACAGCGCTCACAGGTAAAGGTCACCACCAGCTTTAGAACAGACTGTTATCGTTAAATACTGAGTAATTATTATTAATATTCCACAAAATTAACAACATATATGGAGGTCAGGTTCAGGATGACCCCTGATAATCACAGGGCCACGCCTCCTCCTGAACTGTCTTATTTTTAGTATTTTCACATTTCAGAAAACTGAATACTGAAAATATTAAAAACAGCCCCCCGGTCAGCCCCCCAGTCTGAACTCTGGGCTTACTGTCTGGAAACTGAAGAGACAGTGAGGTTGTCTCATTGTAGGAGATTAAAAATAGGGTTTAACAGATGCAGAGTTTCATAAATGACATGTTAAAGAAGTTCACAGGAATCTCTCCAGTAGAGTCCAGCAGCTCCTGCAGCACCAGTATGAACAATACAGAGAAGGTAAAGGTTCTAGGAGGAGGATCTTCAACACAATCGATCTAAAGGACTCAGATCATTGGTCCAAGGTCATTAAAGAGATGGAGAAAATAATTAACTGCTCTCTTCATTAAAGTGCCAGGATTCGTCTGTTGGATCTCAATGATGGGTTACCCACAGAATTCCCGTATTCACAGTTAGTGGGTTTTCTCTGTGTTTCTATGTCTCTCAATAACAGATAAGGCACAGAGAAAGAACAAATAGAAGTCTTTAGACTCCGCCCACTCTTGATCAGTATCTTAAGTCATTCTAATGTGTACATTTGTTGATAATTAGCAATTACATAGACGGTGTTTTTAAATAATATACAGACAAGCACAAAAATAGTTTACATTAGACAATCAATAAGACTTTATTAATTCAAATAAACAGTTTTAATCACATTTACATGCAAAATGAAAAAAAATCCAGAAAGAAAAAAACCAAAAACAAATCCGGAATGATAAAATTATAATCTGTAGCAAATGTTTTTAGTTCTAATAAAATTAATACCCAAAATAAAGATCTGGAAATAAATTCTAATAACACTTAATAAAATATAATATAACTTGAAGTTTAAAATAAAACTTCTTAAAATATCTTCTAAAATGTAAAGTTATTATTGTTTATAAATATTTAATGAATATGGTGTCTACGTTTCCTTTTAATGTTATTAGTTGTTATAAGATCAGGATGTGAGGCGTATTGTTAGATAATCGTGTTTCACCTGAAGGTCTGAGTGCAGATGAAGGTGAAACCTGTTAACATCATGTTTTCACCTTCGCCGTGGTTCTTCAGACACTCATACCTGAAGGTCAGGCCAGGTGAGGTCCCATAGGCTGTTATCCCGCATAAATTAGCATGCAATTAAGTTCCGGAGGGTGAGGGGGACGCGGGCACTCGAAAAGAAATTCGTCTTGTCGTCTTGAATTATACACGCGGTACATTAGTATTTATGAGCAGCGCTGCTGTGAAGCAGGTCTCAGGTGAAGCTGTCGGCCGCTCAGTCAGACCGATGCCTCTGTTTTCTTCCTCAGAAGCTTATTAATGCATTTCAATTCCACCTGCCTCCACCTGACATCCGGAGTAATGTCTCAAGGACGAACGAGCCCGGCGTAAAGTGGACTCCTACATGTGTAAGCAGGAGTGATTTACAACAGGTGAGGTGTGAGGAGTGATTTACAGCAGGTGAGGTGTGAGGAGTGATTTACAGCAGATGTGGAATGATTTTAGAGCCAGGACTGAGACAATTGTCTGACTCGGAGTCGGTTCTATTTGGAATTTCAGCGCAGACACTGTCATGTACTCACACCGCATAGCACATCCTGTAGAAGAACATGTTCTCCTCTGTAAGCTTTTAAACATTCCTTTCAGAGAGGAGACAAAAGACCAAATGATGTCCAGACTGAGACAAGAGCGAGCCCAAATGATTGAGACTCAGATGAGACAGATGTATACAGGCATGAGACTGAGACCAAAACAAGATGAAACATTACAGAGACGAGACCAATAATGATGAGACAGAGACAAGAAAGTTTAAATGATAAGAGTTAAAATCCAAATGATGTTACGACACAAACAACCCCATGATGATCAATTGGCCTCCGTCTCTTCTCGATCTTAATGAGACCAAGATGAGACTAAAATCTAATTTTGAGACCAAATGATATATAGACAGAGATGAAATGGAGAAAAAAACAAGATCAAATGTTGTTGATATAGAGACAAGACCAACTGATGTGCAGACAAAGATGAGATTAAGACCAATTGATGTAGAGACAGAGATAAGACCAAGACCAAACGATGACGAGACTGAGACTAAATGATGATAAGACAGAGAAAAGAAAGTATAAATGATAGAGACAGTGATAAGATAGGAGTCAAATGATGTTAAGACAGAAACAACACTGAATGTTGTTAACATCGAGATGAGACTGAGACCAAATGATCGAGACAGAGTTGAGACCTAAATCAAATGATGTGACCAAATGATGACACCACTGAGACAAAAGGATGTTGGCAGCAACAAGAAGGAATCCAAATTAAGTTGAGACAAAAAATGATGAGACATAGACAAGACAGAGATTAAATTATGTTGAGACAAGAAAGTCCAAATGATAGAGACAGAGATAAGACATGATGTTGAGACAGCAACAAAAAAGCATCCAAATCAAGTTGAGGCAAAGGTGAGATGAGACCAAATAATGTTGAGACAGAAATGAGACTGAGACCAAATGATGTCAAGACAGAGCCAAAATGACATTGGGACAGAAATGGGACAGAGCCAAAATGATGTTGAGACAGAGACAAGACTGAGACCAGATGATGTAGAGACAGAGATAAGACTGAGACCAGATGATGTAAAGACAGAGATGAGACTAAGACAAGATAATGTCAAGACAGAGCCAAAATGATATTGAGACAGAGACGACACTGAGACCAAATGACGTTGGGACAGAAATGAGACCAAATAATACAGAGGCAGTGACGAGACTGATTCCAAATGATGTTAAAACGAAGACAAGATTGAGACCAGATGATGTAGAGACAGAGACGAGACTAAAACCGAATGATGTTGAGACAGAGACGAGACTAAAACCGAATGATGTTGAGACAGAGACGAGGTCGAGCTCAGTCTCAGGTCTAGGTCTTGTCTCTGTCCTGGCGTATGTGAAGATTCAGGCAGATTTTATATTTTGTGTTTGATTATTATTATTATTATTATTATTATTATTATTATTATTATTATTATTATATTTCTAATATTATTAATTGATTACTATTAAATCAACGGACGTGTGATCTGACTGTAGGTTCTAAAGCCTGCAGAGATGTGAGCTGCAGCTGGATGTGTAGAGAACCTGGAGGTGGAGAGTCTGATGTAATGTGTGTATCTCGCAGCTGATGTGAACCGGAGATCTGATTAGAAGGGAACTCTGTTCTATCAGACTCTTCAGGAGCTCTTCAGATAGGAGCTGTCCGGCGGGGATGCGTCTCGTGTCTCTGTGATTGTCCTGAGTCTCCTGTGTCCTCCGTCTCCCGGCGTTTCAGCTGCTGGTGAAAGATGTGGAGTTAATCCAGCAGCTTTATTTCTGAGAGGTTTTCACAGTCGTCTCCGCTGATCTGACGGATTTGTCTCTCGTCATCACCATCCGTGTCCATTATACGCTTCTGACCCCCCGGCATACGTCTCACTCCATCCGTCCATTCATCCCTCGTTCGTCTGTCCCCGAAGTCTCTCCATCTGCTGCTGGACTGCTGTGCTGTTTCTCGAGGCTCTCTGCAGTCCAGCCATGCAGAACACATTCAGCTTGACCTGCACTTGAACTCAGTGTCATGTGACACAAACCAGAGCATCTAGAAGCTTCTGCTGTCAGGAGTCTCTGCTGCTTCATTCAGCGTAGACCATTAACCAAGACTCAGATCCTAAAGGCCTGATGTTCACAGGAGCCCGTGTTCCAAGAGTCCGATGTTCACAAGGCCCCGTGGTTCTACATTTCCAGTACCCTAACCAAGTGCCCTAAGTTCACAAGGTCCAATGTCCAATAAGGGACGGAGGTCAGATGGGATGGAGGTAAGGGTGGGCGGAGGTTGGAGGGGGGAGGTTAGAGAGGTGAAGATTAGAGAGGTGGAGGTAAGAGAGAGTGGAGGTTAGAGAGGTGGAGGTTAGAGGGGTGGAGGTTAGAGAGGTGGAGGTTAGAGTGAGTGAATGTTAGAGGGGTGGAGGTTAGAGAGGTGGAGGTTAGAGAGGTGGAGGTTAGAGAGGGGGAGGTTAGAGAGGTGGAGGTTAGAGGGGTGGAGGTTAGAGAGGGTGGAGGTTAGAGAGGTGGAGGTTAGAGAGGTGGAGGTTAGAGGGGGTGGAGGTTAGAGAGGTGGAGGTTAGAGGGGTGGAGGTTAGAGGGGTGAAGGTTAGAGAGGGTGGAGGTTAGAGAGGTGGAGGTTAGAGGGGTGGAGGTTAGAGAGGGTGGAGGTTAGAGGGGTGGAGACGTGTGGATGGAGTGGAGCTGACTGCTGATCTGTTGAGCTGTGGAGGACACTGGAGCCCCAGATCAGCTCACTATACACACAACACCTTGTTAGAGTGAGTGGAGGTTAGAGGGGTGGAGGTTAGAGAGGTGGAGGTTAGAGAGGTGGAGGTTAGAGTGAGTGAATGTTAGAGGGGTAGAGGTTAGAGAGGTGGAGGTTTGAGAGGTGGAGGTTAGAGAGGTGGAGGTTAGAGGGGTGGAGGTTAGAGAGGTGGAGGTTAGAGTGAGTGAATGTTAGAGGGGTGGAGGTTAGAGAGGTGGAGGTTAGAGAGGGGGAGGTTAGAGAGGGGGAGGTTAGAGAGGTGGAGGTTAGAGGGGTGGAGGTTAGAGAGGTGGAGGTTAGAGAGGTGGAGGTTAGAGAGGGGGAGGTTAGAGAGGGGGAGGTTAGAGAGGTGGAGGTTAGGGGGTGGAGGTTAGAGAGGGTGGAGGTTAGAGGGGTGGAGACGTGTGGACGGAGTGGAGAGAGAGGAGAGAGAGAGAGAGAGAGAGGAGAGAGAGAGGAGAGAGGAGAGAGGAGAGAGAGAGAGGAGAGAGAGAGAGAGAGAGAGAAAGGAGAGAGAGATAGAGAGAGAGAGAGAGAGAGAGAGAGAAAGGAGAGAGAGAGAGAGAATAAAGAAACAGATAAAGGAGGAATGAAAAGAAGACTCAATCATTCAGAAAACAACATTTAACATTCTAGAAGGTCAGTCGCTGATCTCAGATCAGTCAGACGCAGAGGCTTTAACTAAATGTCAGCCAGTCTCTGTTTTCAGATCAGCTTACAGGAGGATATCAATCCACAGCTGGAGAGTTTATACACACATAAGCTCTGTATATACCCCCAATATACCCCTTACATATAACCCCCCACAATATACCCCTTACATATAACCCCCCACAATATACCCCTTACATATAACCCCCACCCCAATATACCCCTTACATATAACCCCCAACCCCACAATATACCCCTTACATATAACCCCCACCCCAATATACCCCTTACATATAACCCCCAACCCCACAATATACCCCTTACATATAACCCCCACCCCAATATACCCCTTACATATAACCCCCACCCCAATATACCCCTTACATATAACCCCCACCCCCACAATATACCCCTTACATATAACCCCCACCCACAATATACCCCTTACATATAACCCCGACCCCCACAATATACCCCTTACATATAACCCCCACCCCTAATATATCACTTACATATAACCCCCCACAATATACCCCTTACATATAACCCCCAACCCCACAATATACCCCTTACATATAACCCCCACCCCAATATACCACTTACATATAACCCCCACCCCTAATATACCCCTTACATATAACCCCCACCCACAATATACCACTTACATATAACCCCCAACCCCACAATATACCCCTTACATATAACCCCCACCCACAATATACCCCTTACATATAACCCCCACCCCTAATATACCACTTACATATAACCCCCACAATATACCCCTTACATATAACCCCCAACCCCACAATATACCCCTTACATATAACCCCCACCCACAATATACCCCTTACATATAACCCCCAACCCCACAATATACCACTTACATATAACCCCCACCCACAATATACCCCAACAACTGACCAACAATGACCAGCACTGACCAACACTGACCAGCACTGATACAGCAGCTCCACTGTGTAATCAGACTGACCGGCCCAAAGTCCAGAACTGACCAACACTGAACACCTGTGGAACCGTATAGAACCTTCACTGTTCTACACAGTAAAAGGTAGATGTTCCTCTGGATCAGGATCTTCAGCCTCCAGTCGATTGTGAGGAGCTGGAAAAGTTAAAGGTGACGGACACCAGAGAGACATTCGGTTGCCGTGGTGAAGCTGTGTCTCACTGAGTGTCTGTACAGAGAATACAATCTGAAATCATAATTAAATTAAAACATCTGACACTGAATTACAGACCGTCTACTCCATGCAGACACAGAGGACAGCAAGAGACACGCACAGACACAGAGGACAGCGAGAGACACGCACAGACACAGAGGACAGCGAGAGACACGGACAGTCGCAGAGGACAGCGAGAGACATGCACAGACACATAGGACAGCGAGAGACACGCACAGACACAGAGGACAGCGAGAGACACGGACAGTCGCAGAGGACAGCGAGAGACACGCACAGACACAGAGGACAGCGAGAGACACGCACAGACACAGAGGACAACGAGAGACACGCACAGATACAGAGGACAGCGAGAGACACGGACAGTCGCAGAGGACAGCGAGAGACACGCACAGACACATAGGACAGCGAGAGACACGCACAGATACAGAGGACAGTGAATCTAACACACACTCACACAATATACTGAGAGAAACATACAGAGATAGACAGAGAGAGAGACAGAGAGACTGACAGAGAGAAAGAGAGAGACAGAATGAAAGAGAGATAGAGATAAACAAACAGAGACTGAGAGACAGACAGAGAGAGAGATAGACAGACAGAGAGACAGAGAGAAAGAGAGACAGATAGAAAAAGACAGAGACTGATTAAGATAGAGAGAGATAGTCAGAGAGAGAGAGAGACTGAGAGAGACAGTAAGAGAGACAGAGAGAGAGAGAGACAGAGAGAAAGAGAGAGAGAGACTGAGAGAAAAAGAAAGAGAGAGAGAGAGAGAGATGGAAGGATGTGGGGATACTTTATATTCTCTGTGGGTCTCTGCTGCCTCCCTGTGGCCACAGACAGAAGTGCATGTGCTCTGGAACACTTCTGCTAATCAATAAAAATCAATAAAAGCTTTAGAAATGACTGATTCTGATCTACTAACACTGATCTTCATAAATAACAACACACTGATACTGATACAGATACTGATACTGATACAGATACAGATACAGATACAGATACTGATACAGATACAGATACAGATACTGATACTGATACAGATACAGATACTGATACAGATACAGATACAGATACAGATACTGATACTGATACAGATACAGATACAGATACAGATACTGATACTGATACAGATACAGATACTGATACAGATACAGATACAGATACAGATACAGATACTGATACAGATACAGATACAGATACAGATACTGATACTGATACAGATACAGATACTGATACTGATACAGATACAGATACAGATACAGATACAGATACTGATACAGATACAGATACAGATACAGATACTGATACTGATACAGATACAGATACTGATACTGATACAGATACTGATACTGATACAGATACAGATACAGATACAGATACTGATACAGATACTGATACAGATACTGATACAGATACTGATACAGATACTGATACTGATACAGATACAGATACTGATACAGATACTGATACAGATACTGATACAGATACTGATACTGATACTGATACAGATACAGATACAGATACTGATACTGATACAGATACAGATACAGATACTGATACTGATACAGATACTGATACAGATACTGATACTGATACAGATACTGATACAGATACTGATACTGATACAGATACTGATACAGATACTGATACAGATACTGATACTGATACTGATACAGATACTGATACAGATACTGATACAGATACTGATACTGATACAGATACTGATACTGATACTGATACAGATACTGATACAGATACTGATACTGATACTGATACAGATACTGATACTGATACTGATACTGATACAGATACTGATACTGATACAGATACTGATACTGATACTGATACAGATACTGATACTGATACAGATACTGATACTGATACAGATACTGATACTGATACTGATACTGATACTGATACAGATACTGATACTGATACTGATACAGATACTGATACTGATACAGATACTGATACTGATACAGATACTGATACAGATACTGATACTGATACTGATACAGATACAGATACTGATACTGATACAGATACAGATACAGATACTGATACTGATACAGATACTGATACAGATACAGATACAGATACAGATACAGATACAGATACTGATACAGATACAGATACTGATACTGATACTGATACAGATACAGATACTGATACTGATACAGATACAGATACTGATACAGATACAGATACTGATACAGATACAGATACAGATACTGATACTGATACTGATACAGATACAGATACAGATACTGATACAGATACAGATACAGATACAGATACAGATACTGATACAGATACAGATACAGATACTGATACAGATACAGATACAGATACAGATACTGATACTGATACTGATACAGATACAGATACAGATACAGATACTGATACAGATACAGATACAGATACTGATACTGATACAGATACAGATACTGATACAGATACAGATACAGATACTGATACTGATACAGATACAGATACAGATACAGATACTGATACAGATACAGATACTGATACAGATACAGAAACTGATACTGATACAGATACAGATACTGATACTGATACAGATACAGATACAGATACTGATACTGATACTGATACAGATACAGATACAGATACTGATACAGATACAGATACAGATACTGATACAGATACAGATACTGATACTGATACTGATACAGATACAGATACAGATACAGATACTGATACAGATACAGATACAGATACTGATACTGATACTGATACAGATACTGATACTGATACAGATACAGATACAGATACAGATACTGATACAGATACAGATACAGATACTGATACTGATACAGATACAGATACAGATACTGATACAGATACAGATACAGATACTGATACAGATACAGATACAGATACTGATACAGATACAGATACTGATACAGATACTGATACTGATACTGATACTGATACAGATACAGATACTGATACTGATACTGATACAGATACTGATACTGATACAGATACTGATACTGATACTGATACTGATACTGATACTGATTCTGATACTGATAATGATACAGATACAGATACTGATAATGATACAGATACTGATACTGATACAGATACAGATACTGATACTGATACTGATACAGATACAGATACAGATGCTGATGCTGATACAGATACAGATACTGATACTGATACAGATACTGATACAGATACTGATACTGATACTGATACTGATACAGATACAGATACAGATACTGATACTGATACTGATACAGATACTGATACTGATACAGATACTGATACTGATACTGATACTGATACAGATACTGATACTGATACAGATACTGATACTGATACAGATACAGATACTGATACTGATACTGATACAGATACAGATACTGATACTGATACAGATACTGATACTGATACAGATACTGATACAGATACAGATACTGATACTGATACAGATACAGATACTGATACTGATACTGATACAGATACTGATACTGATACAGATACTGATACTGATACTGATACTGATACTGATACAGATACTGATACTGATACTGATTCTGATACTGATAATGATACAGATACAGATACTGATACTGATAATGATACAGATACTGATACTGATACTGATTCTGATACTGATAATGATACAGATACAGATACTGATAATGATACAGATACAGATACTGATACTGATACTGATACAGATACTGATACTGATACTGATACAGATACAGATACTGATTCTGATACTGATAATGATACAGATACTGATACAGATACTGATAATGATACAGATACAGATACTGATACAGATACAGATACAGATACTGATACTGATACAGATACTGATACTGATACTGATACAGATACAGATACAGATACAGATACTGATACAGATACTGACACTGATACTGATACTGATACTGACACTGACACTGACACTGATACAGATACTGATACTGATACTGATAATGATACAGATACAGATACAGATACTGATACAGATACTGATACTGATACTGATACTGATACAGATACTGATACTGATACAGATACAGATACTGATACTGATACAGATACAGATACTGATACAGACACTGATACTGACACTGACACTGACTATCTGTTCTTCAGTCCGAGCTCCCAGAGAACCGAGAGTCACAACCAAAGAACCCAGTCTGTTAGAGATCCTGGTTCTGTTAGAGACCCTGGTTCTGTTAGAGACCCTGGTTCTGTTAGAGACGCTGGTTTTGTTAGATATGGTGATATATTGAATAAACGTTGGTGAGAGGGTGAATCTCTGACTGTCCAAGGTTTATTTCTTATTTAATAAACAGATCAGCAGCGTTAGATCTACAGTTTTAGATCTACAGCTTTAGATCTACAGTTTTAGATCTACAGCGTTAGATCTACAGCGTTAGATCTACTGTGTTAGATATGCAGTGTTGGATCTACAGTGTTAGATCTGCAACGCTAGATCTACAGTGTTAGATTTACAGCGTTAGATCTACAGTGTTAGATCTGCAGTGTTAGATCTGCAGTGTTAGATCTGCAGCGTTAGATCTACAGTGTTAGATCTGCAGCGTTAGATCAGCAGCGTTAGATCTACAGCGTTAGATCTACAGTGTTAGATCTGCAGCGTTAGATGTGCAGTTTTAGATCTGCAGCGTTAGATCTACAGCGTTAGATCTACAGTTTTAGATCTGCAGCGTTAGATCTACAGCGTTAGATCTACAGCGTTAGATGTGCAGTTTTAGATCTGCAGCGTTAGATCTACAGTTTTAGATCTACAGTGTTAGATCTACAGCGTTAGATCTACAATGATAGATCTACAGTGTTAGATCTACAGCGTTAGATCTAGTGTTAGATCTACAGTGTTAGATCTACAGTGTTAGATCTGCAGCGTTAGATCTACAGTTTTAGATCTACAGTTTTAGATCTACAGTGTTAGATCTACAGTGTTAGATCTACAGCGTTAGATCTACAGTGTTAGATCTAGTGTTAGATCTACAGTGTTAGATCTACAGTGTTAGATCTACAGCGTTAGATCTGCAGCGTTAGACCTAGTGTTAGATCTACAGTGTTAGATCTACAGTGTTAGATGTGCAGCGTTAGATGTAGCGTTAGATCTACAGTGTTAGATCTACAGCGTTAGATCTACAGCGTTAGATCTACAGCGTTAGCTGTACAGCGTTAGATCTACAGCGTTAGATCTAGTGTTAGATCTGCAGTGTTGGATCTACAGTGTTAGATCTGCAGTGTTAGATCTGCAGCGTTAGATCTACAGTGTTAGATCTGCAGCGTTAGATCTACAGCGTTAGATGTGCAGTTTTAGATCTGCAGCGTTAGATCTACAGCGTTAGATCTACAGTTTTAGATCTGCAGCGTTAGATCTACAGTGTTAGATCTACAGCGTTAGATGTGCAGTTTTAGATCTGCAGCGTTAGATCTACAGATTTAGATCTACAGTGTTAGATCTACAGCGTTAGATCTACAATGATAGATCTACAGCGTTAGATCTACAGTGTTAGATCTAGTGTTAGATCTACAGTGTTAGATCTACAGTGTTAGATCTACAGCGTTAGATCTGCAGCGTTAGACCTAGTGTTAGATCTACAGTGTTAGATCTACAGTGTTAGATGTGCAGCGTTAGATGTAGCGTTAGATCTACAGTGTTAGATCTACAGCGTTAGATCTGAAGCGTTAGATCTAGTGTTAGATCTGCAGTGTTAGATCTGCAGCATTAGATGTAGCGTTAGATCTACACTGTTAGATCTACAGTGTTAGATCTACAGCGTTAGATCTACAGCGTTAGCTGTACAGCGTTAGATCTACAGCGTTAGATCTAGTGTTAGATCTGCAGTGTTGGATCTACAGTGTTAGATCTGCAACATTAGATCTACAGCGTTAGATCTGCAGCGTTAGATCTACAGTGTTAGATCTGCAGCGTTAGATCTACAGCGTTAGATCTACAGTGTTAGATCTACAGCGTTAGATCTACAGCGTTAGATCTACAGCGTTAGATCTACTGTGTTAGATCTACAGCGTTAGATCTACAGCATTAGATCTACAGCGTTAGATCTACTGTGTTAGATCTACAGCGTAAGATCTACTGTGTTAGATAAGCAGTGTTGGATCTACAGTGTTAGATCTACAGCGTTAGAACTACAGCGTTAGATCTACAGTGTTAGATCTGCAACGCTAGATCTACAGTGTTAGATTTACAGCGTTAGATCTACAGTGTTAGATCTGCAGTGTTAGATCTGCAGCGTTAGATCTACAGTGTTAGATCTGCAGCGTTAGAACTACAGCGTTAGATCTACAGTGTTAGATCTGCAACGCTAGATCTACAGTGTTAGATCTACAGCGTTAGATCTACCGTGTTAGATCTGCAGCGTTAGATCTGCAGCGTTAGATCTGCAGCGTTAGATCTGCAGCGTTAGATCTACAGTGTTAGATCTGCAACGCTAGATCTACAGTGTTAGATCTACCGTGTTAGATCTGCAGGGTTAGATCTGCAGCGTTAGATCTGCAGCGTTAGATCAGCAGCGTTAGATATACAGTTTTAGATCTGCAGCGTTAGATCTACAGCGTTAGATCTACAGTGTTAGATCTACAGCGTTAGATCTACAATGATAGATCTACAGTGTTAGATCTACAGCGTTAGATCTAGTGTTAGATCTGCAGCGTTAGATCTGCAGCGTTAGATCTACAGTTTTAGATCTACAGTTTTAGATCTACAGTGTTAGATCTACAGTGTTAGATCTACAGTGTTAGATCTGCAGTGTTAGATCTACAGTGTTAGATCTACAGTGTTAGATCTACAGCGTTAGATCTGCAGCGTTAGACCTAGTGTTAGATCTACAGTGTTAGATCTACAGTGTTAGATGTGCAGCGTTAGATGTAGCGTTAGATCTACAGTGTTAGATCTACAGCGTTAGATCTGAAGCGTTAGATCTAGTGTTAGATCTGCAGTGTTAGATCTGCAGCATTAGATGTAGCGTTAGAGCTACAGCTTTAGATCTACAGTTTTAGATCTTCAGTTTTAGATCTACAGTGTTAGATCTAGTGTTAGATCTACAGTGTTAGATCTACAGTGTTAGATCTACAGCTTTAGATCTGCAGTGTTAGATCTACAGTGTTAGATCTACAGTTTTAGATCTACAATGTTAGATCTGCAGTGTTAGATCTACAGCGTTAGATCTAGTGTTAGATCTACAGTGTTAGATCTACAGTGTTAGATCTACAGCGTTAGATCTAGTGTTAGATCTACAGTGTTAGATCTACAGTGTTAGATCTGCAGTGTTAGATCTAAAGTGTTAGATGTACAGTGTTAGATCTACAGTGTTAGATCTGCAGCGTTAGATCTACAGCGTTAGATCTGCAGCGTTAGATGTGCAGTTTTAGATCTGCAGCGTTAGATCTACAGCGTTAGATCTACAGTTTTAGATCTGCAGCGTTAGATCTACAGAGTTAGATGTGCAGTTTTAGATCTACAGTGTTAGATCTACAGTGTTAGATGTACAGCGTTAGACCTAGTGTTATATCTACAGCTTTAGATCTACAGTTTTAGATCTACAGTTTTAGATCTACAGTGTTAGATCTACAGTGTTAGATCTACAGTGTTATATCTACAGCTTTAGATCTACAGTTTTAGATCTGCAGTGTTAGATCTACAGCTTTAGATCTAAAGTGTTAGATCTACAGTTTTAGATCTACAGTGTTAGATCTGCAGTGTTAGATCTACAGTTTTAGATCTACAGTGTTAGATCTGCAGTGTTAGATCTACAGCGTTAGATCTAGTGTTAGATCTGCAGTGTTAGATCTACAGCTTTAGATCTACAGCTTTAGATCTACAGTTTTAGATCTACAGTGTTAGATCTACAGCGTTAGATCTAGTGTTAGATCTACAGTGTTAGATCTACAGTGTTAGATCTGCAGCGTTAGATCTGCAGCGTTAGATCTACAGTTTTAGATCTACAGTTTTAGATCTACAGTTTTAGATCTACAGTGTTAGATCTACAGTGTTAGATCTACAGTGTTAGATCTACAGTGTTAGATCTAGTGTTAGATCTACAGTGTTAGATCTACAGTGTTAGATCTACAGCGTTAGACCTGCAGCGTTAGACCTAGTGTCAGATCTACAGTGTTAGATCTACAGCGTTAGATCTGAAGCGTTAGATCTAGTGTTAGATCTGCAGTGTTAGATCTGCAGCATTAGATGTAGCGTTAGATCTACAGCGTTAGATCTACAGCGTTAGATCTACAGCGTTAGCTGTACAGCGTTACATCTACAGCGTTAGATCTAGTGTTAGATCTGCAGTGTTGGATCTACAGTGTTAGATCTGCAACATTAGATCTACAGTGTTAGATCTGCAGCGTTAGATCTACAGCGTTAGATCTACAGTGTTAGATCTACAGCGTTAGATCTACAGCGTTAGATCTACAGCGTTAGCTCTGCAGCGTTAGATCTAAAGCGTTAGTTCTAGTGTTAGATCTGCAGTGTTAGATCTACAGTGTTAGATCTGCAGCGTTAGATCTACAGTGTTAGATGTGCAGCGTTAAATCTAATGTTAGATCTACAGTGTTAGATCTACAGTGTTAGATCTACAGCGTTAGATGTGCAGATTTAGATCTACAGCGTTAGATCTGCAGCGTTAAATCTAATGTTAGATCTGCAGTGTTGGATCTACAGTGTTAGATCTGCAGATTTAGATCTCCAGTGTTAGATCTGCAGCGTTAGATCTACAGTGTTAGATCTACAGCGTTAAATCTAATGTTAGATCTGCAGTGTTGGATCTACAGTGTTAGATCTGCAGATTTAGATCTACAGTGTTAGATCTGCAGCGTTAGATCTACAGTGTTAGATCTACAGCGTTAGATCTACAGCGTTAGCTCTAAAGCGTTAGATCCACAGCGTTAGATCTAGTGTTAGATCTGCAGTGTTGGATCTACAGTGTTAGATCTGCAGCATTAGATCTACAGTGTTAGATCTGCAGCATTAGATCTACAGTGTTAGACCTGCAGCGTTAGATCTAATGTTAGATCTGCAGCGTTAGATCTGCAGCGTTAGATCCACAGCGTTAGATCTAGTGTTAGATCTGCAGTGTTAGATCTACAGTGTTAGATCTGCAGCGTTAGATCTACAGTGTTAGATCTGCAGCGTTAGATCTACAGCGTTAGATCTGCAGCGTTAGATCTGCAGATTTAGATCTACAGTGTTAGATCTGCAGCGTTAGATCTACAGTGTTAGATCTGCAGCGTTAGATCAACAGTGTTAGATCTGCAGCGTTAGATCTACAGTATTAGATCTACAGCGTTAGATCTACAGCGTTAGATCTACAGCGTTAGATCTAGTGTTAGATCTGCAGTGTTGGATCTACAGTGTTAGATCTGCAGCGTTAGATCTACAGTGTTAGATCTGCAGCATTAGATCTACAGCGTTAGATCTGCAGCGTTAAATCTAGTGTTAGATCTGCAGTGTTGGATCTACAGTGTTAGATCTGCAGATTTAGATCTACAGTGTTAGATCTGCAGCGTTAGATCTACATTGTTAGATCTGCAGCGTTAGATCCACAGCGTTAGATCTAGTGTTAGATCTACAGTGTTAGATCCACAGTGTTAGATCTGCAGCGTTAGATCTACAGCGTTAGATCTACAGCGTTAGATCTTCAGCGTTAGATCTGCAGATTTAGATCTACAGTGTTAGATCTGCAGCGTTAGATCAACAGTGTTAGATCTGCAGCGTTAGATCTACAGTATTAGATCTACAGCGTTAGATCTACAGCGTTAGATCTACAGCGTTAGATCTACAGCGTTAGATCTAGTGTTAGATCTGCAGTGTTGGATCTACAGTGTTAGATCTGCAGCATTGGATCTACAGTGTTAGATCTGCAGCGTTAGATCTACAGTGTTAGATCTGCAGCATTAGATCTACAGCGTTAGATCTGCAGCGTTAAATCTAATGTTAGATCTGCAGTGTTGGATCTACAGTGTTAGATCTGCAGCATTGGATCTACAGTGTTAGATCTGCAGCGTTAGATCTACAGTGTTAGATCTGCAGCATTAGATCTACAGTGTTAGATCTGCAGCGTTAGATCTACAGTGTTAGATCTACAGCGTTAGATTTACAGCGTTAGCTCTACAGCGTTAGATCTACAGTGTTAGATCTGCAGCGTTAGATCTACAGTGTTAGATCTACAGCGTTAGATCTACAGCGTTAGCTCTACAGCGTTAGATCTACAGCGTTAGATCTAGTGTTAGATCTGCAGCGTTGGATCTACAGTGTTAGATCTGCAGCGTTAGATCTACAGTGTTAGATCTGCAGCGTTAGATCTAATGTTAGATCTGCAGTGTTGGATCTACATTGTTAGATCTGCAGCGTTAGATCTACATTGTTAGATCTGCAGCGTTAGATCTACAGTGTTAGATCTGCAACGTTAGATCTACAGCGTTAGATCTGCAGCGTTAGATCTGCAGATTTAGATCTACAGTGTTAGACCTGCAGCGTTAGATCTACAGTGTTAGATCTACAGCGTTAGATCTACAGCGTTAGCTCTACAGCGTTAGATCTACAGCGTTAGATCTAGTGTTAGATCTGCAGCGTTGGATCTACAGTGTTAGATCTGCAGCATTAGATCTACAGTGTTAGATCTGCAGCGTTAGATCTACAGTGTTAGATCTGCAGCGTTAGATCTAATGTTAGATCTGCAGTGTTGGATCTACAGTGTTAGATCTGCAGATTTAGATCTACAGCGTTAGATCTACAGTGTTAGATCTACAGTGTTAGATCTGCAGCGTTAGATCTACATTGTTAGATCTGCAGCGTTAGATCTACAGTGTTAGATCTGCAATGTTAGATCTACAGCGTTAGATCTGCAGCGTTAGATCTGCAGATTTAGATCTACAGTGTTAGATCTGCAGCGTTAGATCTACATTGTTAGATCTGCAGCGTTAGATCTACAGTGTTAGATCTGCAATGTTAGATCTACAACGTTAGATCTGCAGCGTTAGATCTGCAGATTTAGATCTACAGTGTTAGATCTGCAGTGTTAGATCTACAGCGTTAGATCTGCAGCGTTAGATCTGCAGCGTTAGATCTACAGCGCTAGGTCTTCAGCGTTAGATCTGCAGTGTTAGATCTGCTGAGTTAGATCTGCAGTGTTAGATCTGCAGCGTTAGATCTACAGTGTTAGATCTGCAGATTTAGATCTACAGTGTTAGATCTACAGTTTTAGATCTACAGTTTTAGATCTGCAGTGTTAGATCTGCAGTGTTAGATCTACAGTTTTAGATCTACAGTGTTAAATCAAGTGTTAGATCTACAGCGTTAGATCTACAGCGTTTGATCTAGTGTTAGATCTACAGTGTTAGATCTACAGTGTTAGATCTACAGTGTTAGATCTACAGCGTTAGATCTGCAGCGTTAGATCTAGTGTTAGATCTGCAGTGTTAGATCTACAGTGTTAGATCTGCAGCATTAGA
The DNA here is from genome assembly GCA_021613375.1 of Megaleporinus macrocephalus. Classification (NCBI taxonomy): domain Eukaryota; kingdom Metazoa; phylum Chordata; class Actinopteri; order Characiformes; family Anostomidae; genus Megaleporinus; species Megaleporinus macrocephalus. The sequence continues at coordinate 48,693,655 of CM038711.1, forward strand.
TCTAGTGTTAGATGTACAGTGTTAGATCTACAGTGTTAGATCTAGTGTTAGATGTACAGTGTTAGATCTACAGTGTTAGATCTAGTGTTAGATGTACAGTGTTAGATCTGCAGTGTTAGATCTACAGCGTTAGATCTGCAGCGTTAGATCTGCAGCGTTAGATCTACAGCGCTAGGTCTTCAGCGTTAGATCTGCAGTGTTAGATCTGCTGAGTTAGATCTGCAGTGTTAGATCTGCAGCGTTAGATCTACCGTGTTAGATCTGCAGCGTTAGATCTACAGCGTTAGATCTGCAGTGTTAGATCTACAGTGTTAGATCTGCAGATTTAGATCTACAGTGTTAGATCTGCAGTGTTAGATCTACAGCGTTAGATCTGAAGCGTTAGATCTGCAGCGTTAGATCTACAGCGCTAGGTCTTCAGCGTTAGATCTGCAGTGTTAGATCTGCTGAGTTAGATCTACAGTGTTAGATCTAGTGTTAGATCTACAGTGTTAGATATACAGTGTTAGATCTACAGTGTTAGATGTACAGTGTTACATCTACAGCATTAGATCTGCAGCGTTAGATCTAGTCTTAGATCTACAGTGTTAGATCTACAGTGTTAGATCTACAGTGCTAGATCTGCAGCGTTAGATCTAGTGTTAGATCTACAGTGTTAGATCTAGTGTTAGATCTGCAGCGTTAGATCTAGTCTTAGATCTGCAGTGTTAGATCTACAGTGTTAGATCTACAGTGTTAGATCTACAGCGTTAGATCTGCAGTGTTAGCTCTACAGTATTAGATCTACAGTGTTAGATCTACAGCGTTAGATCTAGTGTTAGATCTGCAGCGTTAGATCTACAGCGTTAGATCTGCAGTGTTATATCTACAGTTTTAGATCTACAGCGTTAGATCTACAGAATTAGATCTGCAGTTTTAAATCTGCAGTGTTAGATCTACAGTTTTAGATCTACAGTGTTAGATCTACAGTGCTAGATCTACAGCATTAGATCTGCAGCGTTAGTTCTGCAGTTTTAGATCTACAGTGTTAAATCAAGTGTTAGATCTACAGTGTTAGATCTACAGTGTTAGATCTACAGTTTTAGATCTACAATTTTAGATCTGCAGTGTTAGATCTGCAGTGTTAGATTTACAGTTTTAGATCTACAGTGTTAAATCAAGTGTTAGATCTACAGCGTTAGATCTACAGCGTTTGATCTAGTGTTAGATCTACAGTGTTAGATCTACAGTGTTAGATCTACAGTGTTAGATCTACAGCGTTAGATCTGCAGCGTTAGATCTAGTGTTAGATCTGCAGTGTTAGATCTACAGTGTTAGATCTGCAGCATTAGATCTAGTGTTAGATGTACAGTGTTACATCTACAGTGTTAGATCTACAGTGTTAGATCTACAGCGTTAGATGTGCAGATTTAGATCTACAGCGTTAGATCTGCAGCGTTAAATCTAATGTTAGATCTGCAGTGTTGGATCTACAGTGTTAGATCTGCAGCGTTAAATCTAGTGTTAGATCTGCAGCGTTAGATGTGCAGATTTAGATCTACAGCGTTAGATCTACAGCGTTAAATCTAATGTTAGATCTGCAGTGTTGGATCTACAGTGTTAGATCTGCAGATTTAGATCTACAGTGTTAGATCTGCAGCGTTAGATCTACAGTGTTAGATCTACAGCGTTAGATCTACAGCGTTAGCTCTAAAGCGTTAGATCCACAGCGTTAGATCTAGTGTTAGATCTGCAGTGTTGGATCTACAGTGTTAGATCTGCAGCATTAGATCTACAGTGTTAGATCTGCAGCATTAGATCTACAGTGTTACACCTGCAGCGTTAGATCTAATGTTAGATCTGCAGCGTTAGATCTGCAGCGTTAGATCCACAGCGTTAGATCTAGTGTTAGATCTGCAGTGTTAGATCTACAGTGTTAGATCTGCAGCGTTAGATCTACAGTGTTAGATCTGCAGCGTTAGATCTACAGCGTTAGATCTGCAGCGTTAGATCTACAGCGTTAGATCTACAGCGTTAGATTTAGTGTTAGATCTGCAGTGTTGGATCTACAGTGTTAGGTCTGCAGCATTGGATCTACAGTGTTAGATCTGCAGCGTTAGATCTACAGTGTTAGATCTGCAGCATTAGATCTACAGCGTTAGATCTGCAGCGTTAAATCTAGTGTTAGATCTGCAGTGTTGGATCTACAGTGTTAGATCTGCAGATTTAGATCTACAGTGTTAGATCTGCAGCGTTAGATCTACATTGTTAGATCTGCAGCGTTAGACCTACAGTGTTAGATCTACAGCGTTAGATCTACAGCGTTAGCTCTACAGCGTAAGATCTACAGTGTTAGATCTGCAGCGTTAGATCTACAGTGTTAGATCTGCAGCGTTAGATCTGCAGCGTTAGATCTACAGCGTTAGATCTGCAGCGTTAGATCTACAGCGTTAGATGTGCAGCGTTAAATCTAATGTTAGATCTGCAGTGTTGGATCTACAGTGTTAGATCTGCAGATTTAGATCTACAGTGTTAGATCTGCAGCGTTAGATCTACAGTGTTAGATCTACAGCGTTAGATCTACAGCGTTAGCTCTAAAGCGTTAGATCTAGTGTTAGATCTGCAGTGTTGGATCTACAGTGTTAGATCTGCAGCATTAGATCTACAGTGTTAGATCTGCAGCATTAGATCTACAGTGTTAGACCTGCAGCGTTAGATCTAATGTTAGATCTGCAGCGTAAAATCTAATGTTAGATCTACAGCGTTAGATCTAGTGTTAGATCTGCAGTGTTGGATCTACAGTGTTAGGTCTGCAGCATTGGATCTACAGTGTTAGATCTGCAGCATTAGATCTGCAGTGTTAGATCTGCAGCATTAGATCTACAGTGTTAGACCTGCAGCGTTAGATCTAATGTTAGATCTGCAGCGTTAGATCCACAGCGTTAGATCTAGTGTTAGATCTGCAGTGTTAGATCCACAGTGTTAGATCTGCAGCGTTAGATCTACAGCGTTAGATCTACAGCGTTAGATCTTCAGCGTTAGATCTGCAGATTTAGATCTACAGTGTTAGATCTGCAGCGTTAGATCAACAGTGTTAGATCTGCAGCGTTAGATCTACAGTATTAGATCTACAGCGTTAGATCTACAGCGTTAGATCTAGTGTTAGATCTGCAGTGTTGGATCTACAGTGTTAGATCTGCAGCATTGGATCTACAGTGTTAGATCTGCAGCGTTAGATCTACAGTGTTAGATCTGCAGCATTAGATCTACAGCGTTAGATCTGCAGCGTTAAATCTAATGTTAGATCAGCAGTGTTGGATCTACAGTGTTAGATCTGCAGATTTAGATCTACAGTGTTAGATCTGCAGCGTTAGATCTACAGTGTTAGATCTATAGCGTTAGATTTACAGCGTTAGCTCTACAGCGTTAGATCTACAGTGTTAGATCTGCAGCGTTAGATCTACAGTGTTAGATCTACAGCGTTAGATCTACAGCGTTAGCTCTACAGCGTTAGATCTACAGCGTTAGATCTAGTGTTAGATCTGCAGCGTTGGATCTACAGTGTTAGATCTGCAGCATTAGATCTACAGTGTTAGATCTGCAGCGTTAGATCTACAGTGTTAGATCTGCAGCGTTAGATCTGATGTTAGATCTGCAGTGTTGGATCTACATTGTTAGATCTGCAGCGTTAGATCTACATTGTTAGATCTGCAGCGTTAGATCTACATTGTTAGATCTGCAGCGTTAGATCTACAGTGTTAGATCTGCAGCGTTAGATCTACAGCGTTAGATCTGCAGTGTTAGATCTACAGTGTTAGATCTACAGCGTTAGATCTGCAGTGTTAGATCTGCAGCTATAGATCTAGTTTTAGATCTACAGTGTTAGATCTACAGTGTTAGATCTACAGCGTTAGATCTGCAGTGTTAGCTCTACAGTGTTAGATCTACAGTGTTAGATCTACAGCGTTAGATCTGCAGCTTTAGATCTACAGTGTTAGATCTGCAGCGTTAGATCTGCAGTGTTAGATCTACAGTGTTAGATCTGCAGCGTTAGATCTACAGTGTTAGATCTGCAGCGTTAGATCTACAGTTTTAGATCTACAGTGTTAGATCTGCAGCGTTAGATCTACAGTGTTAGATCTACAGCGTTAGATCTACAGCGTTAGAACTACAGTGTTAGATGTACAGTGTTAGATCTACAGTGTTAGATCTGCAGCGTTAGATCTACAGCGTTAGATCTACAGCGTTAGATCTACAGCGTTAGATCTACAGTGTTATATCTGCAGCGTTAGATCTGCAGCGTTAGATCTGCAGCGTTAGATCTACAGTGTTAGATCTGCAGCGTTAGATCTGCAGCGTTAGATCTGCAGCGTTAGATCTACAGTGTTAGATCTGCAGCGTTAGATCTACAGTGTTAGATCTACAGCGTTAGATCTACAGCGTTAGATCTACAGCGTTAGATCTACAGTTTTAAATCTACACTGTTAGATCTACAGTGTTAGATCTACAGTTTTAGATCTACAGTGTTAGATCTAGTGTTAGATCTACAGTGTTAGATCTACAGCGTTAGATCTGCAGCTTTAGATCTACAGTGTTAGATCTAGTGTTAGATCTACAGTGTTAGATCTGCAGCGTTAGATCTGCAGCGTTAGATCTACAGCGTTAGATCTACAGTTTTAGATCTAGTGTTAGATCTGCAGTGTTAGATCTACTGTTTTAGATCTACAGTGTTAAATCTAAAGTGTTAGATCTAGTGTTAGATCTGCAGTGTTAGATCTGCAGTGTTAGATCTACAGTGTTAGATCTACAGTTTTAGATCTGCAGCGTTAGATCTACAGCGTTAGATCTGCAGTGTTAGATCTGCAGTGTTAGATCTACAGTGTTAGATCTGCAGCGTTAGATCTGCAGTGTTAGATCTGCAGTGTTAGATCTACAGTTTTAGATCTACAGCGTTAGATCTACAGCGTTAGAACTACAGTGTTAGATGTACAGTGTTAGATCTACAGTGTTAGATCTGCAGCGTTAGATCTACAGCGTTAGATCTACAGCGTTAGATTTACAGCGTTAGATCTACAGTGTTATATCTGCAGCGTTAGATCTGCAGCGTTAGATCTGCAGCGTTAGATCTGCAGTGTTAGATCTGCAGCGTTAGATCTGCAGCGTTAGATCTGCAGCGTTAGATCTACAGTGTTAGATCTACAGCGTTAGATCTACAGCGTTAGATCTACAGCGTTAGATCTACAGTTTTAAATCTACACTGTTAGATCTACAGTGTTAGATCTACAGTTTTAGATCTACAGTGTTAGATCTAGTGTTAGATCTACAGTGTTAGATCTACAGCGTTAGATCTGCAGCTTTAGATCTACAGTGTTAGATCTAGTGTTAGATCTACAGTGTTAGATCTGCAGCGTTAGATCTGCAGCGTTAGATCTACAGCGTTAGATCTACAGTTTTAGATCTAGTGTTAGATCTGCAGTGTTAGATCTACTGTTTTAGATCTACAGTGTTAAATCTAAAGTGTTAGATCTAGTGTTAGATCTGCAGTGTTAGATCTGCAGTGTTAGATCTACAGTGTTAGATCTACAGTTTTAGATCTGCAGCGTTAGATCTACAGCGTTAGATCTGCAGTGTTAGATCTGCAGTGTTAGATCTACAGTGTTAGATCTGCAGCGTTAGATCTGCAGTGTTAGATCTGCAGTGTTAGATCTACAGTTTTAGATCTGCAGTGTTAGATCTACAGTGTTAGATCTGCAGCGTTAGATCTACAGTGTTAGATCTACAGTGTTTAATCTGCAGTGTTAGATCTACAGTGTTAGATCTGCAGCGTTAGATCTGCAGTTTTAGAGCTGCAGTGTTAGATCTACAGTGTTAGACCTACAGCGTTAGATCTAGTGTTAGATCTACAGTTTTAGATCTACAGCCTTAGATCTGCAGCTTTAGATCTGCAGTGTTAGATCTACAGTGTTAGACCTACAGCGTTAGATCTAGTGTTAGATCTACAGTTTTAGATCTACAGTGTTACATCTACAGTGTTAGATCTACAGTGTTAGATCTACAGTGTTAGATCTACAGTTTTAGATCTGCAGCGTTAGATCTACAGCGTTAGATCTGCAGTGTTAGATCTGCAGTGTTAGATCTACAGTGTTAGATCTGCAGCGTTAGATCTACAGTGTTAGATCTGCAGTATTATATCTGCAGCGTTAGATCTACAGTTTTAGATCTGCAGTGTTAGATCTACAGTGTTAGATCTGCAGCGTTAGATCTACAGTGTTAGATCTACAGTGTTAAATCTGCAGTGTTGGATCTACAGTGTTAGATCTGCAGCATTAGATCTACAGTGTTAGATCTGCAGCATTAGATCTACAGTATTAGACCTGCAGCGTTAGATCTAATGTTAGATCTGCAGCGTAAAATCTAATGTTAGATCTGCAGTGTTATATCTACAGTGTTAGATCTGCAGCGTTAAATCTAATGTTAGATCTGCAGTGTTAGATCTGCAGCATTAGATCTACAGTGTTAGACCTGCAGCGTTAGATCTAATGTTAGATCTGCAGCGTTAGATCTGCAGCGTTAGATCCACAGCGTTAGATCTAGTGTTAGATCTGCAGTGTTAGATCCACAGTGTTAGATCTGCAGCGTTAGATCTACAGTGTTAGATCTGCAGCGTTAGATCTACAGCGTTAGATCTGCAGCGTTAGATCTGCAGATTTAGATCTACAGTGTTAGATCTACAGTGTTAGATCTACAGCGTTAGATCTAGTGTTAGATCTGCAGTGTTGGATCTACAGTGTTAGATCTGCAGCGTTAGATCAACAGTGTTAGATCTGCAGCGTTAGATCTACAGTATTAGATCTACAGCGTTAGATCTACAGCGTTAGATCTACAGCGTTAGATCTACAGCGTTAGATCTAGTGTTAGATCTGCAGTGTTGGATCTACAGTGTTAGATCTGCAGCATTGGATCTACAGTGTTAGATCTGCAGCGTTAGATCTACAGTGTTAGATCTGCAGCATTAGATCTACAGCGTTAGATCTGCAGCGTTAAATCTAATGTTAGATCAGCAGTGTTGGATCTACAGTGTTAGATCTGCAGATTTAGATCTACAGTGTTAGATCTGCAGCGTTAGATCTACAGCGTTAGATCTACAGCGTTAGATTTACAGCGTTAGCTCTACAGCGTTAGATCTACAGTGTTAGATCTGCAGCGTTAGATCTACAGTGTTAGATCTACAGCTTTAGATCTACAGTTTTAGATCTACAGTTAGATCTACAGTGTTAGATCTAGTGTTAGATCTACAGTTTTAGATCTACAGTTAGATCTACAGTGTTAGATCTAGTGTTAGATCTGCAGTGTTAGATCTACAGCTTTAGATCTACAGCTTTAGATCTACAGTTTTAGATCTACAGTTAGATCTACAGTGTTAGATCTAGTGTTAGATCTGCAGTGTTAGATCTACAGTTTTAGATCTACAGTGTTAGATCAAGTGTTAGATCTACAGCGTTAGATCTACAGCGTTTGATCTAGTGTTAGATCTACAGTGTTAGATCTACAGTGTTAGATCTACAGCGTTAGATCTGCAGTGTTAGATCTGCAGCGTTAGATCTACTGTTAGATCTACAGTGTTAGATCTACAGTGTTAGATCTGCAGCGTTAGATCTAGTGTTAGATCTGCAGTGTTAGATCTACAGTGTTAGATCTACAGCGTTACATCTGCAGTGTTAGCTCTACAGTGTTAGAGCTACAGCGTTAGATCTACAGCTTTAGATCTACAGTGTTAGATCTGCAGCGTTAGATCTACAGTGTTAGATCTACAGTGTTAGATCTGCAGCGTTAGATCTACAGTGTTAGATCTGCAGCGTTAGATCTACAGTTTTAGATCTACAGTGTTAGATCTGCAGCGTTAGATCTACAGTGTTAGATCTACAGCGTTAGATCTACAGCGTTAGATCTGCAGCGTTAGATCTACAGCTTTAGAACTACAGTGTTAGATGTACAGTGTTAGATCTACAGTGTTAGATCTGCAGCGTTAGATCTGCAGCGTTAGATCTGCAGCGTTAGATCTACAGTGTTAGATCTGCAGCGTTAGATCTACAGTGTTAGATCTACAACGTTAGATCTACAGCGTTAGATCTACAGCGTTAGATCTACAGTTTTAAATCTACAGTTTTAGATCTACAGTGTTAGATCTACAGTGTTAGATCTAGTGTTAGATCTGCAGTGTTAGATTTGCAGTGTTAGGTCTACAGTTTTAGATCTACAGTTTTAGATCTAGTGTTAGATCTACAGCGTTAGATCTACAGCGTTAGATCTAGTGTTAGATCTACAGTGTTAGATCTACAGCGTTAGATCTACAGTGTTGGATCTACAGTGTTAGATCTACAGCATTAGATCTACAGTGTTAGATCTGCAGTGGTAGATCTACAGTTTTAGATCTACAGTGTTAGATCTACAGTGTTAGATCTACAGTGTTAGATCTGCAGTCTTAGATCTACAGTTTTAGATCTACAGTTTTAGATCTGCAGTGTTAGATCTGCAGCTTTAGATCTACAGTTTTAGATCTACAGTTTTAAATTTACAGTGTTAGATCTACAGTGTTAGATCTTCAGTGTTAGATCTGCAGTGTTAGATCTACAGCTTTAGATCTACAGTTTTAGATCTACAGTTTTAGATCTACAGTTTTAGATCTACAGTGTTAGATCTACAGTGTTAGATCTGCAGTGTTAGATCTGCAGTGTTAGATCTACAGTTTTAGATCTACAGTTTTAGATCTGCAGTTTTAGATCTACAGTTTTAGATCTACAGTGTTAGATCTAGTATTAGATCTGCAGTGTTAGATCTACAGTGTTAGATCTGCAGTGTTAGATCTGCAGTGTTAGATCTACAGTGTTAGATCTACAGTTATAGATCTAGTGTTAGATCTGCAGTGTTAGATCTACTGTTTTAGATCTACAGTGTTAAATCTACAGTGTTAGATCTAGTGTTAGATCTACAGTGTTAGATCTAGTGTTAGATCTGCAGTGTTAGATCTACAGTGTTAGATCTGCAGCGTTAGATCTACAGTGTCAGATCTGCAGTATTAGATCTGCAGTGTTAGATCTACAGCTTTAGATCTACAGTTTTAGATCTACAGTTAGATCTACAGTGTTAGATCTACAGTGTTAGATCTAGTGTTAGATCTGCAGTGTTAGATCTACAGTTTTAGATCTACAGTGTTAGATCAAGTGTTAGATCTACAGCGTTAGATCTACAGCGTTTGATCTAGTGTTAGATCTACAGTTTTAGATCTACAGTGTTAGATCTACAGCGTTAGATCTGCAGCGTTAGATCTAGTGTTAGATCTACAGTGTTAGATCTACAGTGTTAGATCTGCAGCGTTAGATCTAGTGTTAGATCTACAGTGTTAGATCTAGTGTTAGATCTGCAGCGTTAGATCCAGTGTTAGATCTGCAGTGTTAGATCTACAGTGTTAGATCTACAGTGTTAGATCTACAGCGTTAGATCTGCAGTGTTAGCTCTACAGTGTTAGATCTACAGTGTTAGATCTACAGCGTTAGATCTGCAGCTTTAGATCTACAGTGTTAGATCTGCAGCGTTAGATCTACAGTGTTAGATCTACAGCGTTAGATCTACAGCGTTAGATCTACAGTTTTAGAACTACAGTGTTAGATCTACAGTTTTAGAACTACAGTGTTAGATCTACAGTGTTAGATCTACAGTGTTAGATCTGCAGCGTTAGAACTGCAGCGTTAGATCTACAGTGTTAGATCTGCAGTGTTAGATCTAGTGTTAGATCTGCAGTGTTAGATCTACAGCTTTAGATCTAAGTTTTAGATCTACAGTTAGATCTACAGTGTTAGATCTAGTGTTAGATCTGCAGTGTTAGATCTACAGTTTTAGATCTACAGTGTTAGATCAAGTGTTATATCTACAGTGATAGATCTACAGCGTTTGATCTAGTGTTAGATCTGCAGTGTTAGATCTGCAGCTATAGATCTAAGTTTAGATCTACAGTGTTAGATCTACAGTGTTAGATCTACAGCGTTACATCTGCAGTGTTAGCTCTACAGTGTTAGAGCTACAGTGTTAGATCTACAGCGTTAGATCTGCAGCTTTAGATCTACAGTGTTAGATCTGCAGCGTTAGATCTACAGATTTATATCTACAGTGTTAGATCTGCAGCGTTAGATCTACAGTGTTAGATCTGCAGCGTTAGATCTACAGTTTTAGATCTACAGTGTTAGATCTGCAGCGTTAGATCTACAGTGTTAGATCTACAGCGTTAGATCTACAGCGTTAGAACTACAGTGTTAGATCTACAGTGTTAGATCTACAGTGTTAGATCTGCAGCGTTAGATCTACAGCGTTAGATCTACAGCGTTAGATCTACAGCGTTAGATCTACAGTGTTAGATCTGCAGCGTTAGATCTGCAGCGTTAGATCTGCAGCGTTAGATCTACAGTGTTAGATCTGCAGCGTTAGATCTGCAGCGTTAGATCTGCAGCGTTAGATCTACAGCGTTAGATCTGCAGCGTTAGATCTACAGTGTTAGATCTACAGTGTTAGATCTACAGCGTTAGATCTACAGCGTTAGATCTACAGTTTTAAATCTACAGTGTTAGATCTACAGTGTTAGATCTACAGTTTTAGATCTACAGTGTTAGATCTAGTGTTAGATCTACAGTGTTAGATCTACAGCGTTAGATCTGCAGCTTTAGATCTACAGTGTTAGATCTAGTGTTAGATCTACAGTGTTAGATCTGCAGCGTTAGAGCTGCAGCGTTAGATCTACAACGTTAGATCTACAGTTGTAGATCTAGTGTTAGATCTGCAGTGTTAGATCTACTGTTTTAGATCTACAGTGTTAAATCTACAGTGTTAGATCTAGTGTTAGATCTGCAGTGTTAGATCTGCAGTGTTAGATCTACAGTGTTAGATCTACAGTTTTAGATCTGCAGTGTTAGATCTACAGCGTTAGATCTGCAGTGTTAGATCTGCAGTGTTAGATCTACAGTGTTAGATCTGCAGCGTTAGATCTGCAGTTTTAGATCTGCAGTGTTAGATCTAGTGTTAGATCTGCAGTGTTAGATCTACAGTGTTAGATCTGCAGCGTTAGATCTACAGTGTTAGATCTACAGTGTTAGATCTGCAGTGTTAGATCTACAGTGTTAGATCTGCAGCGTTAGATCTGCAGTTTTAGATCTGCAGTGTTAGATCTACAGTGTTAGACCTACAGCGTTAGATCTAGTGTTAGATCTACAGTTTTAGATCTACAGCCTTAGATCTGCAGCGTTAGATCTGCAGCTTTAGATCTGCAGTGTTAGATCTACAGTGTTAGACCTACAGCGTTAGATCTAGTGTTAGATCTACAGTTTTAGATCTACAGTGTTACATCTACAGTGTTAGATCTACAGTGTTAGATCTACAGTGTTAGATCTACAGTTTTAGATCTGCAGCGTTAGATCTACAGCGTTAGATCTGCAGTGTTAGATCTGCAGTGTTAGATCTACAGTGTTAGATCTGCAGCGTTAGATCTACAGTGTTAGATCTGCAGTATTATATCTGCAGCGTTAGATCTACAGTTTTAGATCTGCAGTGTTAGATCTACAGTGTTAGATCTGCAGCGTTAGATCTACAGTGTTAGATCTACAGTGTTAAATCTGCAGTGTTAGATCTACAGTGTTAGATCTGCAGCGTTAGATCTGCAGTTTTAGATCTGCAGTGTTAGATCTACAGTGTTAGACCTACAGCGTTAGATCTAGTGTTAGATCTACAGTTTTAGATCTACAGCCTTAGATCTGCAGCGTTAGATCTGCAGTTTTAGATCTGCAGTGTTAGATCTACAGTGTTAGACCTACAGCGTTAGATCTAGTGTTAGATCTACAGTTTTAGATCTACAGTGTTACATCTACAGTGTTAGATCTACAGTGTTACATCTGCAGCGTTAGATCTACAGTGTTAGATCTACAGTGTTAGACCTACAGCCTTAGATCTAGTGTTAGATCTGCAGTGTTAGATCTACAGTTTTAGATCTACAGTGTTAGATCTACAGTGTTAGATCTACAGTGTTAGATCTACAGCGTTAGATCTGCAGCGTTAGATCTAGTGTTAGATCTACAGTGTTAGATCTACAGTGTTAGATCTACAGCGTTAGATCTACAGCGTTAGATCTACAGTGTTAGATCTACAGCATTAGATCTACAGTGTTAGATCTTCAGTGGTAGATCTACAGTTTTAGATCTACAGTGTTAGATCTACAGTGTTAGATCTACAGTGTTAGATCTGCAGTCTTAGATCTACAGTTTTAGATCTACA
>CM038712.1:0-29216 GCA_021613375.1 Megaleporinus macrocephalus
GCCTGAAGAAGCTCAACCTGAACGCAGACGACTACCAGATAATGTTCTTAATATGATGATTTAACGTTACCTACTGGTCTGAGACCTGTAACCAAACAGTCTCAGCAGCTCAAACTACTCAAACCAGCAGATGATGAAGATCCACTCTCTGTTCTAGATACAGTCAGAAGTGTTCACAGTGGAGGTGAAGGGAACCAGACGTCCACCTCTAAAAGCTCCTCACAGAACGTTATTACTGTAGATGCTTCTGGTCTGATATCTAAGACGCCATGCTACGAACACATCAGTAAGTTAAACAATAACTAATAACTAATTTGCTCAGCCAAGACGAATTAAAGTACATTAACCACCTTAAAGAACTTGGTCAGCGTCATACACTCGTACAGACGTCCTGTCGCCTGGTGCTGTGTTAGCTTCCAGTGTAGCATCAGTGCTAAAACTAAAGAAACAACCCTAACCACAAACACCAAACATGATTCCTCACGTACCAGGAAGTGTGTAGATGTGCTTTTTCTCTTTAATCAGACTTAATGTCGCACCAACGATATCAGATTACGACGTAACGCCCGCGTGTCCAGCCGTTAGCGCCACCGCTCTAGCGACCAGGACGTCTTACAGATCGGCCTCTATGTGTCCGAACCTTCACACTTAATAACGCAGAGAATTCCCAAACCACATTTACTGGGATCAGAACTCCGGCTGCAGTCAAACTGCCGCTAATGATGTATATTTTTATCGCAGCCTATTTACTGTCAGGACTTCACAGACGGGCTGCGGCTCCCTGAAGACCCCGGACCGCTCTCAGAAGAAAAGTGACTTTTAATCAGGAGCTTGCGCAACACAGCGGCGGCGGAGTGCTGCCACAGCATTGGACCTTGCACATAATTGCATCATTGTATGATAAACAATGGCAGACAGAAAAACGAGGCATCATGGGAAGACTCTTTAGTCATTCCGAGTGTGGTTCGGCGAGCCGCGGCACACGGGCACTTCCCGAGCCTTATCACCGCGAATGTGCTCTGAATTGCCTTTTTGATTTCACATTTTCTCTCCGTTTCTCTTTTTTCCCTCTCTTTTATTCTCCCTCTCTCTGTTGTTGTTGTCCAGAGACGTGTCCTCCAGACAGTCTCCTGAGACGTGGAGGCCTCTCCCGCTCCAAGCCGTCCAAGGCCAATCTTTTGAATCGTGAGCCGTCCCGCTCTCTTCCTTGCGTCTCCGTCTTTCTTTCCTTTCTCTCTGAAGGAATAAAGCTCAGCGCGTGCCAGGGAACGGTGGTTGGTGTCCCCCCCTTCGCTCCACCTCCTCCTCCTCCTCCCCCTCCTCCCACCAGACCTTACCCGGCCCGAGCCGGCCCACGGTAATCCCGGCCCAGGTCTCAGTTTGCAGACACAATGGGGCTTGGAGAATTGAACTTGAGATAATTGTGTTGCTATCCCATTTCTTCTGTAATGGAATCTCACATTGGCGGCAGCAGGAGAAGCTTTAGGAGACACTGAATGGTTTCTGCGCTGATGGCGCCCAGAGGAATCCTTTTGCACGGAACCATTTTGGAGATTGTGGCTTTTTTTTTTTTTTGATTACTTTTTTTACCCGTGCGGTTCTCTAAATCTCCCCTTTCCCTCAGACGTGTCGCGTCTCTCTCTGAAAAGAAATGGACTCCTCAGGTTGGGGCGGGGACGACGGCGCTCTGCGTCCGCGCTGGACTTTAAGTCGGGGCTGCAGTAGATTTACGGAGAGTCTGGAGGACGTGAGGGAATCCCGGCAGGAGAGCTACACGGAGAGCAGCCGCGAGTCTTTTAACACAAACATCTGCATACGTTCCTGACCTGATAGTACAGGAAACACTAATCATTCATAATTTATTCATTTTCTAATAATTATTCTAATGGGGATTCATATTACTATAAATAAACACTGACAATAACTTCACCAGTCAGTCACTGTCGTTACTATAGTTACTGACGCCACTGTCGTTACTGTAGCTACTGTAGTCACTGTCGTTACTGTCATTACTATAGTTACTGTCATTACTGTCGTTACTGTAGTCACTATCGTTACTATAGTTACTTTAGTTACTTTAGTTACTGACGCCACTGTCGTTACTGTAGCTACTGTAGCCACTGTCGTTACTGTCGTTACTATACATTTACATTTACATTTATGGCATTTAGCAGACGCTCTTATCCAGAGCGACTTACAAAAGTGCTTAGTGTTCAGTCAGAGTATGACCCTCTATCTAGTACAAACAGGTTTAAGTCCAAACCACTCTTATACTCAAACACTGCCATAAACACAGGGCCAGTGCTGATACCTAGAAACAAGACAACGCAATACCTAGCAAGACAGGAACATCTATAAGAGAATAAATACAAGACTACATACAGTACAAGTGCAGTACTTAGCCAGTGCTCCTAGAAGATAAAGTGCAATTACAGTTTGTACCAGTACTTTAGTATATAGTGTTTATAAGTACTTTACAAAGAGATAGGTCTTCAGTCTGCGTTTGAAGACCGCGAGAGAGTTCGCTGTTCGGACAGCCAGTGGAAGTTCGTTCCACCATCTGGGTGCCAGGACAGAGAAGCGTTTTGTTGCATGTCTTCCATGAATCTTGAGAGATGGCGGGTCAAGCCGAGCCGTACTTGAAGCGCGAAGGGCTCGAGGTGCGGTTCGACTTTTGACCATTGCCATAAGGTAAGGAGGAGCTGGTCCATTCTTGGCTTTGTAGGCATCAGAACTTTAAACTGAATGCGAGCAGCTACAGGAAGCCAGTGAAGGGAGCGCAGCAGTGGAGTGACATGAGTGTACTTGGGGAGATTGAAGACGAGCCGTACTGCTGCATTCTGGATCAGTTGTAGGGGCCTGATGGCCTGCAGAGGAAGACCAGCCAGGAGAGAGTTGCAGTAGTCCAGCCTTGAAATGACAAGAGACTGGACGAGCACCTGGGAGGCCTCTTGAGAGAGGAAGGGTCGGATGCGTCTGATATTGTAGAGAATGTACCTGCATGACCGAGTCAGGTTCGTAATATGGGCTGAGAACGATAACTGGTCATCCAGAGTCACCCCAAGGTTTCTTGCATCTTTAGACCGAACAATCAAAGAGTTCTCGAATGAGATGGCAAGATCCTGCTGAGGACCTGTAGTTCCAGGGATGAACAGCAGCTCAGTCTTGCTGGGATTGAGCTTCAGATGATGAGCTGTCATCCATGAAGCAATGTCGGTCAGACATGCAGAGATACGACTGCAAACCTGAGTATCAGACGGTGGGAAGGAAAGCATTAGTTGAGTGTCATCAGCATAGCAGTGGTAAGAGAAACCATGAGAGGTAATTACATCACCAAGAGAACGGGTGTAGAGTGAAAAGAGGAGAGGACCTAGCACTGAGCCTTGAGGGACACCAGTAAGGAGCCTGCAAGGAGCAGATGTAGACCCTCTCCATGTTACCTGGTAAGACCGCCCCTCTAGATAGGACTCAAACCACTTCCATGCAGAGCCCACGATTCCCAGGTCAGCGAGGACGGATAGAAGGATCTTGTGGTTCACCGTGTCGAAAGCTGCAGAGAGGTCCAGAAGGATCAGGACCGATGACAGTTACTGTCGTTACTATAGTTACTGTCATTACTGTTTTTACTGTAGTCACTGTCATTACTGTCATTACTGTCGTTACTGTAGTCACTATCGTTACTGTCGTTACTGTAGTTACTGACGCCACTGTCGTTACTGTAGCTACTGTAGTCACTGTCGTTACTGTCATTACTGTAGTCACTGTCGTTACTATAGTTGCTGATGCCACTGTAGTTACTGACGTTATTATAGTTACTGTCATTACTGTAGTTACTGATGTTACTATAGTTACTGTCATTACTGTCGTTACTAGTTACTGTCATTACTGTAGTCAGTGTCGTAACTATAGTTACTGTCATTACTGTAGTCACTGTCGTTACTAGTTACTGTCATTACTGTTGTTTCTGTAGTTACTGTAGTCACTGTCATTACTGTAGTTACTGTAGTCACTGTCGTTACTATAGTTACTGTCATTACTGTCGTTACTGTAGTCACTGTCGCTACTGTAGTCACTGTCTTTACTGTCGTTACTATAGTGTTTTTACCGTAGTCACTGTCGTTACTGTAGTCGCTGTCGTTACTGTAGTCACTGTCGTTACTGTCATTACTGTAGTCACTGTCGTTACTATAGTTGCTGATGCCACTGTAGTTACTGACGTTATTATAGTTACTGTCATTACTGTAGTTACTGATGTTACTATAGTTACTGTCATTACTGTCGTTACTAGTTACTGTCATTACTGTAGTCAGTGTCGTAACTATAGTTACTGTCATTACTGTAGTCACTGTCGTTACTAGTTACTGTCATTACTGTTGTTTCTGTAGTTACTGTAGTCACTGTCATTACTGTAGTTACTGTAGTCACTGTCGTTACTATAGTTACTGTCATTACTGTCGTTACTGTAGTCACTGTCGCTACTGTAGTCACTGTCTTTACTGTCGTTACTATAGTGTTTTTACCGTAGTCACTGTCGTTACTGTAGTCGCTGTCGTTACTGTAGTCACTGTCGTTACTGTCGTTACTGTAGTCACTGTTGTTACTGTCGTTACTATAGTTACTGTAGTTACTTTTGCTAATGTCATTACTGTAGTCACTGTCGTTATTGTTGTTACTATAGTTACTGTCATTACTGTAGTCACTGTCGTTACTGTCATTACTGTAGTTACTGTCATTACTGTAGTTACTGTCATTACTGTTGTTACTATAGTTACTGTCATTACTATGGTTACTGTAGTTACTTTTGTTGCTGTCATTACTGTTTTTACTGTAGTCACTGTCCTTACTGTCATTACTATAGTTACTGTAGTTACTTTTGTTACTGTCATTACCGTAGTCACTGTCGTTACTGTCGTTACTATAGTTACTGTCATTATTAAAGTTACTGTCATTACTGTTTTTACTGTAGTCACTGTCGTTACTGTAGTTACTGTCATTACTGTTTTTACTGTAGTCACTGTCGTTACTGTAGTTACTGTCGTTACTATAGTTACTGTGGTTACTGTGGTTACTGTAGGACCCAGTAGGCTAATTTAGTGGTTTAACCTGGTGTTCAAAGATAAAGCAGAATGCTCCGCTCTGATTGGCTGGTTTGCAGCGGTGATGATCATACAGAAGCAACACAGACCAAATAAAATGAGCCCCTGTATAAATAAGCTCCGCCCACTATTAGTTAGCTATGCTAGTAACTTGGAGCTGCTAGTATCTAACGTTACCTGTAGTAGCTACTCTCTTTAATCTGGAGATCAAACACAAAGTAGATGAAAGGTGTGTCTGTGAAACTTTCAGTTGAAGATGATCTGCTTCAACCAGCACACAGTGATCCACTCACACAGCATGGCTGCTACTTCCAGTCACTGTTGTGGTTGTGCTTCAACCAGCACTCAGTAGAGTTTTGTTGGGGGATTAATTTAATTTGGATTTTAACTTTAGGGTTATAGATTTATTAATTTTTATGAAGTGATTTATGTTTCTGTTGTGTTTGTGTTTTTAAAGATTAGATTCTGCTGTTCAGGTTGATTTATTGATATTTATTAATATACTCAGACTGGCCTACATTATAGATCACACAACTTTACAAAGAATTCGTTCTTTAGTCTGAATTATCTCCTTTAGCTCTGCGCTTTAAAGCCTGAACCATGAAACGATCACTTGAAAATGTAAATTCTTTAAAAATGTAATGTTTATTAGACTTTCAATAAATAATAATAATACATGTTTTATTATTGTTGTTATTGTTAATAATAATATTAAATATTTTCTAAATAATAATAAAAACTATTTTATTAATAATAATAATAATAACTAATGATAATAAAAATAACATTAAATACACTTTGGATGTACGAGGTTTGTTTGGTATCATTTTTGGTAAATCTGCTTTTTGTTTTGCAGTTTTTTTTACATTCAGAACAAAATGTTTTAACCCTTTAGATTCTGAGATTAGTGTAAACATTTGTGTAACTTAGGAAGGAAAGGTTAGTTCATATAGTAACAGAGTTCTACACAGTGTGTATCTACGAGGATCTGCACCTCTCCACTAACGTGAGGAACAGAGTGTAAGTGTGAGTAAAGCTCAGGTTTTTAGGAAAACGATCAGAACAGTGATGATTCTCACAAACTGTCAACTCTGATTCCATTGGCGTTAAAGGGTTAATGAATGAAAGAACCTAAATATTAAAACAGATGTTCTTAATAAAAGCGAGCTGAGCATTTAATTCACTTCAGTTTAATGTGTTTTTTCCAACATCGTCTCATCACTCCAGACACACGAGTGCAGCCTCCTAAAGACCCTCACCATAAAAACCCTTCAGCAAAGAACCACTTCTCTTTACCTGGTTCTTCCAGGTTCTTAATAAAGACAATGATCATATGGTTGTGTTGTTCTTTAAACCGGTTCTATATTTAGTACCAACATGGCTCCGGCTAGTGTTACAAGTTATAGAACCATTTTGGGGAACTATGTAGAACCTTTCTGCTGAGAGTGAAGAGTCTGAGGACCGTCGACTTAAAGGAACCAACAGAATCTCCCACGTACGGAAAAGTAAGACAGTCTCTAACTTTCTTAACCGTCGCTGTTTCTCATGTGACAAAAATATTTTATTTACAGGAGGAACTGCTGAACTGCTGAACTGCTGAACTGCTGAACTTCTGCTGATGCAAATGATGGTGATGCAAAAGAAGGATGCAGACATGCTGCTGATCATTGCTGGAGAAGCTGGTTAGGTAAGTCTGAAGAATTCTGCAAAATAAAAATGATATTTAACGAGGATGAAAGTGACCCAAGGGCTCACCACGAGCACCAGCCATCATTAAAACTCAGTGTAAGCTCCTGCAGTGGAGCCTCAATTAGAACAGCAACACAGGACCAGAACATCTTCCTCTCATTTACTCCAGCAATACATCCCCCACAGCAGCTTCCTGGGAAAAAACTCCTTAAGACCCTGCGGACCACCGCGAGAAACCGAGACTCAAGAGGAGAACCTCTCTAAGACCCTGAGGACCACCGAGAGGAACCGAGACTCAAGAGGAGAACCTCTCAAAGACCCTGAGGACTTCAGAGAGCAACTGAGACTCAAGAGGAGAACACATGGTGTAATTTCCCATGTGTTTGAGAAATTTTAACCAGTTCAGCTAAAATGAGCCTAATCCTGACCCTCACCCTGACCCTAATCCTGAATCCCCACCCTGACCCTAATCCTGAACCTCACCCTGACCCTAATCCTGACCCTCACCCTGACCCTAATCCTAACCCTCACCCTGACCCTAATCCTGACCCTCACCCTGACCCTAATCCTGAATCCCCACCCTGACCCTAATCCTGAACCTCACCCTGACCCTAATCCTAACCCTCACCCTGACCCTAATCCTGAATCCCCACCCTGACCCTAATACTGATCCCCACCCTGACCCTAATCCTGACCCTCACCCTGACCCTAATCCTAACCCTCACTCTGGTCCTGATCATTGTCTTAATCCTGGTCCTAATCTCAACCAAATCCAGGTGAACTACAGGTAAATGACGGTTTAGCAGGCCTACAGAAGCTGGTTAGATGATTTTTCAGATTTATCTGAACCTGGAGCTCCAAGTAAAGTGAACAATTTATTTACACAGATTATTAATAACCTTCATTTACACAGATTATTAATAAACTTCATTCACACAGATTATTAATAACCTTCATTTACACAGATTATTAATAAACTTCATTTACACATATTATTAATAACCTTTATTTACACAGATTATTAATAACCTTCATTCACACAGATTATTAATAACCTTCATTTACACAGATTATTAATAACCTTCATTTACACAGATTATTAATAACCTTTGTTTACGCAGATTATTAATAACCTTCATTCACACAGATTATTAATAACCTTCATTTACACAGATTATTAATAACCTTCATTTACACAGATTATTAATAACCTTTGTTTACGCAGATTATTAATAACCTTCATTTACACAGATTATTAATAACCTTCATTCACACAGATTATTAATAACCTTCATTTACACAGATTATTAATAACCTTCATTCACACAGATTATTAATAACCTTCATTTACACAGATTATTAATAAACTTAATTTACACATATTATTAATAACCTTTATTTACACAGATTATTAATAACCTTCATTCACACAGATTATTAATAACCTTCATTTACACAGATTATTAATAACCTTCATTCACACAGATTATTAATAACCTTTGTTTACGCAGATTATTAATAACCTTCATTAACACAGATTATTAATAACCTTCATTCAAACAGATTATTAATAACCTTCATTTACACAGATTATTAATAACGTTCATTTACACAGATTATTAATAACCTTCATTCACACAGATTATTAATAACCTTCATTCACACAGATTATTAAACGAGAGAACCTGATCATCTACTAAACGCATTTAGGTGCTTCATTGTTGCTACATTGCTGGTATGTTGTTATTCTGCATGAGGACCACCGCACTTCAGCGTTCTCTGACTGCTCGAACAAAAAAAACACAAAAATAATTTAAAAAACAAAATAAATAAAAAAACATTTAAAGAATAATTTAACAAATAATTCCTGCTCCAGAGCGAGGACCCCCAAAAGAACAGCCGCAGACAAGAACTCCGGAACCAGGACTCTAGAACCAGCACTCCCAAAAGAACAAGGAGTCCTAAATAAGCCCCTCCCAAACAAGGTCCCCCAAATAAGCCCCACCCACACAAGGTCTCCCAAATAAGCCGCTCCCAAACAAAGGCTCTCTGAAGAGCCCTCCAAAGAAGCCGAGTGAGGACTTTCAAAGAACTTCTAGCTGAAGGTCTCAAAGCGAGGACTCTGATCTGAGAAGTTCTTTGGTCAAGCATAAAAACGGCCTGAATAAAAAATGAGTTTAGAAATGAAGTGTCAGTGGACGAGTCCGACTTCCTGATTGGTAAACGATCTTTTAACGAGGAAGAAGGAGAAACGCTACAACAGGATTGATAGACAGCTTAACTTTATATGAGCTCTTCATTATGCTATCTCTCTGGGCTGTGTTCCATTTCAATGCTGTCTTGCGGTAATATACAGTGCCGTAACGCGGACATGATGCAATAGCGTGTCACTGAACAATGTCACCGAAATTGAAGGAAAACTTATAATGGCATTATCCGTAAACTGCCAGGCAGACCTGTATTAGAATTACAGAGTCACTGGATTTGACAGCCGGCGCTCTGCGGCTTAGTCTTACTCGACTGCTGACTGAACAGCTTGAATGAACATATCAGAAAAGACGTCCAAATTAAAACGCTCTGCACCCAAAATCCCTCCTAATAGCCAAGAAAATTTAAACTTCCTCTCAGGAGCCCAAGGCCCGGTCAGCATTCCGCGCCTGACTGTCTACGTCCTTGATTCATCAGCAGATCTCGACTCTTCGCCTGCTCGTTTGCGTTCGGCGTCTCCGGATATTCGTTAAAGGTCAGCGGCGTCACGTTTAGCTATAAGCAGGTGAACGCTCCCTGTTACGCACTTCCCTCAAAGCCTGATGTAAACCACTGCAAGCCGGCTTCTCTTTGCTGAGGCAACATCTCCTGCACCATCCGCGCTTAGCTCGACTCGGGGCTTCCTGAGCTTTGGAGTTTGTCTAGCCGGCTGCCAAAAGGGGGCAATGTGGTGCCGCTGATGGCTCTGATCCGTAAGGAGCAGCTCCTCGCGTGTTCAGGAAGGCATTATTTTCATGGCCGTGTATAAAAACTTCTCTTGGAAACTTGCACACGTACATTATCCCCATGCTGGCCTAATGTATCTGCCAGGCACATATCAGATTCCACAGGAGGGGAAACGATCTGTCGTCACACACACACACCACATTTACACGCTCACACACTCTCGCTGTTCTCTTCGGCGTCTGATGCAGGTGTTATTTCGAGCGCACTTATCTAAGCTCTACAAATGGTGTGATAAATTGAACGTGAGCCGGTGGCGCCGAGAGCCGTACGGAACGTGGCGTTTATGCAGATGCTGAAGGAACAGTTCCCCTCGAGAAAGCTAATGTTGCTAACAATGAATGGAAATGAATTCCGCCAGCGCGGCTGTGCTAACTGAGGCTACCGGCTTCACGTGTTCCTGCGTGGAGATGCGACCTTGGTGCTGATCTGTGGTTGATCTCGGCGGAGGGTGGATTTGGTTACGATGCTGTTAGAAGCAGAGAAACGTCTAATCTTCTCAGTGAACTTCACCCACAGAGCAGTATTCCCAAACACCTGCTCCGCCGATCACTGGCCCGGAAACAGTGAACAGTGTCGTACTGATGGTCTCCGATCACATTAGTGTCCAATCAGCATTAGTCTCTGATTAGCCCTAGTTTATAAAACTTTATATTAGGTCCAGAAACAGAAAAATATGATACGATTATTATTATTATGACTATAATTGTTATTATTATTATTATTATTATTATTATTATTATTATTATTATTATTGTTGTTGTTGTTGTTTTTGTTGTTTTTTCATTATTACTATTACTGTTGTTATTATTATTATTATTATTATTATTGTTGTTGTTTTTTCATTATTACTATTATTGTTATTATTATTATTATTATTATTGTTGTTGTTTTCTCATTATTACTATTACTATTATTATTATTATTGTTGTTGTTGTTGTTGTTGTTATTGTTTCTATTTATAATATTATATTTATTATTAATATTACTAAAATTATTATTATTACAAGTATTATTATTATTATAATTATTATTGTTGTTGTTTCTATTATTATTATTATTATTATGATTATTATTATTAGGTCTGGTTGATGTTTAAATATGTGTGTAGTTTTGTTTGTGTGTGTTTTTATTGTGCACCATAGAAAAAAGACTTAATCTTGTTTTAAACACACAAAGATAAAAAAAAACTACACACAACAAAACACTGTGACTGGACAGGACACTTTCTCACTGTGATTGGACAGGACACTCTCACACACTGTGATTGGACAGGACACTCTCACTGTGATTGGAAAGGACACTGTCCCTCACTGTGACTGGATGGGACTCTCTCTCTCTCACTGTGACTGGACAGGACACTTACTGTGATTAGACAGGACACTCTCAAACACTGTGATTGGACAGGACACTTTCTTACTGTGACTGGACAGGACCATCTTACACACTGTGATTGGACAGGACACTCTCTCTCTCACTGTGACTGGACAGGGCACTTTCTCACTGTGATTGGACAGGACACTCTCACTCACTGTGATTGGATAGGACACTCTCACACAGTGATTGGACAGGACACTCTCTCACTGTGATGGGAAAGGACACTCTCTCTCACTGTGACTGGACAGGACACTGTCACTCACTGTGACTGGATAGGACACTCTCACTCACTGTGATTGGACAGGACACTCTCTCTCACTGTGGCAGGACAGGACACTCTCACTCACTGTGATTGGATAGGACACTCTCACACAGTGATTGGACAGGACACTCTCTCACTGTGATGGGAAAGGACACTCTCTCTCACTGTGACTGGACAGGACACTGTCACTCACTGTGACTGGATAGGACACTCTCACTCACTGTGATTGGACAGGACACTCTCTCTCACTGTGGCAGGACAGGACACTCTCACACACTGTGACTGGACAGGACACTCACTCACTATAACAGGACACTCTCACAGTGATGGGAAAGTACACTGTCCCTCACTGTGACTGGACAGGACTCTCTCTCTCACTGTGACTGGAGAGGACACTTACTGTGATTGGACAGGACACTCTCACTCACTGTGACTGGACAGGACACTCTCACCTGCTGTGACTGGACAGGACACTCTCACTCACTATGAGTGGACAGGACACTCTCTCACTGTGACTGGACAGGACATCACTCACTGTGACTGGACCCGGCACTCTCACTCACTATAACAGGACACTCTCACACACTGTGATTGGACAGGACACTCTCACTGTGATTGGAAAGGACACTGTCCCTCACTGTGACTGGACAGGACTCTCTCTCTCACTGTGACTGGACAGGACACTTACTGTGATTAGACAGGACACTCTCAAACACTGTGATTGGTCAGGACACTCTCTAACTGTGACTGGACAGGACACTCTTACACACTGTGATTGGACAGGACACTGTCCCTCACTGTGACTGGACAGGACTCTCTCTCTCACTGTGACTGGACAGGACACTTTCTCACTGTGATTGGACAGGACACTCTCACTCACTGTGACTGGACCGGACACTCTCACGCGCTGTGACTGGACAGGACACTCTCACGCACTGTGACTGGACAGGACACTCTCACTCACTATGATTGGACAGGACAGTCTCACACACTGTGATTGGAAAGGACACTGTCTCTCTGTGACTGGACAGGACACTCTCTCTCACTGTGACTGGACAGGACACTCTCTCACTGTGACTGGACAGGACACTCTCACTGTGACAGGACAGGACACTGTCTCTCACTGTGACTGGACAGGACACTCTCTCTCTCACTGTGACTGGAGAGGACACTCTCACTCTCTCTCACTGTGACTGGACAGGACACTCTCTCTCACTGATTGGACAGGACACTATCTCACTCTCTCACTGTGAATGGACAGGACACTCCCTCACTGTGATTGGACAGGACACTATCTCACTCCCTCACTGTGACTGGACAGGACACTCTCTCTCACTGTGATTGGACAGGACACTCCCTCTCATTGTAACTGGACAGGACACTCTCCCTCTCACTGTGACTGGACAGGACACTCTCTCACTGTGATTGGACAGGACACTGTCTCTCACTGTGACTGGACAGGACACTCTCTCTCACTGTGATTGGACAGGACACTCTCTCTCACTGTGATTGGACAGGACACTGTCTCTCACTGTGACTGAACAGGACACTCTCACTGTGACTGAACAGGACACTGTCTCTCACTGTGACTGGACAGGACACTGTCTCTCACTGTGACTGGACAGGACACTGTCTCTCACTGTGACTGGACAGGACACTCTCACTGTGATTGGACAGGACACTCTCACTGTGATTGGACAGGACACTATCTCACTCTCTCACTGTAACTGGACAGGACACTGTCTCTCACTGTGACTGGACTAGACACTCTCTCTCTCACTGTGACTGGACAGGACACTCTCTCTCACTGTGATTGGACAGGACACTGTCTCTCACTGTGACTGGACAGGACACTCTCTCTCACTGTGATTGGACAGGACACTCACTGTAACTGGACAGAACACTGTCTCTCACTGTGACTGAAGAGGACACTCTCTCTCTCACTGTGACTGGACAGGACACTCTCTCTCACTGTGACTGAACAGGACACTCTCTCTCACTGTGACTGGACAGGACACTCTCTCACTGTGATTGGACAGGACACTGTCTCTCACTGTGACTGGACAGGACACTCTCTCTCACTGTGACTGGACAGGACACTCACTGTAACTGGACAGGACACTGTCTCTCACTGTGACTGGACAGGACACTCTCTCTCTCTCACTGTGACTGGACAGGACACTCTCT
Source organism: Megaleporinus macrocephalus (assembly GCA_021613375.1). Taxonomy (NCBI): domain Eukaryota; kingdom Metazoa; phylum Chordata; class Actinopteri; order Characiformes; family Anostomidae; genus Megaleporinus; species Megaleporinus macrocephalus. The sequence goes on from CM038712.1 coordinate 13,603, forward strand.
CTCACTGTGACTGAACAAGACACTCTCTCTCACTGTGATTGGACAGGACTCTCTCTCTCACTGTGACTGAACAGGACACTGTCTCTCACTGTGACTGAACAGGACTCTCTCACTGTGACTGAACAGGACACTGTCTCTCACTGTGACTGAACAGGACACTCTCTCTCACTGTGACTGAACAGGACACTCTCTCTCACTGTGACTGAACAGGACTCTCTCTCTCACTGTGACTGAACAGGACTGTCTCTCACTGTGACTGAAGAGGACACTGTCTCACTGTGACTGAACAGGACACTCTGTCTCACTGTGACTGAACAGGACACTCTCTCTCACTAAGCAGATTTTGATTCATATTTAAATATTTTGTGATTTTTCTGTGAGGATCAGCGCTCGTCCTCTTTTCTCCCTCACTCAGCATTTCACTTACCTTACTATACATTCTCTCTCTATCCCTCTCTCTCTCTCTCTTCCTCTCTCTCTACCTCCATCTCTCTCTACATTTAGACATGCTGAGGCTGACCAGAGAACGCAGAGGAATAAACAGACAACAGGGCAGAACAGAAGAGAGAGATAGAGAGTGGAGAAACAGAAGAACATGGCAGAGGAGAGAACAGGAAAGGTGAGGAGAGGAGAGAACAGCAGAGGTGAGAACAGGAGAGAACAGGAAAGGTGAGGAGAGGAGAGAACAGCAGAGGTGAGAACAGGAGAGAACGGGAGAGGTGAGGAGAAGAGGGAACAGGAAAGGTGAGGAGAGAACAGGAGAGGACAGGAGAGGAGAGGAGTTGGGAGGACAGGAGAGGTGATGAGAGGAGAGAACAGGAGAGGAGAGAACAGGAGAGGACAGGACAGGAGAGGAGTTGAGAGGACAGGAAAGGTGATGAGAGGAGAGAACAGGAGAGGAGAGAACAGGAGAGGACAGGAGAGGAGAGGAGAGGAGAGGAGTTGGGAGGACAGTAGAGGTGATGAGAGGAGAGAACAGGAGAGGACAGGAGAGGAGAGGAGTTGAGAGGACAGGAAAGGTGATGAGAGGAGAGAACAGGAGAGAACAGGAGAGGAGAGGAGTTGGGAGGACAGGAGAGGTGATGAGAGGAGAGAACAGGAGAGTAGAGTAGAGGAAAGGGGAGGACAGAAGAGGTGAGGGGAAGAGAGAACAGAAGAGGAGAGAACAGGAGAGGAGAGAACAGGAGAGGAGAGGAGAGAACAGAAGAGGTGAGGAGAGAACAGGAGAGGAGAAAACAGGAGAGGAGAGAACAGGATAGGAGAACAGGGGAGGTAAGGAGAGGAGAGAACAAGAGAGGTGAGGAGAGGCGAGAACAGGAGAGGTGATGAGAGGAGAGAACAGGAGAGGAGAGAAAGGGAGAGGTGATGTCAAGAGAGAACAGGAGAGGAGAGAAAGGGAGAGGTGATAGGAGGAGAGAACAGGAGGGGTGAGGCGTGGAGAGAACAGGAGAGGTGAGGAGAGAGAGAGCAGGAGAGTCGAGGATAGGAGAGAACAGGAGAGGTGAGGAGAGGAGAGAACAGGAGAGGAGAGGTGAGGAGAGGAGAGAACAGGAGAGGAGAAGAAGGAATAGGAGAAGAGAGAACAGGAGAGGAGAGAACAGGAGAGGTGAGGATATGAGTGAACAGGAGAGGTAAGGAGAGAAGAGATGAGGAGAAAACAGGAGAGGAGAGAACAGGGGAGGTGAGGAGAGGAAAGAACAGGAGAGGAGAGAGCAGGAGAGGTGATGAGAGGAGAGAACAGGAGAGGAGAGAACAAGAGAGGGGAGGAAAGGAGAGGAGAGAACGGGAGAGGTGAGGAGAGGAAAGAACAGGAGAGGGGAGGAAAGGGGAGGAGAGAACGGGAGAGTTGAGAACAGGAAAGGTGAGGAGAGAACAGGAGAGGAGAGGAGTTGGGAGGACAGGAGAGGTGATGAGAGGAGAGAACGGGAGAGGAGAGAACAGGAGAGGAGAGAACAGGAGAGGTGAGGAGAGGAAAGAACAGGAGAGGGGAGGAAAGGAGAAGAGAGAACGGGAGAGGAGAGAACAGGAGAGGTGAGGATATGAGTGAACAGGAGAGGTAAGGAGAGAAGAGATGAGGAGAAAACAGGAGAGGAGAGAACAGTAGAGGTGAAGAGAGAAGAGAACAGGAGAGGAGAAGAAAGGAGAGAACAGAAGAGGTGAAGAAAGGAGAGAACAGAAGAGGTGAAGAAAGGAGAGAACAGAAGAGGTGAAGAAAGGAGAGAACAGAAGAGGTGAAGAAAGGAGAGAACAGATGAGGAGAAAACAAGAGAGGAGAGAACAGGATAGGAGAGGAGAGAACAGTAGAGGTGAGGAGAGGAGAGAGCAGGAGATGTGATGAAAGGAGAGAACAGGAGAGGAGAGAACAGGAGAGGAGAGGAGAGAGCAGGAGAGGTGATGAGAGGAGAGAACAGGAAAGGTGAGGAGAGAACAGGAGAGGAGAGGAGTTGGGAGGACAGGAGAGGTGATGAGAGGAGAGAACGGGAGAGGAGAGAACAGGAAAGGTGAGGAGAGAACAGGAAAGGTGAGGAGAGAACAGGAAAGGTGAGGAGAGAACAGGATAGGACAGGAGAGGAGTTGGGAGGACAGTAGAGGTGATGAGAGGAGAGAACAGAAGAGGAGAGAACAGGAGAGGAGAGAACAGGAGAGAGCAGGAGATGTGATGAGAGGAGAGAGTAGTGTATTACAGTCTGTCAGTATGACCGTCGCCCCCTACGCTTCCTGTAGTGTATTACAGTCAGTATGACTGTGTAGATGGTGCTATGTTAGTGTAACACTCATGTAAAGGTAAAAGTTGGTTCTTTGCTTCCTCCCATGTAAGATCTGTATTCATTTTTCTTGCGCAGTGATTGGTCGAGAGGGCTCGGTAGCCGGTTATATTACTCTGTAGTGAGTTACTGTGAGAGTTCACTTCTGAGTGTGAGGACAGTGGGGACGCAGCTGTAACTCAGTACTGTAGGAGAGATGCGTGTCCTGTGTCTCTGGTGCTGAAGTGCTGGTGAGCGTTGGCTGTTCTGATTAATTGAATGTTATGAAAGTTTTTAGCAAACGCTCGAGCCAATCACATTCAATCACATCCCAGCAGGTACGAGCTGTCAGCACAGGGACCCCTTCAGTGTTCCCCAGTTTTAAATCAGGGCTGACTGACTGATATATAAACATTATCTTCACTGAGGAATCTCTGAACAGTGGTGTGTTTTATAAAGACAGATTATTTATGGCTTAATGAGCAGCAACACAACTGAAATGATCAATTCTTCCAATACCTCCTAAGACAGCGAGCCAATCATCATCATTTACCCAACTCACTGTTGCACCTCTTTCAGTGCCTAATGAATAATTAGTGTAGAATAATCACACCCTGCTGTATTTTCTCTGTTTAGTGATGATATTGCTCATTGATATTTAGTAATGTAACGTAAAGGCCTGAGTTAGCATCGCCAGATCTGCACACAAATACACAAATACACAAACAAACAAATACACAAATACACTAATAAACAAATACACAAATACACCGGCCAAGATTATAAAAACACATTTTTAGATAATTTAAAATCAATTATAGCTGCAACATAAAAGGCCGATCAAAGCCTCTGCTAAAAATTACAGCCGATTCAGAGCTCTGAAACAGACTACGGTTCTTCTAAATCAAAGATAATTCTGCAAACGGAGAGTTTGGACACAGATCCTCCTCCAAAAATGGCTTGTCAGCTTGTGTTTTTATCACACGCTAACAACCAGCGCTCTTCAGAGAAATAAATTAGCACATTGTTAGACGAGGCTTTGTCACTGCCAACATAATTACAGCTAATGTATCTGCCAGGCTTCCAACTAGAGTTTATTTGGTTAGGGATTTTAAAATGGGCCGGTCCGACAGCCCAAATGTAATTTAACCTTAAAGATGAATTGTTAGCGCAGAACTGTAACTCTCCCTAAACGACAGTCCATAAATTGTCACAAGTACATTAACAAGTAAATAGTCTGAAGGACTCTAAGCAAGTCATTTGCTTTCATTTAAATCAGTGCAGGTGCTCCAGGTTGGTGTTGCTTCTTAATTGTGCTGCTCATTATTCCTGAGCCTTAATTCCTCTTCAGCCCTCTCAGCGGCGGCGGCACGAACCCACGTCTCCAGCACGTTCGGTTCCTCTTAGACCCGGCAGTCTGTAGAACAAGCTCTGAGCTGCGTAGTTTTAGAATAAACAACCTATACAATACACTATACTATAAACTATCAATACAATACTATCTATTAACCTATACAATATACTATACTATATACTATCAATACAATACTATCTATTAACTTATACAATATACTATATACTATCAGTAAAATACTATCTATTAACCTATACAATATACTATACTATAAACTATCAATACAATACTATCTATTAACCTATACAATATACTATACTATATACAATCAATACAATACTATCTATTAACCTATACAATATACTATACTATATACTATCAATACAATACTATCTATTAACTTATACAATATACTATATACTATCAATACAATACTATCTATTAACCTATACAATACACTATACTATAAACTATCAATACAATACTATCTATTAACCTATACAATATACTATACTATATACTATCAATACAATACTATCTATTAACCTATACAATATACTATACTATATACTATCAATACAATACTATCTATTAACTTATACAATATACTATATACTATCAATACAATACTATCTATTAACCTATACAATAAACTATACTATATACTATCAATACAATACTATCTATTAACCTATACAATATACTATACTATCAATACAATACTATCTATTAACCTATACAATATACTATACTATATACTATCACTAAAATACTATCTATTAACCTATACAATATACTATACCATATACTATCAATAAAATACTATCTATTAACCTATACAATACAGTATACTATATACTATCAATACAATACTATCTATTAACCTATACAATATACTATACTATATACTATCAATACAATACTATCTATGTAGCTATTGAATAAATAACCTATACTATCTATACAATATACAATGTTATTTTGATTACCTCACAGAAAGTAAAGTCCTTTATTTCCTTCATGACTCCTTACTGGGGAGTTCTGATAGGAGTTGTGGCAGAGCTGAGGAGTTTTCCTGTTTCCAGTATTTTATTATGTTTTGTTTTCATGTTTTTGGTTTTGAAACTGTTTCCAGTTCTTCCCAAATGGGGACTCTTAATTTGAATATATGTCGCTCTGAATGGGAACAGGAAGAGGAAGGTGGCAGCCATTTTCCTGGAGGATGAAGGTTGGGGAAGTCAGGCCTGGAGGATAACAGTCCTAACAAAGTTTGTACTAATTATTTTTTACAGGTCTTTGTCCTCGTAGATTGGATTGTCTCTACACTGGAGATAACGCAAGGAACTGGTGAGCTCATCCTGTTTTTGTCGTTTTGATGTTTGAGTAATTCTGGGACGTCCGTTATTGGACTGTTGTTGCTGTTAAATTTGATGGAGACCATCTCTGGAATTTCTCCTAACTAAGACACTTCTGCAGCAGAGTATGTTGCTGTTAGTCTGTTGTCTGTTCCGGGGAACTTTAAGTAAAGTCTAACTCGAGCAGGCTCTGTGGTGTTCTGGTGACCAGACAATTAATGTCTAGATTTTATTAGTAACTGCTGAGTTTAGTCAGTTTGTTCTAATACTAATTATACAATACTAATCTACACTATCTATGTAGCTTTAGAGGAAACAACCTATACTAGCAATACTATATTATCTATACTATCTATGTGGCTATAGAAAAACTATCTATACTACCTATGAATTACTATCTAGACTGTCTGTACAATGCTATCTATACTATATTGTGTATACTATAGTATTTACTATAAAGCTATAGAATAAATCATCTATAAAATACAATTATGTATCTATTATGTAACTATTTATATGATCAAAATGATCTATACTATTCAAACTATCTATGATTTATAAGTTTATAGAATTAGTCATAACCTGTATATTCGCAGAGTTTTTCATAATGTGTGTATTTACAGAAAAAGGTCTAAGCTAAGTATCTATGGAATTATCAAGACCCTGTGTAGTTATGGAATGATCTAGAACCCATGTGGCTATGGAATGATCTAGAACCCATGTGGTTATGGAATTATCTAGACCCTGTGTAGCTATCTATCTATAACTTTCTATTAACAGAATTCCTGAAAAGCTGTATATCCTATAGAATTAGGGATTTGCTGGCAGGACTCAGTCATAGGACGAAGACACTCGCAGGACTGAGACGCGCTTGTGAGGTTTGGAGCTGCAGGATTCGGTGGCTGATGGTTCTGGGAGGATGTGTTCGGGTGGTGTTTGGTAAAGACCTTTGAATCGAGTCTAACAGCCCCTTCCTGTCAAAGCATACGCCCCCTGGCGGAGCTAATCTGTAGCGCAGCTGTACGGACGAGTTTCTGTTCCTCCAACGAAACCAAACCAGACCCGTGTCTTTGTTGCGACACCAAACTGAGACTCTGGCGGGTGAAACACTCTGATGTCCCGCTGTGACACACGCATGACTGTTTGTGCTTTTGTTATTCTGACAGGCAGGAACTCCAGAGGATCTCGGTGGAATCACCCACGGCGAGGTGGCCCAGGTATCGGTTACCGCTCGACGCTGCAACCCACAGATCCTGTCACAACACAATGCATGACAAGAGGAGGAAGATGGTTCCGGGGAAATAAATAAAGGAATGAATGAAAAAGTCTCCTCCAGGCCACGACAAACCTCATGAATGTGTGAAACTTATCACTTTAGAGCAAGCAAACCGACTTCTCGCGACTCCCACGGTCTCGCCTAGGACCCCCACTGCTTCTGGAAATTGCTTCTACCACAGAGAACAAAGTGGCGTGGCGAGCGGAAAGCTCCGGCGAAAGCTGCTTTTCTTCGGCGGCGGAGGAAGGAGCCGTTTGCCCGGCTCTGGAGGACGGCGTGCCGCGGCGGGGGGAGGACGGCCAGAGAGCGGTAATTGGGGTGCAATCACAAAAGTGACTTCATTAGATTACAAGCGGCGGCGCGGCTGCCTCTCGAAGGCGGCTTTTATTGGAGGCACGGAGGGAAATCGCGCTGAGCTCTTATCGACGCGCCGCCCTGCGACCGCGCTGCTAATGATTTTTAAGAACAGGGAGGGGTAAGACCACTCCTCTGCTCGAGTGTCTCTGAACTGGGGCAGCGTCTACCGTACGTCATGCTCAGCTGCAGAATGAGTAAACAAAGGAAACCGAAAAGCCGGCGTCCAGTCTACCGACGCTCCGTACACTTGTCAAACACCGACCAGTTACATCTATACACACACAAACACTGACCATTTACATCTATACACACACAAACACTGACCATTTACTTCTATACACACAAACACTGACCATTTACATCTATACACACACAAACACTGACCGTTTACATCTATACACACACAAACACTGACTATTTACATCTATACACACATAAACACTGACCAATTACATCTATACACACACAAACACTGACCGTTTACATCTATACACACACAAACACTGACCGTTTACATCTATACACACACAAACACTGACTATTTACATCTATACACACAAACACTGACCATTTACATCTATACACACATAAACACTAACCGTTTACATCTATACACACACAAACACTGACCATTTACATCTATACACACATAAACACTGACCGTTTACATCTATACACACACAAACACTGACCATTTACATCTATACACACATAAACACTGACCGTTTACATCTATACACACACAAACACTGACCGTTTACATCTATACACACATAAACACTGACCGTTTACATCTATACACACATAAACACTGACCAATTACATCTATACACACATAAACACAGACCATTTACATCTATACACACACAAAAACTGACCGTTTACATCTATACACACATATACACTGACCAATTAGATCTATACACACACAAACACAGACCATTTACATCTATACATGCACAAACACTGACCAATTACATCTATACACACAAACACTGACCAATTACATCTATACACACATAAACACAGACCATTTACATCTATACACACAAACACTGACCATTTACATCTATACACACACAAAAACTGACCGTTTACATCTATACACACATATACACTGACCAATTACATCTATACACACATAAACACTGACCAATTTCATCTATACACACACAAACACTGACCATTTACATCTATACACACATATACACTGACCAATTACATCTATACACACATAAACACAGACCATTTACATCTATACACACAAACACTGACCATTTACATCTATACACACACAAAAACTGACCGTTTACATCTATACACACATATACACTGACCAATTACATCTATACACACATAAACACTGACCAATTTCATCTATACACACACAAAAACTGACCATTTACATCTATACACACATATACACTGACCAATTACATCTATACACACACAAACACAGACCATTTACATCTATACACGCACAAACACTGACCAATTACATCTATACACACATAAACACTGACCAATTACATCTATACACACATAAACACAGACCATTTACATCTATACACATAAACACTGACCATTTACATCTATACACACAAAAACTGACCGTTTACATCTATACACTGACCAATTACATCTATACACACATAAACACTGACCATTTACATCTATACACGCACAAACACTGACCATTTACATCTATACACACACAAACACTGACCATTTACATCTATACACACACAAACACTGACCAATAACATCTATACACACACAAACACTGACCAATTACATCTATACACACACAAACACTGACCATTTACATCTATACACACACAAACACTGACCAATTACATCTATACACACACAAACACTGACCATTTACATCTATACACACACAAACACAGACCATTTACATCTATACACACACACAAACACTGACCATTTACATCTATACACACACAAACACAGACCATTTACATCTATACACACAAACACTGACCAATTACATCTATACACACGCAAACACTGACCATTTACATCTATACACACACAAACATGGACCATTTACATCTATATACACATAAACACTGACCATTTACATTTATACACACACAAACACTGACCATTTACTTTTATACGCACAAACACTGACCATTTACTTCTATACGCACAAACACTGAGCATTTACAACTATACACACAAACACTGACCATTTACATCTATACACACACAAACACTGACCATTTACTTCTATACGCACAAACACTGACCATTTACTTCTATACACACATAAACACTGACTATTTACATCTATACACACACAAACACTGACCAATTACATCTATACACACACAAACACTGACCATTTACATCTATACACACACAAACACAGACCATTTACTTCTATACACACACAAACACTGACCATTTACATCTATACACACATAAACACTGACCATTTACATCTATACACTGACCAATTACATCTATACACACATAAACACTGACCATTTACATCTATACACGCACAAACACTGACCATTTACATCTATACACACACAAACACTGACCATTTACATCTATACACACACAAACACTGACCAATAACATCTATACACACACAAACACTGACCAATTACATCTATACACACACAAACACTGACCATTTACTTCTATACGCACAAACACTGACCATTTACTTCTATACACACAAACACTGACCATTTACTTCTATACGCACAAACACTGACCATTTACAACTATACACACATAAACACTGACCATTTACATCTATACACACAAACACTGACCATTTACTTCTATACGCACAAACACTGACCATTTACTTCTATACACACATAAACACTGACTATTTACATCTATACACACACAAACACTGACCAATTACATCTATACACACACAAACACTGACCATTTACATCTATACACACACAAACACAGACCATTTACTTCTATACACACACAAACACTGACCATTTACATCTATACACACACAAACACTGACCATTTACATCTATACACACAAAAACACTGACCATTTACATCTATACACTGACCAATTACATCTATACACACAAACACTGACCATTTACATCTATACACGCACAAACACTGACCATTTACATCTATACACACACAAACACTGACCATTTACATCTATACACACACAAACACTGACCAATTACATCTATACACACACAAACACTGACCATTTACATCTATACACACACAAACACTGACCATTTACTTCTATACGCACAAACACTGACCATTTACTTCTATACGCACAAACACTGACCATTTACATCTATACACACATAAACACTGACCATTTACATCTATACACACACAAACACTGACCATTTACTTCTATACGCACAAACACTGACCATTTACTTCTATACACACATAAACACTGACCATTTACATCTATACACACACAAACACAGACCATTTACTTCTATACACACACAAACACTGACCATTTACATCTATACACACACAAACACTGACCATTTACATCTATACACACATAAACACTGACCATTTACATCTATACACACACAAACACTGACCATTTACATCTATACACACACAAACACTGACCATTTACATCTATACACACACAAACACGGACCATTTACATCTATATACACAAACACTGACCATTTACATTTATACACACACAAACACTGACCATTTACTTCTATACGCACAAACACTGACCATTTACTTCTATACACACAAACACTGACCATTTACATCTATACACACACAAACACGGAACATTTACATCTATACACACACAAACACTGACCGTTTACATCTATACACACACAAACACGGACCATTTACATCTATACACACATAAACACTGACCATTTACATCTATACACACACAAACACTGACCACTTACTTCTATACACACACAAACACTGACCAATTACATCTATACACACATAAACACTGACCAATTACTTCTATACACACACAAACACGGACCATTTACATCTATACACACACAAACACTGACCATTTACATCTATACACACACAAACACTGACCAATTACATCTATACACACACAAACACGGACCATTTACATCTATACGTACATAAACACTGATTATCTACGTCTATACGTACAAACACTGATTATCTATGTCTATACGTACATAAACATTGATTATCTGTATCTATACGTACATAAACATTGATTATCTGTATCTATACGTACATAAACATTGATTATCTATATTTATACGTACATAAACACTGATTATCTATATTTATACGTACATAAACATTGATTATCTATGTCTATACGTACATAAACACTGATTATCTACGTCTATACGTACACAAACAATGATTATCTATGTCTATATGTACATAAACATTGATTATCTATATTTATACGTACATAAACACTGATTATCTATATCTATACGTACATAAACACTGATTATCTAAAGTTGTGTGTTGTTAGTCTCGTTTGTTATAGATTATATTTATACAGATATATAATGTGAAGGTTGTAAAGGGCGTGTAAACTTCTCTGTATGAATATTTAAATGACTTCTGTTTGTTTGTTTGTAATCAGTAAACTGGAAGGAGATGGTAAGGAGATGGAGGTCTAGATGTTTGTGTAAATGATGTTGATTAATAACTGATATTGACTGATTAATAACTGATTATTGACTGTTTATTGACTGTTTATTGACTGTTTATTGACTGATTAATAACTGATTATTGACTGATTATTGACTGATTAATAACTGATTAATAACTGACTAATAACTGATTATTGACTGATTCTTAACTGATTATTGACTGATTAATAACTGATTATTGGCTGATAATTGACTGATTATTGACTGATTAAGCTTCTCGTGTCTGGTGGCTTCTGTGATCTGCTGAGAGCTGATTATTTAACAGCAGCCCGTATGACCAGAACAGTCTTTCAGCAGATCCTCCAGCAGAACGTTCAGTTATCAGAAACAGTCTGTTATAATTAGTGTTGATGATTGAAGCTCATTATTAACATGTACTGATTGATGTGATTGATTGGTGTGATTGATGTGATTGATTGGTGTGATTTTTATTGATCTGATTGATGTGATTTGGTGTGGTTGATGTGATTGATTGATGTGATTGTTGTGATTGTTGTGATTGATCTGATTGGTGTGATTGATGTGATTGATTGGTGTGATTTTTATTGATCTGATTGATGTGATTGTTGTGATTGGTGTGGTTGATGTGATTGATTGGTGTGATGTGATTGATGTGATTCATCTGATTGGTGTAATTAATGTAATCGTTGTGATTGTTGTGTATGGCGTGATTGGTGTGATTTTTATTGATCTGATTGATGTGATTGATTGGTGTGATTTTTATTGATCTGATTGATGTGATTGATTGTTGTGATTGGTTGGTGTAATGGTTGTGATTTTTATTGATGTGATTGATGTGACTGATTGGTGTGATTTTTATTGATGTGATTGTTGTGATTGGTGTGATTGATGTGATTGTTTGGTGTGATTGTTGTGATTTTTATTGATGTGATTGATTATTGTGATTGGTGTGGTTGATTAGTGTGATTTTTATTGATGTGATTGATCTGATTGTTGTGATTGATCTGATTGGTGTGATTGTTTGGTGTGATTGTTGTAATTTTTATTGATGTGATTGATTATTGTGATTGATGTGATTGATTGGTGTGATTGTTGTGATTTTTATTGATGTGATTGATTGGTGTGATTGTTGTTATTGATCTGATTGGTGTGACTGATATTGTTATATAAGGGTGTTGGGATGTTTCAGTATGATACTGAGCTGAATCTGAGATCAGAGACTGATTCTGTTCAGTTTAGTTAAACAGGACTGTTAGTGTATCTGTCTCTTTCTGTCTGTCTGTCTGTCTGTCTGTCTGTCTGTCTGTCTGTCTGTCTGTCTGTCTGTCTGTCTGTCTGTCTGTCTGTCTGTCTGTCTGTCTGTCTGTCTGTCTGTCTGTCTGTCTGTCTGTATCCTTCTCTCTCTCTCTCTCTCTCTCTGGATTCAGAGTTTTATTTTCTGGGTTTGTAGTAGATGGAGTCGGTAAGGATGCCTGAGGCAATAATTCCAGAACGCAGGACAAAGTAGTAGAAAATAAATAAATAAATTTAAAAAAAACAAACTTTCAAATGGATCTGATTTGAATACCAATGGAATGCAAATCCATCCGGCCTGAGCTTCCAGCATGAGGTCCATGCAAAACAGGAGCTTATTCCGAGCTAGCGCAGCCCGGCTGTGTCTCTACAGTAGCAGCTAATTTCCTCCAGAATAAAGAACGTTTTAAACGCTGCGGAATTCGGGAATCAGTCGAACGGGTTTTCTGTCCTGTTCTTCGTTAGCATTGTCCTGCTGGAGGATTAGCTTAGCTTTGGAACGGCGCCTAATCGGGTCCTTTATCTTAACAGGCTATGAAAGATTACACGCAGAGGAAAATCCATCAGGCCAGGGAGCGATGTTATCCAGTATCCGAGGGAGTCGCCGTGATTGGCCGTTCAGAAGTTTGGGGTCAATAATGTAAAGCCGTCTGGTTCTGAAACGCTTACCTTGTGCAACGTCTTTTAACTAATCAGCTGTTGAAATGATGAGCGGAGCTGTAGAAGATCTATAACGACTAACACAGAGTTATAATAACAATTATTTATATCAGTAGATTTTTATAAACTAGAGAATTCAGATCTGGACGTTCTGCCTGGAACAGAGAACCTTTACAGAACAGTAACCAGAGCAGTTTAGATGCTACTGTCGAGTCCAGATCCTTAAGCAGATAATCACTGGTTCATTTCCGGGTTTCTCTGGTTCCCTTAATAAACACAGTCCAACTGTGTTCACTCGGTCCAACTGACCTCAGTACAGACCCCCAATACACAGATCAACCTTAAATCCATCTCCCTGTTCCTCCACTCACTGACCACTGTATCAGCTCCACTAACCATACAGGACCTCCACTCACTGACCACTGTATCAGCTCCACTGACCATACAGGACCTCCACTCACTGTCCACTGTATCAGCTCCACTGACCATACAGGAGCTCCACTCACTGTCCACTGTATCAGCTCCACTGACCATACAGGACCTCCACTCACTGACCACTGTATCAGCTCCACTGACCATACAGGACCTCCACTCACTGACCACTGTATCAGCTCCACTGACCATACAGGAGCTCCACTTACAGACTGTAGTTTATCAGATTCTTGGTATACTTTATTACTCTGTTTTTTAATGATCAGGACCCCCACAGGACCTGTAGAAGTACAGAGTGCTCCTGTTTGGTGAGTGGAGTTGATAAAGGAGTGTATCTATATCATCAGAGCAGTTAGCGCTGGAGCAGCTTTAGCATCTGACTGAGAAGACATCTTCACGTTGCTAGTTTAAGCAGAAGAGAAATCGAGCGTCTTCCTTTAATGGACATGCAAACATCAAAGACATCCTTTCTGTCCATCTGGAGAAGAACCACTGTCCTGTCTTTTGCTTTGATGCTGTAACTGTGTGCGCCAGTGGACGCCACTCGCTCTTTAAAGTCCATTTACAAAGATTCAGGCTATCATTCGACTAAATTAAGTTATAGTTAAATAATAATAACTACTGCGGAACAACATTAGCATTAGCAATCTAGAAACTTCTTATTAGTACATACAGGTGGAAATGAAACGTTCATCATTAGAACGTCTGGGTTAATGTGCTTGTCAGTGTTGATGGACCAAATCTATATTTTATTTTACTTTATTTATTTTTTACTTTTTCATATTTATTTCTCAACTTTTTAACCTCAGTTCCTAATATTCTGTTTCTTATTTCATCTTTTTTGTTTTGACTGTGAGGCCTTGTAATGACCCCTGAGCTGATAGTGTAAAAGTGTGTATCTAATCAATAAGTGTCTCATCACCAGTAAGAACAGCAGATATGATTAGAACAGATGTAACTAATCAGACATACAATACAAAGTAACATGAATATGTTATTGTGAGAGAAGTAGATCAGATCTTGATCCAGTTTGAAGAACAAAGTTAGGTTCCAGATTTCTCCTGGACACCCCAGACATTGTATGAATGTGTTCAGTTCCTTCAGCAGCAAATCTTGATTTATCTTAATGAAGTACTGAGCAGTCAAAGCAGGTATTAGATGAAAACTGATAATAATACTGGGTTGTTTAGGAGAAGCTTGGAAAGAGTTAAATAAACACACTGACGTATGTAAAAGATCTACTTACTCTATTAATACTGATTAATATTTAATAATAGTGTAAAAGTACTACTTTATTAATATGGATTAATATTTAATAGTAAAGTGTAAAAGCTCTACTTACTCTATTAATACTGTTTAATATTTAATAATAAAGTGTAAAAGCATTACTTATTCTATTAATACTGACTAATATTTAATAATAAAGTGTAAAAGCTCTACTTTATTAATACTGTTTAATATTTAATAATAGTGTAAAAGCAC